>CM033984.1:37492369-37999869 GCA_019706035.1 Raphanus raphanistrum subsp. raphanistrum
GAGATTATGTTGCAATATTCCGACGAAATTCCGACAAACTAGCCAAATTCTTCAGAATTTCTTTATTTCCGATAGAATTCCGAAGAATAAATATTTGATATGATTTATTCAATATTAATGTAAACTCGGATACCTACAAGGTCATATAAACACATATTAAGTATCTAATAGGATGTGAGTTAATAATCATTCCAGTTTTCAACTTATAAAATATTCTATGAATATATAAGCGGATACATAATATCTCAAATAAAAACTTATATACTTAAACAACATATTTCGGTGATAAAATTTACAATATTGATATTTTTAAAATATGATATCGTATGAACACTTATATAATTTATTATGCAGGTAATTCCTTCTAAATCATCATAAAAATTAAATTTTATTGTAGGTCAAAATTTTCATGTTTTTAAATCCGAAACCACTTTTCATCGAAAATACGTCGGAATTTTCTGACAGATTTTTGACGGATCTAACTTTTACCCAATTGAAAAGCATACATAGAATATGCCATATTCGTCAGAATTCCGTTAAAATTTTCCTACAAAATTCCAACGAATATAGAATATTCTTGTCTCAAAATTTGGTTAGTTGACCATTTGCCAAATGTTCCGATGAAATTCTAACGAAATTTTGACGAAAATACATGATCGTTAGAATTTCGTCGGAATTTGACTTTATCCTAAAAGAAATAGCCAAAATTTTTGTAGACCGCCAAATGCGAATTGATTCCGATGGAATTATGACAACCTTATTCCATCCGAAATATTAATATAAAAACAGGAAACTTCTTCTACTTCCTCATTTCTCCTTTCTCTCCTTCTATCTCTAAAACACACAAATTCTCTCATCTCCTCTCTCTCTCTAATCCGGCGAATCTAAGCCATAAACTTCTCAAATCTCTTTCAAAAATTATGTAAGTCATCTATTTCTTTTTCTCATTTGTCTTGTGTAACTTTTTGACTGTTAAATTGTGGATTTTAGGTTTTAAAGTTGAATTTAAGTTAGGATGAAGAATTTTATGAATTAGATGTTAGATTTTGTTGTTAGGTTGTGGTTTAGATAGGTTTTGATTGTGATTTGGCTGGTTTATTTAATTTGTGATTGAAATTTATATAGTTGTATTACTTTATAATTCTTTTCTGAATTTGTAAAACGTTTTCAGAGTTTTTTAATATCTTTTAAAAAACTTTTAGAGTTTTAAAAATATTTCAAACGTTTACATATATAAATTCTATTTATAAATTATTTCATATTTAAAACGTTTTTATTATATATATAAAAGAATTTAATTTAATTTATATAATATATATTAACATTTTAAATTAATTTATATTAAAACAATTATATATTTGTGAAATTTAGAAAGTATTAGAATTATTTTATAATTTTTGGCGTTTTGTAATTTTAAAAAGTTTTATAACTAAATATATTTAAAAACGTTTTAAAGTTTTTATATATTTATATATAAAGGATTAAGTTTTATTATAATTATATATAAATAATGAAAAAAATATTTATTATAAACAATTTCATATATATTTTAAAAATTAATTAATAAATTTAAATTTTATATTTTAAATAAAAAAATATTTTCTTTGATAGTTTATAAAATTTCCGACAAATATCATCCGTCCGATTTTCGTTGAAATTAATTTGTTGAAAAAGTTGTGTCGAAAATTTATTTATTGGAAATTCGTTGTAATTGAGTTTGTTGGAAATTTGTCAGAATTTAATATGTTGGAAATTCGTTAGAAATTTTTCAAATAGTCTGATAAAATTTCGAAATTTTTTTTTCCGATGAGATAGAAATGAAAAAATATATTTGTCGAAAATTTATCGAAATAGCATTATCCCGACATAACTCCGATGGATTTCTCCATCAGAATTCGTCTGTTTTCTTGTTGTGGCACAACAACAAGAGTTTGAATAAAGAGAGGAGTACAAAACTAAAAATAAAGCTACTAGTATATTACAAACCTGATTTTTACTAACCATGAAGCATATGATCTTTTCTAAGCATGATATGCACAACTAACCATGATAAGCTTCTATAGATTCTCATCAGAACTATAGAAGCCCGATCTCTACTAACCAATGATAGGCACATCATACTAGAACATAGCCAAAAATAGATATTTATGCAATCACACTTACGTACCAAGGTGTTACTCCAAAATCAAGTCATGTGTATACTACTCTTACCACTTCCACTAGCTCTATATGTAAGATCCTTTAAAGGCATTCTTGATACCATATATTACCAAAAGAATTGTATTCGTGCAAATCCTTGATTTCAAACGACTACCAAGCACTTAGGGGGTGTTATTGGTTTAGGTATTTTAATAGATTTGAAAATCCAACTTAAATCAAGTGTTATTGGTTCTATTATTTTAAAATCTAATTTCAAATATGTTGTTATTGGTTCCATGATTTTAAAACAGATTTTAGAATCAAGTGTTATTCAATATTAATGATTTGTTTGAGGATTTGATTTTAATTTTGATTTGAGTGGATTGATGAATATTTTTAAGAGTAAAATACAAAGGAACAAATATCAAGTTGGACCTTGTTATTTTGATTGGATTTTCATAATTGTTGTTTTTCCTGATTTCCTTATATTTTTGTGCCCTAATAAAGGTGCTTGATACAAACCTTGTTATTATGTCTTTTATTCATTTTCATACAAACGTATTGCATAGTACATACAAACTTTGTATAATACATACAAACGAAGCTGTGTTATTAGTTATCATATTGTTGTGTAGAATGGCATGTTATTTTGTTGTTGCAGAAGAAGGTCGGCGTGTCTATGTGCCTTAAACACCATTGTAATTGTTGTTGCTGTAGACACGGAACCATTGTTGACAAAGAAGACCTGCTAGAATCTTGATGCTTATGTTTATCAGTTTATGAGCCCAAATACATGATCAAATATGAAACAGAATTCTTGGACATCGAAAAACTTCAGAAGAAGAAAAAAAACAAAATATATATATATATATATATATATCGCATGATGATGATAAATTAGATCCCCAATTATGTAATCAGAACTTTACTTTCAAATTCATTTCATAAATTTATAATAATCCACTGATTTTGATTTTAAAATTTATATAATTGATTTTGAAATCTGTTTGCTTGATTTTGAAATCAAAGGATTTGTCAATTATTTCTAAATCCATATTTTTTTCTAAATCCACTGAAATACTAGAACCAATAAACCCCACTTAGTATAGTACAGGCCAATGATTGGCAAAGGTTACTATCATTCCCATGACCATATACAGTATAATCTCTTTAAATTAATAATCGATAGATTAATATCTCTATAAATTAATATAATTTCATAGTCCCAAATTGGATTTTTGGTTCAATTAGTATCTCGATAAATTAATAATCTCTATAAATTAATACAAAATATAGTTTTGGTGTAGTACTAACATTATTAATTTATAGAGGTTTCACTGTATCTTTATCACTTCGAGTGGAGTTTACTGATGTCTGGGCTGAAACGTCTATGGGCTTTCATCCATATTGTTTTGGGCTAAGCAAGGTTTTCTATCTCAACCAAAAAAGGAAAAAGAAAAAAAAGAAACAAAGGAGGTTCTGTGTGCGAGTTCGAATGCCGAAAGTGGGAATCAAGCAGCAATATTTGGTTGTGTCTCTGAGAGGGAGCGCGTGTAACCCATTCAAAGCAAACACGTTCCTTCACTTTCTTGGTTCTCTCTCTCTCTGTTCCTCCTGAATAAGGGCAGGTGAAAGCTACCATTTGATTCGTATATTCCTCACATTGTAGCCATCTAGAGTTGTGTATTTGCCTTTGTAATCTCTATCTATACGACAAGAGTGGGGGAGGGTGTATCTGCGTGCGTAAATGGGTCAGCAACTGCGTCGAGCCGTTGGGAGAGTCAAACAAGTTGAAAAGTTTCCGTCAAGGGTCGCCGTCGTCGATCGGAGATCTCTTCCTAAGGAAGAACTCAGCAGCGCCGTGAAATCTCCGTCCACCCCCGCCGTTAGTGATGTTTCTGGTATTCGAAACTTTTCACATTTCTTATCAACACTGATTTTTTGATGGTGAAGAATCTTGTATTATTTTTTTAAATTTTTTTTTTGAATCTGAGTTTTGTTGTTGTGTTATCTGTTAGATGAAGCTAGAGGAAGCAGTGGTGATACTGTTTTAGAAGAAAGAGACCCGCAATACGATACAATGTTGAACCAAATGGTTGGGAGGATAAAGGCTAAACCCGGTGGCAAAGCTGAGATGGGAGAGGTCAGTAGTAGTGTCCCACTCTTGTCTCTTGTTTGTTACAAATCCATCTTATCAGGACAAATATGTGCTTTTGAGTTTTGATATTGATTCATCCCATTGCCTTTGCCTGCATTGATAGGTAGTTTATCTATACATAAACGCTTAGTCTTAGACTATAGTTTCAGGGTCTAAAATTATGTAGTTGCATCTGAAAACGTTTCTTGGAAGCCTTTGTGTTGTCTTTAAGTAGCTGATTGATTTTAAGGTGAAGGTTTCATGAACAATGCTGGCTTGTTTCCTATTTTAAGGTGATAGTTGCATTTACATTACACTCTAGAGTATTATATTTGCTTGAGCATCGTTTACCAGCATGAGTATCTGTTATGTGTCGTGTAGCCCCAACACAAAAGCCTTTCATACAAAATTGGTGGCATAAGGATGAAGCAAATGGATTGTGTCGCATTTCCCGCTGGTGTGATCATAGGGCTAGATTAAGTTTAATGAGAGATGAACGTATGACTTTGTTGTAAATAAACGTTATGAGTGGGTCTATTAGTAAGCATATTTTTTGTCTTTCTGTCTTAAACTAATAATGTCAGGGTCTGTCATTTTATGTAGGCATCGGTAGTGGAAACCTCGAAAAGGCCACTCCCAAAGCTCCGGAACACAACCCCTGAATCTACAAGGTACGAGGAAAAACCGGTGCCGCAAGGGACACTGAACGTGGCTCAAGTGAAACACATCATGCTTCTCTATCAGGGCAAGGCTCAGGATCACAACGGTCCAATGAGTGTGAACGAGATTGCCAAAAACTACAGGATTGACGTCTCCCAGGTCCAGAAAATCACTCAGTTCCTTTCTTTGCCACCAGAGGTTACTGACAAGCAGAAGAAACGATACGAATAAAAGTAAAAGACGATGTTTGTTCATCTAGATTCAATATTTTTTTCTCTAGCAATAATGTAAGAAGGATACAAAGCTTTACACACGTGTGACAGACAATACCATAAGGATGAGTTTTGTGTTCAGGTTCTTTCTTATGATTGTTTAGTTGCGTGGAACAAGACAAGATAATAATATCTATTTGCAGAGAGATGCAAGAACTCTGCGAGGAGGATCAAACGGTCTTCGTGAGTGAAGAACAGCCCAGTTGTCTATAAGCAGAACATCACCTCTCTGCCACGGAACAGCAACACATTCTTCTTCGAGTATCCTTAAACAGTCGTGGACTATATCTTCCGGTAAAGGCTTCCCATCTCCAAAAGTCACAGCCTTTCTTGGATCATTCCTCTTATCCTCCCACCCTGTGTAAGCAGCCACCATGCTGTTGAACCACACTTTACGGTTCCTCGACTTGTCGTACTTGATAGCCGGGATTGGACCCATTATTGTCTTGGCTCCTCCTTCCTCGGTCCATTCCAGCTTCATCCCCAGTTTAGTTGCCCTGTCAAATCAACCGATCAAAAGCCACTGAGAGAGAGAGAGAGAGAGATGATGAAGTAAAGTTACCTTTCCTCAGCAACGTTCTTGTCGTGTGTCAAGAATGTTGATTTCCAGCCACGGCCAATGGGTGAAGAAGGATCATCATCTTCACCTAAAACCCTAACGTAGACCAAACCGTGTTCCTCCAACCTCTGAACAAACTCTGGATGCTTCTCTTTCATCCTCTCGTACACAACATGACTCAACACAATCGGTGTCTCTCCTCCACACTTTGGCTCCACCTCACAGTAAAAGAACAACTTTGATGGAAACTCAGGAACCTAACAACACACAACCAATAAAGATCCAATCTTTATAAGAATAAGAAAAGCTAAAACCATTTTTAGACAGACCTGAGCCATCTCGTGGTGAAAGGGGATCTTTTGATCAGGAGGAGACTCGTTGGCGGTGAAGACACGGCCGACGACGCTAGTGCGTGGCGCGGCGCCTCCCACGTAAGGAAGCTCGTCGTAGCCGAAAGCCTCGACGACGTCGTTGAAGTCGGAGGCGGTAGAGACGGGGAAGCCTCGGAAGAGGATGGCTCCGGATCGGTGGAGGAGGGAGTCGAGATAGGGTTTGTGGGTGGTGATGGTTTGTGTGAAGAGTGGGAGAGACGGAGCAGGGAGTGGGAGAGACGGTGACTGAGTGATCACCGCAGGGAAAGGTTTTGATTCGTAGAGCTTTTGGTGTGGGATTCGAGTTTCCACCAATGATTCGGCCATTTTTTGTCAAATGTTTCTAATTTTTTTTTTTTTGCAGGCTCTGTTCTTGCAAAAGTCTGTTGCTGGACAGTTCGTGTTATCTGAGTATGTCCATGTGTACTCAATGTTTTTGTTATCTCTAACCATTTATTCATGGAAAATAAATTCGTTATAGCCCTCCTTTTTCACACGTTTTTAACAGATTCTATAATATATAATTAGGTGTTTTTTTTTTTTTTTTTTGACAACAATATTCTACTCTATCGTGATTCCACCGGTTCAGAAAGCCAAACCGGAGGTATTGAATCAACATATAACATAGCTGAAGGTGAACTCCTTGCCCCGTGTGCAAGCTTGTCCGCCATTGTGTTATGTGCCCTTGGAATATGTCGAATGGTGAAATTGGGAAAGAAAGTCTTACTTCGGCGAAATTCTTCCATATGCGTAGTGAATGCTGGCCTTCAGGTGAGGACACCATCGTCACCAGTTGAGAACAATCCGTAGCAAAAACCACATCTGAGAACTGCAGGGTCTTCATGCACTCAATTGCCCAAATCAGCGCTTCACATTCTGCGTGTAAAGGAGATAGGCTACGTCGGAGATTCATGGCCCCCATCATCTTGTCTTCTGAATCTATCTTTCGGCAATACCATCCTTGTCCAGTAAATACATCTTGTTCCTTCCAAGATCCATCATCTTGTCCAGTAAATACTTTTCTTCTAATTTTTAATTAGGTGTTTTTTCAGACATAATCATTTTACGGATATTTATTAATTTTGTAATATTGTTTCAAAACTAATAAAACAAATTATTATTTATATTTCCACGTGACAAAAAATATATAAGAATTATCTCTATTTTTTCAATATGTTATTTTTTGAAAATTTTATTGTATTATTTTATAATCAATTATAATGTAACAGATAAATCTAGTATTATTATATCCCTTACTTATTAATACAGAAGCATTTTTAGGATATAACCTTTATTTTGTATTTTATTCACAAGTTTGCCATTATAGGTGATGTGTCATTACCATAGCCCTTCTCAGCTTTCATTTTTAATAACCCTTTGGTTACTAGAAAAATTACGCTATATGCCATTAGTACACATATGACATAATTGGCTTGATAACATACCAATTTAATAAGATGGGTTTTTGTTCTTTTGTGAGATTTGCTCGCCGATGATATCGGGTATCTCGCCGGATATCTGAGTTTGACGACAAGTTTAGAGCTCTAAGGTTGGAGAGTAAAGTAATCAAAGTGGGTAATCATCCTTTATCAGATTATCTGATAAATCAAAAATGTGAGATTTGAGTGGAATGTTTTAGGGATGTTTACGGAGAGATTCGTGTCGGAGATGGTGAGAGAGACGATTTTTTTGTGACTTTTTCGAGGATGTCAAAGAGACAAGAGTTGGTGGAGACAGGGGTGGAAGAGACGGTGAGATCAGTGAGGTTAACGAGACGAGCGGGTAGAGTCATGAGAGGCCGTTGCGGCAGCGGAGGAATGAAGAGACGGCGGAGAAGGAGTGGAGTGCGTCAGGGAGGCGATGTGCGAGTAGGTGGGAGCTTCGAAGGTTACTACGGCAGATTCGTTCGGTCCTATCGTTTTGGGTGGTACCTTTGATCGATTGCTCAATGGACATCAGACTTCAAGGTTAATTGTTGTTTTCAGTCTGTGGTTTCTGCTTAAGAATCGAACTAATTTGTCGAAATATTTGTTTGTGGTGATGGAGAAATCAGGCGGTGGAGATAGCCATGGATCGAATAGTAGCGGGGTATGTGATATCCCGATGTTGATGAACAAACAAATAAGCCATCTCTCCCTCTCGAATCTGCTCTCATCTCTCCCTTTTCGCCTAGATTAGTTTAGCATCCTACACCATTTGATATAGCAAGTCATTCGAGAGCGAGGAATCTAGCAACTTATGTGAGGTTGAAGTCTCTTTTATGGCTAAAACTGATTGTACTGAATGTTTCTGTGGTTTAAAGCTGAAACTGTTTAGCTTTGTTGATGAGCTGGAAAGTTCAAGGTTTCAAAGACATTAAAGAGTTCAATTCCCTGCTTATGTGAGATTGGAGTTTAAGTCCAGTTGCCTTATTAGTTCTTATCATGAGTTGCAAAGACGTGTTATTGTGATCTCAAGGCAAAAGGAAGACTCTTTTTTATCGTCTTATATAGTGAGTTTGTAAAGCTGAAACTTTTATGCATTGGTTTGGCTTGAATTCTTGCTGTCTGAACTCACTAATGTCTTGGCTTGAATTCTCAGCGAGCTTGCTGTCTGAACTCACTAATGTCTTGGCTTGAATTTTCAGCGAGCTTTCGTCTACCTTGCTTGCTCTGTTTTTTTCTTCTTTCATGGCAGCTCTGTTTATTTTTCTTCTCCTTCAACACGTTACCATCTAAACATGGTTTTTAAATAAATATTTTGCATTTTGTTATCCTTTCATATATCAAAATTATCAAATCGACTTGTCATTACTAAGATGGTTTCTTCCAGCTATACATACACATGCTATAGAACACGACTTCTTTCTCTTCAATACATGTGTTGATTATACTATACAGTGTGGTTCTATATAATTCTTTTTAATTAAGATATCAGTACTTTACAGTTTGATTATCTTTCTAGCAAGATGTTACGAGGGTGGGATATTAGCAATTCTGATAATATGCATTTTCACTGTTGCTATACTCATATGTATAATCGCTTTATCTTGGTCACAGAATAAAAATACTTAAGTATGAACTCATACATTTCATTGTCAATCGTGTAATGTTGCATATAAAACGTACGAGGTTATATTCTAATTTCAAAAAAGTACAAAAGCAAAGTCGTGAGTGATCAGATCATTGTGAATCAGGAGTAAATCACTATCAAAGGATCAATAGTTATATAAACCAGCAGCGATTCACACATACATACCATTTTCATCTCATTGATGCTAGGCCTAATACATGTTACTTTAAAAAAAAATGGAAAATGAGGTTTGGTATATAATATGGCTTTTTGGTAACATACCGTCAATACATGCATTCGTTAGGTATGCTTAAATTTTACGGAAATATTAAATTGTGTTCAAAGTGAATTTATGTGAGGTGAATATCATTAAGTTGCCATTATGTTTAGGTATATTCTAAAGAGTTATTCTTGGGTTCACTCCTTAAGGTGAACCTTTAAGTTCACCAACCAATAAAAAATTGTTATTTTAGATTTAATATCTTTTAATTAAGGAAACAAATAACTTATCAAATTATATTATCTTTTCAAAATAAAATTTAAAAATAAATAAAAATAGTATATAAAAATGAATTAAAAAAAATAATGTTGTCAACTAAACCCTAAACTCTAATACTAAACCCTAAACTCTAATCCTAAACCTTAAACCCTTGGGTAAATCCTAAACCCTTGAAAAAACACTAAACATGTTGTCAACAAAACACTAAACCCTAAATTCTAATCCTAAACCCTAAACCCTTGGGTAAACTCTAACCCTTGGAAAAACAATAAACATTTGGATAAATTCTAAACTATAAATCTTAAACACTAAACTCTAAATCTTATAAATAAATATTTTTTAAAAATAATATTTTTTAGAACTATTGTTATTTTTATTTATTTAATCTTTTTATTTATTTTAAAAGCATAACATAATTTGACAAATTATTTTGTTTCCGATACTAGATTTAAAATGACAGCTTCCTATTGGTTGGTGAACCTAGGGGGTGAACCCAAGAAAAAGTCTATTCTAAAACAAAACATTGGTATTCATGTGCCCAGAAAATCTCGCTCACACAACAAAGAGATACACTTATGGTCCAAATACTATAACGTATCAATCTAAATTAAAAAAAAATCTCAAAGTTGAAAAATATTCTGTAGGAATTTGATAATGTATTCCAATTTCTTACACATTAGGTATCCATATCGATGTACTAATATATAGAGGTATTCAGTCTGATAGAACTAACCAATTAAAACCAAACAAAATCGAAGTAGAAAAAAAAGATTTAGATTTGATAGTTCAAAAGAAGTCGAGCCGATGTTATCTTTAAGAAATAACACCGAAAAAATTGATTAACTAAAAAAATTAGTATATTTATATGTAAATTTTGTAATAAAATTAACATTAAATAATATATACAAATTTATTTTATTAATATGATATTCATAATCAAAACATTGATTAAATAATTTTTTTTTAAGTTAAAATGGTTATTTTATTTTTTCATTTTCATCAAATTAAATAAAACATATTTTTGTTTTTATTGATAACTTCTTGTGATAAAATATAATTATATAATAATCCTTTGGTATTATTACTTTCTTTTATTTGAATATTTAAATAAAATATATATTTATGTTTTAATAAATCTGATTTATATTCATATAATCTAATTTTTTTAAAAATAAATATATTTATGTTTTCTTGGTATAAAACCGAATGAACCAAAAATTGATGGTATGTAAACGAACCAAACCAAATTATATATAGTTTCAATATGATAGCGATTTTTTATAAATTGAAAAATCAAAAAAAAAAACTGAGACAGTATTTAATTCTGGAGGCCTGATTAATATTATAAATATTTGTCATTAATTCTCAGTGTGGTTAGTACATACTATATGAGCAAGTTATGCAATGCACCTTTTTCTGTCTCATTTAGTTTACTATAGTACATTTTATTGTACATAATATTGTAGATGTTATCAATAATGTATTCTGCAAACTATAAATGAATATGTAATGTTTTTTTTAGTAACACCAATGAATATGTAATGTAACTTATGTTATTTTACAATAGTTTTACCCCGCGCATAGCGCGGATCTCTACCTAGTATATATTTATTAAGGGTAATAATATTTTATCCAGTTTAACTTAAAGTGAAAATTCGGATGTAAGAAATCATCTCTCATCTATTTATATAAAGTTGAGTTACCTCCCTCCTGGTGTGATGCCACCTAGGATTCCAGCCTGGAAGCTCGTGCGTCCAGAGCGTGACACGTGTCGGAGATTAATGAAACGCAGCTTGCTGGGCGTGCGTGTTCTGTCCGGATTTCATTTGGGCTTCGCATCGCTTATATCTTCACGGCCCATCTAGCACACCGGTCGAACGAGACCCTAATCAGATGAGGTTCGCTCATTCGTCGTCTCCTCTCCACTTCGGTCGGCGACGAGACGATACAGCTTCAGTAACGGTGAGCGTTGAGCTTTAATCGTCTTAAATCGTCTTAACCTTCTTCGTGGGAGTGAGAATTCTCACCTATAAAAAGGTACAGCTTCATCCCCTTAGCATCATCCCTAATCCAAAAGAAAGATTATTTTCAGTACAATGGCTATCTCATTCCTCTTTATTTCTGATTTGGTCGTTGTTCTTCCATGGTGGAGGTGCGGCTGATTAGATTCTGTGAAGCCAGAAACTTTAAAGGTGGTGGCGAGTCGATGTGTGTTACTGTGATATGCTTCTCTTTAACGCTAAGGTTGTTCCTTTCTTTAAACTCATTATCATCTTAATTTAAAACAGATTCAGGCATAAAAAATTTAAAGAAAATTATAAATTTTCAGTCAAAATATTTATTTCACTCTTTCGTAGATAGTTTCAGTTCCCTTTGTTGATTTCAGAAACTGGGTTTATTTACAGTTCTTATAAATATTACCGGCAGACTGAAACTGATTTTAATATGGCATTGAATCCTTCACGTGTTTTGACTGACATGGACAGCGATGATGAGCAGTTCCTTGCAAGAATTCCTGGGTATTTCGATGCTGAGAATAGTGCTTCTTATGAGATCACTGAGGACATGTTTGAGAAGGCTTCGTATGTAAAACAACTTGATCACTTTACCTTAGTCGAAATTCAAGAAATGATGGTCGGAGTTAGATCCTTGGAACCAATTTGGAGAACCAAGAGGCAGAGCAAGAGAATGCCACTAATCAGGCATCTTCAGGTATGACCTCTGATGCCTTTCCATCTTTTTTATTATAATTGATTTGTATTTTCCACATGTTTGTCTTAAGTCTGTCACTACCAGACTTTTTTGCCATTGTTAGTTTCATTTTATATTTCATTATGTTTTCTACATAGTATGAAATAATGATGTGTTTCGGTTTTAGCAGGAGGGCAATGATGATGATTGAGATGCCTGGAACGTATCAGGGCCTACTAAGGCTGATGTTGGTGGTAATGATCGTGAGGAATCACCAACTATAGGAACAGCAGCACCGTCATCTTCCAAGGTTGTCAAGAAGGCCTGAATTGTATAGGTGAAGATCATGAAGCACTTGGACGCAATATTTGCTATTTGAATAATGCCAAGGCACCATTTTTGTTTCCTTCTGCAGTTTGCTATGTTTTTCCAGACAGTCTTCAAAAGTTCTGATTCAGTTTGAACTAATATAAAGATATTTATCACATGTTCCTTGCTCTCCAAATTTCAGTTTATATTCTCTGCATATCTTTAATATAAAAAAAAAGATCACCCAAATAAAAATTACGCTCCAAACTACCACGATATATTGGCCATATCTGGTAGCAGTATTTGCTATTTGAATAGTGCTTATGATCAGTGAAGTTTTTTGGTTTTATTTAAAACCCTTCTCATGTTTGCAATTTTTTCCACAAGACAATTCTCAGCACATATTTCCCATATCTAGAGATTAAAAATAGATCACCCAAATACCAAATATATTTCAAACAAAGACGTGTACAAAGAATATATTGAGAATATTGCTATCATCTCTTTACAAGATGTGTTATGTATAAACTATGCATTTCCAAACACTGGACCTCTCAAGAATTAACATATCTATCATCCCTGAATCAGCAGACGTACATCAATTTACGATTTGATCATGGGGTCTTTCTCTCTATATAGACAGATTCATCAATGCCTGACAGTGCTAAGATGAAACTGAAAGGGAGTATCTAAATGTCCATACATTAGTACTTTCAACAATTAGTCCAGCTTTGGTAATGGTGGAAGCAGAATGGCAACAGTAATCTAATACTCTAAATACATATATTGTCCAAACCCATTCCTGACATTCCCAACATCAAATATTACTGTGACTTATCGTGATTAGTTTTTTTTTTTTTTTGAAACTTTTTAAGGGGTGCACCACGATTAGTTTGTTTTTGGTATTAACTAAATCAATATGTTTAAAAGAATATGTAAAAGAGAAACTAAAGTATATTCAAAAACAAAAGTATAAATTGTAGAAGTAATTCATAATTTATAAGTTTGATTTCAGCTACGATGTTAAATCAATTAAGGTATTTTATTTACTGAATATATATAATAAAGTAGAATAAACATTGAGAAAATGTAAAATAATGATATTTGCATCAGAATTTATTTCTATTAAACAAGCTTATTATTTTGAGAACAAAACAAACTTATTATTCTGTTTTAGATTAAACTAAATATAATATTACTTTCAATTTTAGAGTAAACAAAATATTTTACAAAAAAAATTTCACTTGCCCGCCCGTAGGGTGGGTTTTCCCTAGTATAATAATATAGATTTGTGAAAGTTATTAAGGTTTTTAGCAAAAGCAACTAAAAATCAAATATATTTTCATATGGAGTACTTTTATGTTATTTGTTTCATTTTAGAAAAAAAAAGATCCCCACTCGTACAGTCGTAACCCTCAATGGCTGCTAAATTTGTATTTATATATGGACAACGAATATTCGAATCAATATAGCCATAGGACCACCCTAATACACAGGATAGATTTAAGCGTCTGTGCTAGCTTTTATTGATCAACATAAATACGGATATACCACATATACACACAAAATGATTAACATAATTAGTTAGGTTTACGATAAATTGTTCTTGAGCTTAGCAGCAGCGTCAACATGTCTCCAAAGGAGGAAAAAATTTTGAGGAACAAGTTAAAAATATTAGAAAAATTGCTTTAGATACAAAATACAATGAATGACATTTTATCGTGGATGTTTTGTGGTGAGGTATGTTAGTTTATTGGTCTTGCATGTTGGTTCATTGGAATTTCGGGTAACATCTACTATCTCGAGAATAAGAAATAAATGATCATTGTTCTATGGTTTAAAATTCTAAATTTATAGGTAAATCTTCAGTTAATTGATTAATTAAGCTTACGAATACTAACATGCAATGCAATGCACAGACGAAAGGAAAATTTTAGCAAAAAGAAAAGGACGAAAGGAAAATTGTTTAGATAAAAAACTATATATATGGATTTGACGAAAATATTAGAATTCTGAGCCGTTTGCCACAATGAGTTCTTATTATACGAGCTCTTGCATGTTAGTATTTATACAATATTAATGGATTATAAATTAGATCATACGAATTGATGAAGAATACATAATGATTACTCATACGGGTTACTCAATTTTATGTGTTGTTTGAATCTGGTATTATAAAATCTATTTTTTGGTTGCAGGTGATGTATTTAGACCGTCTGTGCAAGGAACGTTTACAATGATCAAAAATCTGCAGAGTTCACTAAATACTTTTTTACACAGAGGATATTGAATTCAAAGGAACGATACTAATTAAATACTTTTCGTTTGTAGTAACTTTTTTTTAGCAAATTCGTTTGTAGTAATTAGAGGCATGAAGTTTGCTGTCGATACTATAAAATACTTATGTTCGTGTCATATGACCCAGTATCGGTTTTTTCTATGTAGATTATTGCATTCAACTAGTTATCACATAGAATTCTGAATCGAATTATATTTAGTTTTGCTTTTAGTCATAGATGCATGCATGGAAAATGTCTTTTTGTAACTCAAGCAACAGTTTACTTTTATGCGCCAAAGCTAGGTGATCCCATAGTTATGTATAGACTTTTTCTTACATAGCTTCCGTCTTGCGGTTCGGGACTCACTGGCCATCTTCTTTTAACCAACAAGAGGTCAATGCAAGTTAATGAATTATTATTGTTTGGCAAAGAGTCTCTCACTCATATTAAGCGATATTATGTCACTTTGGTATAACCAAATTGAGCTATTTTCTATATCCATCTGTTAAATAGTCGTTTACATTTGTTGCTAAACTATTAATATCAAATACCAAGAAATTCAAATTGTTGGAAAAGTCCTATTGTATAATTTGTATTAGTATCAATGATTGAACAATTTTTTTTGGTTCTCGAGTACTTCATGTGAAAACAATAATGAACTACCAGAGTGTTAGTAGTTATCGGGTTTACATCATTTTTGATACAAGGTGTTATTTTTTAAAATTAAGAACCGGAATTTTCCACAATTATAAGAAATAATAAACTGGAATAACTTTTAGCAATTCTCTTTTAGCCATTTCTTCCAAACCGTGAAAGAATTTCAACATTGTTGTGAACTCACTTGATCAAATTTTTGATTTATTATGGTTCATCAAATCCAAGGAGAAGGGCATCAAAACCAACTTATAACATATCAACGGAACCCAAAAGTTTTCTTATTAAAAACACAGAGTACTTGATTACTCACTTATTCATACATATAAGATATTACAATGATATCATCATATCAAACACTTCACATCCCCTCCAATAGCCAAGTCACAATCATTATGGACCACCGGGACAGCTACATGGGCAGCAAAAGCCAGGTTGAGCCGCTGCGCAACACACACAGTGTGGACACATGAGAAGTGGTGGTGACGGTGCCATCAACTTACGCCCTCCACCTATCCATAGAAACGTAATTTTATCTCCCTAAGAAAAATCTATTAACATAGAAGATAGGGAAATTCAGAGCTTATTTCTAGCTTACCTCCTAGATGCACACTAGCTGCTTGACATGGGAGTATTGGAGACAGGACCAGCACAAGAACAAGAACGTATAGGAGGACGCTGGACTTGGATGGCTTGGTTTCCATCTAGGATTTTCTAATGTAAACTGGTGAATATGTTATTGAAGTTTATTGATTTAGTGTTGAAACTTGAAACCACGGTTGAGTGTTGTATGTTTATATAGGAGGGTAAAGAGAGGTAGTAAACTGCAACAAGTTGGTCAAGAAGAGGACTAAGCAAAAAAATAATTGAGATCAATTCTAGTTACCATTGACCAATATAAACCGTTCGTTTAGATGATGCAACTCTCTTTTGAATCACATAGTAATTGTCAATTTCATAAAGTACATGACAAATACACATTAGTTGACCTTGAAGTGGTTGCCGTGAGATGACTTACTTTCTGATAAAATTTGAGAAGTGATGAGGTAAACAATAGCCTATGGCGAGTTCAAATTAGAAGAAGTAGAAGAGTGTTTGCTAGTACCTAAGATTCTATTTATCTGACATGTAAAGTTGAAGAAGGAAATCTTGATTGAGCATTAGAACTTCATTCTCTTAGCAGGACCTTGAACGATAATAGGATCAATTTGAGGCTGCTGTGACTCTCCTCCCTGTGTTCCAAGCTCTTCTTCCTTTTCTCCTAATGCTTCCTGGCTAACATAGCCTTCAGGGAACGGTGGTGGTGGAGGTGCTGGGGGTAACTGCACAAGGCAACACACACACACACACACACAAAAAAAAGAATCAAGTCTCCAAACCAGAATAAAGGTAATCAAGAAGTAAAGACAGAACAGTTTCACACAAGCATATTTTTTCCGAGTTACAAAATGTACCTTGCTATATAACGACTTAAGAATCAAATCGACTCGCTTCACTTCCTTGAGATCAACCGTCTCACTAGCAGGCTTTGTCTCAGAAGCCTCATTCTGGCTTTTAGCATCAACTGGAAACCATAGATAATACATATCATTATCATAAGATCGATGAACTAAGTTATATCTAGTACAAGTACAACAACCAAAACCAACAGATACACAATTACTTGAAAAATTTGATAAAAACTGTTCAGCACTGACTATAAGCTTTGATAGAAAGTTCAAAGTAGCTGCCTAAGTTAGCTGAAAAAAAAGGTATTTACATTTGCAACTACAAGCAGTTCATACAAACAACACATATTTCTCAGTCCAGTCTTATTGACTTAGCCAGTTTGAATCTACTCCTAGTAGCAGAAACGACTTACATCACACCAAATGAGACGAACAATCGACCATACTAAAGAAAAGAAAAGCTTACCCTGCTTAATGGTCTCCAACTTGGAAGCAGCAACAGAGAAAGCGTTGGAAATGTGATAAACAGCCCGACCCTAAAGGAGAAAGAGAACAAACCAAAAATGCTTCAGCAACTAAAAAGGAGACAACTTCCACTAAGTATATATAAAGGGTGAAGAAACTCACGACACGAGCTGCAAAGACACTACAAAGCTGAGGAGCTTGGTAGATAGTACCGTCCAAGATATAATACGTTAGCATAGGTGTGACTTTCTCGGGACCATCTCTCTTCTGCTTACGAAACACGAACAGGTTCGGCTCCGTAGCATCACTGATCACATACTCTAACCCTGTCATCTTCCTGCACACATCAAATTATAATCAAAGATCAAATCCTTTCTTCTTCTTCTCAACACTATTCCACGTAACCCTAAAATCGAAACTGAAATTGAAAGGAGCGAGGAGGTTACGAGAGTTGAGAGTGATCGAGAGGATGAACGGATCTCCGACGAAGAATCTCGTTGTTGCAGGTGATATCGTAGAAAGGAGACAAAGCGAAGTAGTCGAAGACGTAGTTACGGTCTAGAGGGTACGAGTTTATCCATAGCTGATCCCTAAAGCATATACCAGTCATATCCGTGCCTGGAGGCTGAAGTGGAGGAGCAATCTGCTCCCCCGCATTGCCGCCGTTGAAGGTGTCGGCCGGAGCCGAGGAGAGAAGAGATGCGTCCATGGAAGTGAGAGAGTCTTGGCAGGGAAGAGAGAGAGAGAGATAAAAATGTGGGCCTTTCTATTTAGTGAGAGATTAAGAGTAAATATATTTCAGCCCATTTTATATTTATGTTAGCCCAAATTATTCAGATTTTCGAGATAGGGGTAATTGATCGAACCGGGATTTGGATTGGTTAAGTGACAATTGGAATTTGAAGGCGTGGTTAAGTTCCGGTTTGGAAACATAGCCAGTTTGATAATTTGTTAACGAGAGTATATAAGTCAATCAATCGTCTTACCGTGCAAGTACCCAATTACTGATTTTGGAATAGAACTATATAAAATAACTTATTCATGTAGATTGTTAAAAAAACTATCATTTAAATGGATAGGAAAATAAATTTCATTGCAATGTTTAGAATATAGTTAATTATAAATATTCATGACTAAAAAACGTATGAATGTGATGGAAAAGAATTTTATTTTATTTATTCCGTAACTTTTACTTATTCCATTCATTTGTTTTTTCATTCTTTTAGGTTTATTCATTCATAATATTCGTAAAATTGATTACCAGTTACATCATCATTCGTCTTCCCTTTTTCTATCTCCATCATGATATGATACATGTACAGACTGTTCTTGAGATCCATAACATATTTTTTTTTATATATACTTGTTAGTTATTTATAGTCTAATTAGGGTTCATATACATTCTTTTCTTTTGATTAAACATGGTCTATCTAGAAGATTAGGGTTGGCCGTTAGGACACTGTAAAAAAAAGGAAACAGAGTTAGACTAGTGCAATTTCCATTGTTCATTCACAATTTGTAGTGGTGAAGCATCCGCGTAAAAGCAATATTGTTCTTGCCCAAAAACAAATTAATAAATGATGAGTGTTGACATTTTGTTTCAATTATGGAACTCTAGTCCGATGATAACCTAATTAATTATAAGTAAACATAAACAAAAGACAGATCAAATAATCACCAAATGAAACTAAACTTAAAGGTCAAAGTCAACGACCATTTGGATCATAACAAGGTGTTGTGTGTGTCGCATGATGCACGTCTCATTTCTGGACCAGTGAAGCCAGTTGCCACATGTACTCTTTATGTCTTTTCAAATGATCTAAAATTACTTGTGTAATGTAAAATAATTAAGGTAGTAGTTTAGTTTTATTTTGGTTGCAGATACCGAACTCTTGTTATTTATTTATTTTATAAACGACCTCCAAAAACCACAACGGTGCTTATTTGCTTTTCAACAATTTCCAATAATACGGAGACATCTCTAAAGTTTTCTGTGTTTTTTTCTGTAAATGTACCATTAAAGAATAATGGAGACTCATCCTCAAGCACTTCGGTTGTGTGCGTTGATATGCATCACTTTTCCTTCCCTTTTATATATCATTGAAGCTCAGGACCAAAACGGTACTTACATACACGTTTCTTTATATTTCTTTGATTTACTACATCTTTTGTTGAAAGATTGTTCTTATATACAGTTGGTCCGAAACATGTTTGCTTATGTAATGTGTTACTAGGATTCATCAGCTTGGATTGTGGGTCACCACCTAACGAGCCTCCTTACAACGACGTTCAAACCGGATTAACATTCTCAACGGACAATGGTTTTGTGCAAACTGGCAAAACCGGAAAAGTTCAAGAGGAGGTCGAGTCGCTCTTCCCCAAACCGGTTTGGAATCTCAGGTACTTCCCAGATGGAACCAGAAACTGCTATACCTTGAACGTCACGCAAGGCACAAAATATATTATCAGAGCTTTATTTGTGTACGGTAATTACGACGGTCTTAACGAATACCCGAGTTTCGACCTCTACCTTGGTCCAAATTATTTGGAAACGATTAATTTGGGTCTCTGGGGGACAGGTGGTATGTTCGAGGAGATCATCCACAAACCCATTTCTAAGTCCCTCCAGGTCTGTCTAGTTAACACAGGAACAGGTTATCCTATTATTAATACCTTAGAGCTACGGCCATTACAGAACAATAGTACTTACAATACTCAGAGCGGCTCTCTGAGGCATTTCAGACGGAATTATTTCAGCACTGCAAGCCGTACCGTAAGGTATCAGTCATCATGCATGCCCTTTTAATTCGGTCAAGTTCAGTTTTTAATTTTCTAGTTTGCTTCGAATTTTTTTTTTTTGATTATGGGAAAACGATCCAAACAAAAACCGAACTTGATTATGTATGGTTTGGATTATTAAATTATTTTCCTGCAAAATTTAATTTAATATACAACAATTACTTTAATATTAGTACACCGCTTTGATTTTTATCTATACTATTATTTATGAAGTGATGTTGCTTACTTGTCATATTCTCCATGATTTTAGCTAATTTTGCTTATTTTCATATTTTTATTAAGTTTAAGCTAAATTATCATTGATGTATTATTTGTTTTGAGCTGAGTCACTAAATCATTAATTTAAAATAATAGCCTTGATGAATATTCTATATAAATAAAAACGAATTTATTTTATTAATATTAAATTTATATGTTATATTAGCTTTTCTTATTTGTCATATTTTTATTAGGTTTTAGACTTTTAGATAGGTTATTAATTTATTATTAGTTTCTAACTATTCACTAATTTATTTTAATGATATAAAGTTTATATGTTATATGCTATATTAAATAATTGATTACAAAATAATATTTTAAAATTATCAAAAAAAAGATAATTCTTCTATATATATTCTTTTTGTGCCTATCTGAAAACAATATTTTATTATAAAAAATAAAAAAATTAAGATACAAAACAATTTATTATTAAATATTAGTCAACCAAAAAATATAAATATATTTTCTAAACTATCTCTAAGATATGAGTGTTTTAAAAAAACTTAACACAATAATAACTATATATTTTGATTAAAAGTATTTGACATATATAAATATTTTGATGTTCGATTTAACTATTTAAAAACATAAATAATAATTTATTATACTGGTTTTAGATTAATAAGACACAAACTAATTTATAAGAAATTTATGCCCGCATGTGCGGGCAAAACACCTAGTTTTTAGTAATAAACGTTCATCTTTGTTTTAGCTGAGTAATTTTAATTTTTTTTAAATTAGTACATTCAATTTCTTAGATTTTGTATTTTATAATAGTAATTAGTTTTATATAAAATAAATTTCAATAGTAAAATAATTTATGTGTAATAGTGCGTTCTATTAAAATTGTCTAATTGTATGTAAAGATCAAAATTTTAATGAAAACTCCCATATTAGTTAAAAATATGGGAGATTTTCAATTCTACACGAGTTTAATACCACTTTTCAAATTTACCATTAATGAATGGTTATTTTCATAAATATCTTAAATTTGTGATAAAATAACACTAAGAAAATTTTCTAAATATTTATAAAACATCTAGAAACCCAACCCTAATCTCTAATACTAAATCTTAAGCAATAATCAATAAAACCTACACCCAAAGGTTAGTATATTTTTAAATAAGATAATTATATATATATATATATATATATATATTGTGTTGTTATCTAGAAATAGTATTTTCTATTATAAAAGTTAAAAATTAAAATGTAAAACCATTCAAAATTAATATTAATAAAGAAAAACATTTTGTATAAATGTATTTTCTATAATATTCCTAATATGTGAGTGTTTTAAAATTTTCAACATTATAATAATCATATACATTTTGATAAAAAAAACATTGTCATATACAGATAATTAATCTTTGATTTAAATTTTCTGAGAATGTAAATAATAATTTGTTATGCTGGTTTTTGAATTAATAAAACATAAAGCTAATAATTTTTCATAATAAGATTATGCCAATATGTGTGGACAAAACATCTAATTTTATTATATTTTGGTGTAGCTATTTCATTTAAAATATTAAATTATTAGAAATTTTGATTACCTAAAATTTTAAGGCTGGTCCAGGTTCTTTCGAGTCGATTGAACTACTTCTCTACCGTTCGAGTTACTTAAAGAGTTCAGTTCAAAGTGATTGGCTCATGTTCATCCCAATTTTGTAGAATTGAACACATGATTAAAATATTTTTTGCTAGGTATCCCAGTGATGTTAGTGATCGTGTATGGATACCCAATTTCGATGAGAAAAAATGGACAGAAGTAACTACCAATTTCACCGTGAACACTTCTAATGGTTATAACCCACCACAAGTCGTGATGGCGTCAGCCTCAACGCCCATAAGTGCTTTTGCGCCATGGAATTTCACCTGGACATGGTTATTGACGCCTTCGACGACCCAATTTTATATCTACATGCACTTTGCCGAGATTCAATCTTTACAGGCGAACGAAACCCGAGAATTCAGTGTATTGGTGAATGGTGATCCTATGTACGAACGCTATAGTCCTAAACTCTTCTCCATAGAAACTTTATCATACTTCACACCACAACAATGTGATCAAGGAAATTGCACCGTAGAGTTACTAAGAACGTCAAAATCTACCCTTCCTCCTCTCATAAATGCTTTCGAGATTTACACGGTGATCGATTTACCGCTGTTGGAAACAAACCAAGATGATGGTATGTCAGTATAATATCTCCTCTATCTATATGACTCCTTTCATTTTTATGCATGAGTTGTTTATTTGATTTAACAAGAATTTTATACCAGTTCTTGCTATCAAGAGTATCCAAAATACTTACAATTTGAGTAGGATTAGCTGGCAAGGAGATCCATGTGCTCCTATAGAGTTCTTATGGGATGGTTTAAACTGTGACAACGCAAATGCTTCAGAGCCACCTATAGTCACTTATTTGTAAGATCAGTCTCTAAATTATTTTGCTAGTTCTCTCACAATGTTTTGTCATTTTTACGTAAAATGTGTTCATGAATATGTCTTTAGAAATTTATCATCAAGTCAACTAACGGGGATCATCGCGCCTGTCATTCAAAATCTAACTAACCTAAAAGAATTGTAAGTAGAGCGTAAACAGCATTATCTATATAACATAGTATTTCATATTTACAATAAATGTAATCAGAGACTTGTCAAATAACAATTTGACTGGAGGAGTACCGGAGTTTCTTGCTGGCATGAAATCACTCTTGCTCATGTGAGTCGCTTTTGTGGCCATCATTTTTTCTGTTGGCTTCCTTCATTATAGCATTGCTTATGCTCCTAACTATGTCTATCTTAACAGAAATTTAAGTGGGAACAATCTGAATGGCTCTATTCCTCAAGTTCTTCTTAAGAAAAAAGGACTAAGACTAATGTAATGTTTTATCATATATATACCATATATTTTCTTCATGAATATATTAAGCCTGTTCGATTCTAACTAACATCACTGGTAATTAACTTACAGTCATGATGGAAACCCAGATCTTATTTGTGCGGATGAATTATGTGCTAACAAATCCATTGGTTCCAAGAAAACGAATAGTGTAGTACCTATTGTTGTATCGGTCGTGGTCCTGGTTGTTCTTGGATCTGCTTTGGCTTTCTTTTTTGTATTCAGAAAGAAAAAGACACCAAACAGTGCAGGTATACAAAACAGACCTTTTTAATTTACATAAAAATTGCAATATATTCATAATACATGCATGTTTTCAAACTCATATCACATTTGGCTATCATGTTATATGCATGTATCAGATCCTAGAACAACCAGATCTTCAGTACCGGCAATAATGACGAAAAACAGAAGATTTACTTACTCGGAAGTTGTAGCAATGACAAATAACTTTGAAAGAATCCTTGGTAAAGGAGGATTTGGAATGGTCTATCACGGAACTGTAAATGGTACTGAACAAGTAGCTGTTAAATTGCTCTCACACTCATCTTCTCAAGGGTATAAGGAATTCAAAGCAGAGGTAACTTTTAGCAAATCTCTATACTAAAAATGTATAGAAAACAATAAGGTGCTTTAACAATGAAATGCTACATTTTTTGTTATGGTTCTTCTACACTTCTAGGTGGAACTTCTTCTCAGAGTTCACCACAAAAATTTAGTTCGCCTCGTTGGATTTTGTGATGAAGGAGAAAATCTGGCTCTCATATATGAATACATGGCTAACGGAGACTTGAGAGAACATATGTCGGGTAAGTATTATGAGTTTCTACAAAGACCAAATTTGTGTATGGTAACATGTTCATATATTGATTGAAATAGGAAAACGAGGGAGATCTCTTCTGAATTGGGAAACTAGACTAAAAATAGTCGTCGAATCTGCACAAGGTCTGATATGAGTTTTGATGTATACTATCTTGTTTATTCTATTTATTTTCTTAAACCCTGCTAAAAATGAAAATTGTTGCATAGGTTTGGAATACTTGCATAATGGATGCAAACCACCTATGATTCATAGGGATGTCAAAACCACAAACATATTATTGAATGAACATTTTCAGGCTAAGTTAGCTGATTTTGGGCTTTCGAGATCTTTTCCGGTTGAAGGAGAAACTCATGTGTCCACGGTTGTTGCTGGAACCCCTGGATACCTTGATCCAGAGTAAGTTGTATGAGGCCGTTGATTTTGATTTTGTTTTAATTACTTTAAGTATAAACTCTGTTTTTCATTCATAGCTTTATATATACCACATTTTTGCATATTTCTCTTCTATTCTAATGGCATAAAGAAACAATTTTGCAGGTATTATCGAACAAACTGGTTGAACGAAAAAAGTGATGTTTATAGCTTCGGAATTGTACTATTAGAGATCATCACAAATCAGCCTGTAATCAATCAAAATCGTGAAAAACCATACATTTCAGAATGGGTTGGGTTAATGCTTACAGAAGGAGACATCCAAAACATTGTGGATCCAAAACTCCATGGAAATTGTGACTCTGGTTCTGTTTGGAGAGTAGTTGAACTAGCAATGTTGTGTCTAAATCCTTCTTCAGCTAGAAGACCAACCATGTCCCAAGTCGTTACCGAATTAAACGAGTGCTTGGCATATGAAAACTCAAGGGAAGGAACGAGCCAAAACATGAACTCACAGAGTTCTATAGAAGTGAGAATGAACTTTGGTATTGGAACTATCCCTGATGCTTGCTAGACAGCAAAAATGATATTTTCTTTGTTCTATTGGTTTAATCTTCTTTTTCTTTTTTTAACTATTTAAACACTTCTGAAATGAATTTGTGTCATTGAGTAATATGATATTGTATTGCAATCAAGATTAGTAGCCAAATTCTAAGTCTAAGATTTAGAATTAGGAGTTTAGTCTTTAAATTTAGTGTTCACTGTTTATGGTTTAGGATTTAAGATTTATCTAAAGGTTTATGACATATCCAAAGTTTAGGGTTTATGATTAATGGTTTAGTAGTTTTAAGATTGAGTGTTTAGTGTTTATAATTTAGGGTTTATGATTAATGGTTTAGTAGTTTTAAGATTGAGTGTTTAGTGTTTATAATTTAGGATTTAAAATTTATCCAACGATTTAGGGTCTACCCAAGGATTTGGAATTTAAGATTTATGATTTATTGTTTTGGATTAGGGTTTAGTGTTCTGGTGACGGTTTTAAAAATATTTTTTAAAAAGGAAATTTTGGCAACTACTATTTTTTATTTATTTTTATCTTTTTATTTAAAACATAATATAAAAAGATAAATATTTTATTTTCTTTTAGAATATATTGAATAATGAAATAACAAAATTCTATTGGTTGGTGAACCTATAGGTTCATCCCCTGCCCAAAAAAAATTCTAAAAATAACTCTCCATAGCAAAGGTGGTTTAAACCTGTGGCACAAAGAAACCAACCCCCTTGTGTCAGTAGCCATTTAATCCATGGTCCATTGGATGGGAGGTGCAAGGCCAGAGAATTGAACACATTATTCCGCTAGTTCCCGTTTTTCCCTTCAGGGCCAGCTTCTTAGTGTGGTCAGTACTCCATACTGTTACCACTAAACAACCAACACTTTTTTAGCTCATAGCTCATAGCGCACTTGTTTATGACTTACATACAAACGGTTTTACTTTCACGGTTGGTAAACTCTAACCGAGATTAACAACAAACTTTAAAACCAGCTAAAACCAAGATTTAAACAATCTCATCAAAGTTACCATCCAAACCAGCTTATGTTACATTCAAGCTAAACCAGGATTCCGATGTACAAAACGTCTAACTGATCGATATCAAATTAATATCGGGATCAAGACTCACTAGAATCGCAATATTCGTCAGAAAACTTACAATTTTTTTTGTTTCCAATCCATTTTCCGTTTTCTTTTCATGGTAGTGAATGGGTCGTAACCCCTGGTTTGGCTCAAAGTATCTAAGTTCAAAATATGTAGCAATTGGCCTGGGATGAGTCATATCGTCGAGGGTAAGAAGCATCTGCCAATTTATATTAGAGTGATCTTCTTCTGTACGTTCCATTTCTTCTACGAATATAACAACAATGTTAATGCATGGTCATCTCGTTACATTTTTCAGTATTGTCATGAAATAAAATTGTTAATAAATATCAACTAATCATTATTCACTTCATGAAAAAAATTAGTGTTTCTAATTTTCTCAGTTACTAATAAGATAAAGCTATGACGAATATAATTGTTTTCATATCTTAGTAAAGTTTACTTAATTAATAATTGCATATGTACATTAGTTCGATATAAAAGGTTATACTTTGGTTTATTAAAAGTTTTCTCATAAAAATATACTGTATATTTGTAAATTGTAGTATTTTCTCTAGTAGTATATTCTAATTAAGTGCATAAAAAATCTTAGCGCAAAGATTATCAGCTTATGGTACGTGAAATGATTAAAAGAGAACTATATTTTTTTTTCTTTTTAAAAGAACTATATTTTAACATAGAGAGAACTACTATATTACTTTGAAATCTTAACATTTACAAAAAAAATACTATATTACTTTAATTTGAAAAGTTTAAATAGAAAATTTAAATGGATTTTAATTTCCGAAAGAAGACCAAGTTGAGGAATAATTAATGAAATCGAAATATTGACAAAAAAATCGAAATGATGATAATAGAGGGGTGTATCATATCTGTTGATGATTGTGGACAACTGGATGCTGTTTTCGTTAATTATAAGCGAAGAAGTTGCCAAGTTGATGGGGTAAGAAATATTCAGCTCTCGTCATCAAGTGTGTGTGTGTGTGTGTATCCTCTGATTTGACAAGATACTTTGTTCTTCAAATTAAGGAGGGGTTATTGGGAGATGAATTTTCATAAATTTTGGAAATTTTGAGATTCCTTTGTTATTGGTTCTTGGATTTCATAAATCTTAATAGAATTCATTGTTATTGGTTTAAGAATTTTCAAAATCCATTCAAATCCATTGTTATTCAAAAAGTTTTGTTATTATAGATTCTCTAATTCTAACTAAATCTATTGTTATTGGAACATGAATTCTATTCATTTTTATTCATGAGACTCAACTTTCAAAATATCATATATATCCATGTGATTTTCAAAATCCATGTGCAACTTTTACCAAATTATGTCCAAATCTATAATTCATTACATTTTGTATACCATTACGCTTTTGAAAACATAATTTATATTTATAATGTTTATCATTTTCAATATATAATTAAATTTATATATATAAAAACTTTAAATAAAAAGTTTATAATAGTTTGGAAAATCATTTTCAAATTTCAAAAACAAAATTTAAAAAACAAAATTTTTATAAAAATGTTAGAATTTGAAAACTATAACTCGAAATATTTTTTAAAAAAATATTTTTTTATTATTCTTTATATATAACAAGTGTGTCTCTTTAATGAAACATCTTTTAATAATCTAAGTTAATAAAAAGCTAGACAAATCTAAGAAAATCATGATCAAATTCTATAAGTCAATGCATATACATTTTCACAATCCACCTAACTTTTAAAATCAATCAACTCTTAAAATTCACAAACTCTATACAAATTCTTCTCCCAATAACCCCCCCTAAGTTGATTTCCCTAATAATTATAATACTTAAATAAATAGATGGACATGTGTTCTCATGAGTCATGAGGTTGTTTGTTTGATTTGCGGACCATGTCTTTGTTCCATAATTTTGGAGGATTTTCTCTTTGAATTCTAATGATTAGTAGGACCAAAATCTCGGGTTTATTAACTAATTAAGGTTATGTTAAACTTTCCAAAAATAGGTTGCTTCACAGGAACATCTTTGTCTAAAACGTTAAATGGAAACAAACAAAAAAACATAACCGTTCAATGAAAAAGTCAACAAACATGATCGATCTCTCTTATCTCACCAGCTAGCAAACCTCCATCGAATCCTGATTGTTTTCTTAGAGTTTTCCGTTTGTTGGGAGTCAACTTGAATATATTATTTTATAATATTAAATGTAAAAATTATATTTTATCTACCAAATCATCAAATTTATATGCTCGACTTAAAATGTTTGTCGTTATAGATAAGCCTATTTTCATAACAAGCTATCAAACCAAGTCGGTTGCATCTCGGATTGTTTCATCACTTTGATGACTTAACAACCATTATACGACGAACTTTAATTCCATCCAATAGCCGGGTTGCAATAGGCCTTAATTACGTGACTCTTCCACATATAAACTTCATACAAGGTAGTTTTTTTAACTGGGAGTTTGGGTTCGGAGCCTAGCTCTTCTTGGTCTGGAACCAGTCTATGCTAAGACCTAAAACATAATGCAAGGCATCTCTTCTATATATCAAACACACAAACTTTAAGTGCATCATTATTAACTCTTGCGTTTAACCACTAGCTTACCTCATCCATTGGTAAAATAGACTTTTTTTTGTAATTAGACCATTTGTGTTTTCGTGTTTAGTTATTTTCAATATACTATAACATACTTTGTGGATTTAAACCAAAGTAGCAATCCAATCATGATACTAGCACATACTACTACATGTCATAATCCTTTTCATTTAAGACTATAAATCAGTTTTGCTAAAACTTGATGGAACACATTATGTATATTAAAGACCTTTATAAATTACATGCAGAAAACCCTTTATGATTTTCTTTTCTGGAGTCTGGATTTAAACAGATCGAAAGAGTTCCAGTTATAATAGACTAGTGGTGTAACTAAACCAGACTTGTGCATGGGTTGCGGGTTTACCGGTCCAAGTGAGCGAATCAGATGGGTGGTTATGGGATTTTGATATCCGGTATGACACTGAAAAATCTAAAAATACACCGAAGTAAAAAGAGCGCATCCATGAAAAGAACAACATAAAGTACTATTAAACGAGGAAGATGGCGTTCAAGGATATATTAGGGGGAGAAACAAGACAAAAACCAAAAGACAAAAAAGAAGAATAAAAAGAGAGGAAGATAGAGAGAAGAAGCATGTGGCGAGCATTTTAGGGTGTTTGAGTCAGGTGTGAGAGTTTATATTCTCAAGGCGCACGCCTTCAACATTCTTAACTCTTATAATCTCCAAACAATGGTTTAAATTTCTGTCTTTATATACAAACAAACAAAATAAACTGTTCTGTTAAGATAAATTAGATCCAAAGTATGTAATAAATTTCTTCCACCAACAATATTCAGCAGTCGGCATATATACATGCTTTTAGTTGTTATATATCCTGGAAGTAAAAACAGATCTGAAATCAATTTTATGTGGATCAATGTTCCCAAGTGCCAATTTAATAAAATAAATGTAATAATCTTGCAATATAGTTATTTTTTTTTGAATTATACAGAGGTATCCTGGCCCCACAGAAGTGGTCCAGACTAGTCACGTGTTGCCATATGTCGGTCCTTCTGTCCCTGGCGATGCCGAAATGTTAATTCTCCAGTGGCCGGGATTCGAACCCAGGTGGCGGAACTCACAGCTGTGAACCCTTTACCAACTGAGCTAGAAGCCCCGGTTACAATATAGTTATTGATATTTGATTAATATTATTTTTGGTCAAATTTGATATATTAATATAAACTATAAAGTTTGAGGCATAGTTTATAGTTACAAAAAAAAAGAGAATGAATATTTATCAATTACTATTATTCTAAAGAGTTCTCCAAGAAAAGCTAAAACTTTTAAACAAAATTGTAAAGAAGAAAGAGATAGAGGCACTTTCTAAACACTTTTGCTAATAATCATTTCTTCATAATTGCAAGTATCTTACGCTTTCTTTTCTGTATTAAAATATTAAAGGGGTGAAAAATGTTGCAGAGACAGTAAATTAACATCTTTAGGGCTCTGTTTTTCACAATTTCAACCCTCGAAATTCCACAGATACTACAAAAAGAGAATTAAAAGAAAAACTTTGTATAAAAAGAAATGCAGAAAACAAAGACTGGAAAGTAGAAACAACACTACCCAACACACCATTCTTGCCTTTTTCTTGAGAACTGCTAAAACAATCAAGACGTTATGATTTTGTTGATGATGATGATAATGATGAACTGACATGTTCAGCACTCTGGGAGGTGATGGATCTGATTAGGGTTTTGCATGGGAATAAAAGAAGGGTGGAATAAAGGAGAGGAGAAGGAGAGATTGGTTGGGTCAAGCTTGGGTCTCAAGTTCTCTAACGCCTTTACTTGCGCTCTAAGGAACTTGAGATAATTAGCAGCCTCATCAAGCATTGAAGCAGTGTCCATCTTAGTCCCACCTGGAACCAATGTCTGTAAAACCCTAATCTTCTCGCTTATCCTCTCCCTCCTCTGCCTCGCTGCCACCGTTTGAGGATCCGTAGATATCTTCACGTTCTTCCTCTTAGGCTTCTCAACAGTCTCCAAACCGAAGTTCACCGGTCTAAACGCAGCCGCTCTGTATATCATCTCCTTCATCTGCGCGATCGCTTCTGCATCAGGCTCGGCATTATCAGACAGAGAAGCTGAATGTCCGAAGCTTATGTTGGAAGAACCACCTCCTTTCTCTGTTCTTGGTTTCTTCGGTTTCGGTTGATTCTCAGTCGTATATGAGCTTGAAGCTTCCCCTTCTCTGTTTCATCTTGAGGATGATGAACAAGACGGAAGTGACTTCCCGTCTCGTCTCTGTTTCTCTTCAAAGACTTAGGCTTTGTTGTTGTTGCTGTCTCTGTCGTGATCTCTTTGTTCTCAGACTCTGCAGATGAGACTCCTCCTCCACCAAAGCTCCAAAGAGTCTGACAATCTGAGAAAAGGGCAGAGATACCTTCGTCGTCTTCCGTTGAAGTGTTTGTCGTCGCTGATAACAAACACTCGAGAGATGATGGATCTATCGAAGCAGCTCTGTTTCCGACGTGTTGTTGATGTTGAATCTCAGTTAATGACTCCAAGATCGGACATGAAACAGCTTCTAAGGTTGGGATTAATGAGTTGGTGAGAGGAAGAACAGAGCTCTCGAGGCATTAGCTCATTGCCTCCCCAGATCAAATCTGATCCTTGATGATGCTCCATGGTTTTGTTCATACCGTACATAGCTTGCGCATAAACCGATTCTAATCCTTCCATTGGATCCAAAAGAGAAGAAAACAAAGAGAAAGAGAACAAATAGATGAGTGCAGAGAGGAAACTGATTACGGTTCTGCTTTATAGAGTTGCAACCTCAAAAGGGAAAGAAACAGAAAGAAGAAATGCTCAGAAAGGAAAGAAAGTAATGAACGCTCTGTTTCTGTTCTGTTTCTATAATGAGCTCTGCTTAGAGTTATAGATGTTTTGCTATAAAGAAAGGACTTGGAAGCGCTTCTACACCTCTATTCATATACCCAGATTTGTTATTATGCACATAGGTACATTTATATATGTGAATATATACTAAAATATATATATATATATATATATATTTATATTTGTATATTATTATAATTTAAAAGGTCCCAGCTTTTGATGAGATCAATTGTTCCTCTGAATCAAGCACTAGTTCTGTATATTGGCATGGATGGTTAATTTTAGAATTATGGTTAAGTTCGAAATAAACCCATTTTATTATAATTTAGAAGATATATTCAGTGAAACCTCTATAAATTAATAATGTTGGAACTACAATAAAATAATAAATTTTTATTTATTTATAGAAATTATTAATTTATCGATATACTAATTAAACCAAAAACTCAATTTGAAACTATAAAATTATATTAATTTATAGAAATTTTTAGTGTATATTAATTTATCGAGTATTAATTTAAAAAAGTTATACTGTATATGATCGCCGTCAAAACGAGGCTTTATATCTACATATAAAGAGCATTTGATCTCTTGACTTTATATCTACATATAAAGAGCATTTGATCTCTTGACTAACTAGCATTTACTTGTAGGTTTCTTATAAGTTATAACAACTTTCATGATAAATGTATGAACATTTGTATCATATTAAGTAATGTTTTAGGAGAAATATTCAATATATTTATTATTGCCTCCGCGTAACTATGTGAGTTTGAATCGCGTATATGTTACCACACCTATAAAAGTATATTGAGAAAGAAATGAAAATGACACAATATTTAAGTGGATAAACCTCAATATGAGAATTATATCCACGTTTCCCCGCAGATTTGAGATATTTGATTCTATAATTAAAAAGTAGTGAAATATTGATAACATTAATACAAGATAACTATACAACCAGTAAACTATGTCATGGTCAACAATTTGGATATTTTACACCAAAAGATTTTTGGTATATGTAATGGTCAATATTGTGTATGCCTGATATCTTTAGAAATATTTTAAGAGATCAAACCCTTGGAGATTAATATCAACCCACCTATTTTTTTACAACGTTCAAATGAGTTTGTTAAATTGCCTAATACTGAATTTCAAAACACCACCGAAAATATAAACGTTACTTTGGAACAAGTGTGCAAAACAACCGAGGTTGCATGAAAACTTCATCTTTTTCCGACCGCTTCGGAACCGGAATCAAAATCGGATTTTTTTGGAAACTTACAAAATTTCATTTCTAAAATACTTCTAAAATATTGTATTTAAAAGTACATTAAAAACTTGCGATTCATTTTGGAATCATGTTTCTATTTAACAAAAGATGATGTTATAAATAAATAAAAATATAAAATCATGTTTTTGTATTTTATAAAAACTAAAATTTAATACTATGAAGTAGACATGGACATTCGGGTCTTCGGATCGGATTCAAAACAGGTCTTATGGAATCCGGATCCTTCAGATCTTAGATATTAAGATCCAATAGGGCGATTAGAGTTTGTCGGTCCGTCGGAAGGATCCAGGTTTGGTTCGTGTCTTGTCGGATCCGGATCAGTTTGGGTTTTGCATAGTTGGACCCAATATGGTAATTAGAATATTTCGATTTGGTTTCGGGTCGGGTTTGGTTCGGGTATTTTCTGGTCTAGCCAAAAAAATACACAAAACACACAAAAATATCTGAAAATTTTAAATATCCGAAAAATATCTGAAACTTTATCTAAAATATGACCCAAAGACATGAACAATACCATAACTTTTATCCGAATATTTGAATTATATTTTTGAAAATCAATTTTACCCCGAACCCAAAAATGTACCCGAAAACTCAAATCCAATACTTAAAAAATACCCATAATACCAAAAAAAATATTGAAACACCCATATATACCTAATATATACTAAAATTTTCGGGTATTTTGGGCATTTCATCGGGTCTCGAGTTCGGGTCAGATCGGGTCCAAAACCCATGGATCCTCCACAACAAAAACGAATAGGATAAAAAGATCGGTTCAGTTCTTACTTGAACCAGAAATTTTTGGGTAAGTTTCGGGTTGGGTCTTCGAATCCGAGTAAAATGGCAAGGCCTACTATGTAGTAGAGAAAATAGTAATAAACAAATATAAAGATAATACTAGAAATTATTTTTATGCATTTATAAATTATCTTTATGCATTGAAAATTTTATTAAAGATATAGCATATATATATATATATATATTCAAATATATTGTATCAATTATTTATGAAATATTAAAAATGATTAATATGATAATTTCCTATAATCTTAATTTATGTGTATATTCACAGTTTTAGTATGAAATTATTTAAAATTTTATCAATGAATAAATATTTTATTTTAAAATTTGAATCATAAATTTTATAAAGAAAACTATACTTATGTATATATATATATGATATACATTTCCAACACGTTACGGTTTCCTAATTCTTAAAAAATCTCGCTTGTATGTTTCAAAACGATTCCGGTTCCTCGCTTCCAATTCCATGTATCATAGTCAACATCATTCTGATAAACTTGATACCTCTCGTAAACCTAATTATTCATTACTTGATCCGAAATTTATTTTAATTTTCATGAATAGCTGATATTAAAATTAACGTTTTACACATACTTTACATCATCTCCAACTCAGTTTTATAATTACCTCTAAAATAAAAAAAACTATTATAAATGTAGATTTGTAAATATAAGTCTTTATAATAGATTTCCTCTACTTCTATTAAAATATAGAGAAATGTTATTTTCATCTAAAAATAGAAAAGTTCTATTGACCATCTTTGTGATAAAATTCTTTTATATTTGAAAAAAAACATAGAGAAATATAAAAATGAGTCCGAAAAGCTCTAAGATAAAACTGAAATTACTAATGGAAGTTGGGAAATGATTTTAAATATATATATATTTATATAAAGGTTGGTATGCATTAGAGCATCTCCATTGGTGAATCTCATGGAATGTTCAATTTTTTTTTTTTTACTGTTTGATTTTTTTTTTCATAAAAAAATAATAATAATAATCAATCAACCGCGGGCTGCCATGTGTCGTGGAGCCTGCAAAATAGTGATGATACAGGTTCAGTGGGAAGAAACTCACGGGATGGAGGTTCAAAGGTTTTGCTTTTTTTAATATTTTTTTTTTAGGGATTTGTGTGAACCCAAAAAATAGTTTCACTAATGGGGATGCTCTTATAGTTTTTGGATTCGTAGAGCATCTTTTCGTAACCCTAGAAAACAGATATAATAATTGACAAAACAACTGAGTATATGATTATACACTTGATGAAAAGGGAGATGTCATTTAAAATCTATGAGTGCTTGAGCAGAGAAAAAGGACTGACACCCTTTTAGTATCGTGCGAACTGAAAAGTTTACGGGAAATGTCGAAACGAAGTTGCGAATTAGGGTTTGATTTCTTTTTGGTGAATATAAGATCTATGTTAATTAAATTTTATATTATATCTAATCATAGTTTTGATCATGATCAAGCTGCAAAAGTAACTTATAGTTATATACCATTAATTTTATTATTCTTCTAGCTGTTAGCTTAGTTTACCTTTTCGTTATCATCATGAGTCAATAATGATCAATATATATCATTCTTTTTTTTTATCAAAATGATCAATATATATCTACATATCGATCTATAACGTACATTTTTGTAAAAGAAATCATACAATAATATGTTTAGAACGTAATATTAATTTCTAAAATCCTAACGTTTATTCCAATCCTTTGTCATGTCATGTAAATATATAATTGATACATGGAAATGGTATCAACTATCAAGTACTACATGAAAAATGGAAAGCTTAACCAAATCAATCAAAATGGAAAGCTAGCACATTATACCAAACATTATTGGGAATTTAGTTATAACTTAATAGTTTTTCTTTTTTGCGGAAATAGTAATAAAACTTACAGTCATACATGTATCTTTAAAACTATAACGTATATTTCAGTTTACAAATAATCAAAATATAAAATTAAATTACTATTACCTCAATATACAGATTTGAGTCAAAAACTTGGGGATTTTCTATTAGTAGAATCGAGAACAAAAAATGGAAAAAGATCCAAATAGCAACATCAGCTAGGAATAAAAGAAGAACTCTGGTTTTAGTGTAAATTATACTAAACATCGCAATCTGTAGAACGGTGAGAAAGAGAGAGCAAAGAAGTCGACATGACCTCCCTGCCCAACCACATGCCTCCCATAATCCCACGTACAGCTCATTCAATTTTTTGCTTTTGTTTTTATAATTGTCAACTTTGTTATATCAATTTATCCCACTGGTTTGCCCTCTCTTACTCATGTTTTACACTTCTCATCAATGTTTTCTGCCTCCAGATAAATAAACAAACAAAACGTTGGTGGATTTATAAGCAGATGTTACGTACAGTTTTAGTTCTCTAATCGCATATATATACAAAACTTTATAACAATGACTTTTTATCTGCTCCCATGATGTATAAGAATAAGAAAAAACATCTACATAATTCAAGGAGATGTATTCGAGTAAGAGTTTTAGGTGATTTATATTAAAATAATAAATTCATTTTTATTCAAACATGAATTTTAAAACTTTATTTAAAATTCACTGTTATTGAAAATATTTTAAATTTTAAAATTTTAAAATTTTCAGGTGATTTTAAGATGTTTGGATGAAATTTCTTAGTTAAAAAATTAAAACTCAAATTTCATGGTTTTAGATGATATTCTATAGCAGTTTAACAAAAATCACCTAAATGTCTGCAATTTATTAAAATCTTCTAAAATTTTATTAAAAATCAAATCACATCAAATGTTAAATTGAATACATCCCTCTAAGTGATTTCATCATGTACTATGGATGTGTAAAAATATAAGTAAAAACAAGAATCATCACTAATATACTAAAATCCCTTTAATACAATTTATAATTATGGTACATAAATTTTTTTTATCAGATTTGAGCTCCTAATGCTTATTTCTAAAGAATTGTATAAGAGAGTTGTTAAAGGGTGTGTGTATAATATATTGTCGAGATCCTATTCAATAAAATTTTATCAACCGTTTCAATTAAGCTGAAGCAAAGTTTTCTGATATATGTGTATACCAAACCCTGGTCTATAACTCTCACAAACAAACACTGGTTTAAATAAAATATAATGATCGAACTCGTTACTCCAAGTCTCCGATCATTTTTGTTGACATGTATTTATAACAATCAGTTCTGATAACAGTATTAATATACGTAACTATTAACTAATGTTATATATCAGCCGATTTGATTGATAAAAAGGCGATAATATTTAAATAGAAATGCATTTAACTTTTTTTTTTTGTTTGCAAATAAGAAATGCCTTTAACCTTTTTCTCTTTTGCAAAAGAAATGCATTTAACTTCTGCAGATGTAGCTTAGTTTTTTTTTTGTCAGCATGTAGCTTAGTTAAATAACTGTTTTCCTTGAAATGTCGGATGTGCAAACTAAATATAGAACAATCATCTAGAGAAAAATTATCTCTGCACCATATGCGTATAACCATAGATGGAAGGTAAATGAAGATCAACATCACATTCACAGTTGTTGACATCCTTAGGATACTCATAACGAAAGAGACATTACTTTCTCCATACATGTGAACGCAATTTTCTTCCTAAAAAAAGAATTTGAATAATCCCAAAACATATATTAATTGACAGACCCATAAGAAACAAAAATTCTCAAATCAATACTTCTCACACCTCAACCGGGAACCAAAAATGTCGGTCGAGAACAACTCATCACTTTTATTTCACGAAATTGACTTCCCACGGTTATGCATATCCCATCCAATGTACCAAAATTAATTTCGACCGCGTCGGTTTACTAAGTCAACTTGGGGTGTAATTGCAACAAGTATGATCATGAGAAAACATTAATAGACCGGGCGTCATAGGTACGTACATAAACCGAGTAGAGAATGTAGATTCTATAATTTTACAAAAGCCTGATAGATTTGAGCTCCTAATGCTTATTTCTAAAGAATTGTATAAGAGAGTAGCTAGTGTAGAAGCATAATTATATGTTTTGTCGGGGGTGTGTCCATGATTTTGCGCCCATGATAAAGAGATCAAGGTGGTCCATTATCTTATATATGTCAAAATATGAAACATCTTAAGAGCAAAAACCATTATATTCCTTCTCTTTCAGCTACTTTGGCTCGGTTCGGTACGATTTCAATGGTCCAGACCGGAGCAGTACAAGTAAGCGAAGCTGAAGAAGCACTTGACTCTTCTTCACTCTTCCATTATTGATAGCTCACACGTGAACACAACGTTCTCCACATGCACGTGGCTCTCTATAATTGGTTGTAATCCTAGAGGATAGTCGTCCCACGTGGGAAATCAGCATGGCGTCATAATGTAGGGACCCCAAGTTTTTTTTTTTCCGTTTTTTTGGTTTTCCAATTTTAACTCAATTTCTTTTCTTTTTTCTGATGTATCTAATATTTTTGATGTATCACCCCCGTTAATGTATTGAATATTATCCTGTAGGAATAAATGAATCTTGACAAGGATATGAGCTTCAATTATGTTTGGTATCTTCACAAACCTACAAACACACACAAGCACACATATATATATATATATATATATATATATATACTTGAATACTTGTAATTCCATATAATAATAATAAACTTATATAAAAAATATGTTAGAACTACAAATTGATGGAATTGAAAATTTAACTTATAATTGTGTATATAGTTTTTATTTTCAGGCATGTTCACGGTAAATTATTGTGTCAAAGTTTTTAAATGACTGTCATTAACCAATATTAAGCTTTTTTTCTTTCTACTAACATACAAAATTTTACTCACACATAGGATTATTTTAAACTCATAGTTGGATATGAATATTATTAACTTATAAAGTTTCTCCAATTAAGAAAATATAAGAAATGTAACTTATGAAATATACCCTGAACATTATTCGGGAATATAGCCTCAAAATTATTTGATAAGTGATTTGAGTAGGTCTCATCACCACATTCATTCTTAACAAAATTAAATGACATGGATTTTGAAAAATATCATATGGCATCAACATAATTATAACATGTACAATTGTTTTATAAAAAATAATATTGTTGGATAGTTTATTTTAATATGGTGATGAATGATAAAACTTATATTATCATTAAAATAAAATTTCTATATAAATCTTTATTTTTTGGCAAAACTTTGAAATAGTTAATAACTAATAATTTATATTACTATTAAAATAATATATATATATATTATATAAATAAAATAGACTAAATATAGTTACATTTATTTTACATCATATATATATATTGCAAGTGTAAAATAAAAATACAAAACTAAAGCAATATATACTAATCAAATAATTTATCGTTGATAAATAAATGATAAAATTTTATTTATCTATCAGTCCATCAGGTTTATTAACATATTGATTTTACTAATTTAAAGTACTTTAACTAAAATTAATAAAAATTTAAAATTTATTAGAATTTATAAATTTCAGTAAAGATATATTTAACATAAATAATCATTAAATACAATATAATATAAATAAATATTATTTTATAATCTGTATTTAACTCTATTGAATTTAAATAAAATAAAACGGAAATGGTTTAAAACAAATATAAAAACAAGACTTCAAAACATATTTATAATTTCTTCCCAACTGAAATTAAAATATAAAATAATAGTGTTAAAATGTAAACTATTTTTAAAACCTAATATTATATTTAAATTATTGTTTCTCAGAGTATGGAGCAAGAAAACTCCCGTTAAGTATATAAAAAGAAAAATCTAAAATGTTTTAGGTCAATAATAAGAGCATCATTTGTGGTAACTTTTTAATTTCAGTTTCTAAATATAAATATACTAGGTGTTTTCCTGCACCATGTGCAGTAAAAAAAATTTAAAATATTTTCTAACAGATAAATATAAATTATATTTATTTTTTTATTAATATTATAAATTTTATTTTTCTTATTAATATTTTAATTTAAATTGATTTAACTGAACATTAAAATTAAGTTAAAAACAATTTTTTTATTTTGAAATATATTTAAGAATGTGCATGTATATATTTAAAATTATAATATTAGGTATATTTTTCAATCTATTTATTTTAATTAAATATGTAAAATTGCATAATTGTCAAAAATTAAAATTAAACAATATTTATAAAATCTGTAGATATATATATATAAGAAACTAATGATTTTACGATTTAATTTTATTTTATGATTTAATTTTTATAATTTTCTAAAAATATGTATATATTTTTGAAATATTTTTAATTTAAATGATATTTCAAAATTTGAAATGCCATAATTGAATATATTTATTTTAATGATGATTTATGAGTTATTACCATATTTTTAAAAAGTCCAAAAATATAAATCGACAATAAATGTAATACATGAGTTATTACCATATTTAAAAAGTTTACCAAAAATATAAATTAACATTAAATATAATTCTCCATGTCATATTAATCTATAAGACATGTCATCAATTTTAGTAGACATGTCATATTATTTTTGTGAAAATGATTGTAGAAGACATGTGGCAAAATCACTTCTCAAATATAGTCTAGGGGATGAAAATTTCATAATTTTCAAAAATTAAAATTAAAAAATATTTATAAAATTTGTAGATATATATAAGAAACTAATAATTTTACGATTTAATTTGATTTTATGATTTAATTTTTGTAATTTTCTAAAAATATGTATATATTTTTGAAATATTTTTAATTTAAATGATATTTCGAAATTTGAAATGCCATAATTGAATATATTTATTTTAATGATGATTTATGAGTTATTACCATATTTTTAAAAAGTCCAAAATATAAATCGAAAATAAATGTAATATATGAGTTATTACCAAAAATATAAATTAACATTAAATATAATTGTCCATGTCATATTAATCTATAAGACATGTCATCAATTTTATTAGTCATGTCATATTATTTTTGTGAGAATGGTTGTAGAGAAGACATGTGGCAAAAATTGTCCATGTCATATTAATCTATAAGACATGTCATCAATTTTAGTAGTCATGTCATATTATTTTTGTGAGAATGATTGTAGAGAAGACATGTGGCAAAATCACTTCTCAAATATAGTCTAGGGGATAATTTTAAGATAATAGAAATGAATAACAAAAATTTAAAATCTAAAACGGGATTGTGTGAATAAGAAGAAGACAACTAGCTTAATGGTTTCTCAAGATAATTGCAGAGAGATATGCTCGTATTATTTCATCCATCTCCTACTATTACATATTTTAATACTTTTAATGAGGAAATTCAGATGAAACCATACTACTGTTTAAAACTTGCATTACGAGCGAATCTACATTAATAACTAATTTTATTTTTTATAAAACCTTTAAAACTGTAAAAACCTGATTTACACGAATTTATTTCTATGAAATGTATTTCAAAAAGGATTTGTAGTTTTCCTGGTCATTTATTTCTATATTTATATTCTCAGAAATATGACTTTATCTGCTACATTGGAATTCACAACCAAATGTATCTTTGTTCCAACCACTGTGTAAGCCCCGTACCGAAAGGCCTAATAAATTGGAATTTCCCTATTTGGCGGAAAAAATCTCAATATTGTATTCGTTTAGAAGAAAAACAAAAATTGCACAATATAGCTATTTATTGGAATGCTTATGTAGATATTTATATTTTTATTTGTAAATGTACAATTATGTTTATAAACATATTATATTATTTATAAAATAGAAATTGTATCATTTAAATATTATATATATTGTATAATGCATATAAAATGCTACAAATTCTAATTGCAACTATGTTTATAAACATACTTTCAACACTTTCATGAATTTTTGTTTAGAAGTTGGCTGCAATGTTACTCCAAAAAGTAACACAAAGAACATAAAATTATAGTGAGTAAGCAGTATGTTTAAGATTAAAAAAGAACTACGAACTCATCGAAAATCTTTTTCGTGTTTACTCTTTTAATAGCAACTAAAAGTCCATTATGTTATTAATTGCACCGTTGGCAATACTATTATTTCAACTACTCAGGTAATTGAAGTTCTCATTGTATCACTATAACGATGATAAAATCATGTATAACTTTTATATGGACATTAGTAAAGTTTCTAGCATATAGGTCCTTGATTTTGTAAACTGCGTCCTTAAACTTAACATAAGAACGGATCCTAGAGTTCTGACTCTCAATACCATTGCCAGTATGTTCTACATGTACAAAGAAAATTTGGTGAGAGAATTAAATTAAAAGAACTTCTTTGTTGTTGATAACCAAAAAAATTCTTAATTTTATAGACTATGGCTTTTAAGTTCTCCTCATATATAATAGCCTATATTAGCTTGCGTGAATGTGTGGATTGTGTGTTACGAAAAAAAGAATGTGTGGATTGTAGTTGTCTGAACTTTTCTGTCAAACATAATATATAGTGTTTATCAAATTTTAGATTGGCAATGATTAAAGAAAATTTATTTTACCTTTTGATCAATAAAAAACAACTGAAAACCTATAAGTAAATTGAATGTGTGATTGTTATATATACTAGAGTTTATTTCTGCGCTACGCGCGGATAAATGACTATTTATAAAAATTTTGATTTTGTTAATTTTATTACAATGTGATATAAGTTTTAAAAATATTAGTTAGGTATATTATTGACCAATATCCAATTTAGGGTGATAATCTTTGTTGGGTGTTTTGCTATGAATTAGTAAGTATTCTCAATATTGTTATTGTGAATTTTGTGTGACACTACAACAAACTAAGACATATTGACCATAAAGATGTTATCTATTAATTGATTTTAATTGACAGTGTTTTTTTTTCCAACGACTGACTTTGTTTAACATACGCTATTCTATCCACTTTTACATATTTCAAGTATATAACAAATAATATATGAATAATAATATAAAATATTAATTAATTAAGCGCTAATTGTACTCTGACGAAACCGTAATAGTCCAAAACTGGGTAGCATGCATTACAACAAAGAATAATTATGCTTGTTATGTATTTCATATATGTGCATATATCTTGAATAAGCAAATAATGTTTACTGGTTAAAATTTATAATTTATGTGGTAGGGTATAGATAAAGGTGGGAGACATTCTTGTTTGCACATTAAACAAATTTGGGCAGTATTATATACTTGGCATGTTTGTGCGGGGCAGATGGTATTTGCGTATATTGGTTAACATATGTTATTAGATTAGCAAAATGTAAATTGTGTGAAAGTGTCATCTCGAGTTGTATCTCAGTTTGATTGGTATTTGGTTACTTAATCTTGATGGTGAGGTTTATATCTGGAGTTGATGTTGCAGGACTCATTGTGTTCTTGTTTGATGTTTAGAGAAGATCAAAGTGTTAATAAAAAAGGAGATGTTTAAATTGTGTCAAATGTTTGATGTTTAGAGCATTTCCAATGTATTATTCCATTTTTTACTTTAAAATTGTATAACACCAAAATATAGTTGGATTTTACTCCAACATACCATTCTATTTTTATTTTAAAAAGGAATATTCACAATGAATCTTTTTATTTAGTTAATAGTAATTGTTAATACCTTCAACTTATTAAAATTTAACAATTAACCCAACTATTTTATGTTTACAAAACTTTCACAAAATATATTTTATTTAAATTAAAAAAATATTATTAAAAATACAATTAAAATTTTTGTTCCAAGTTCAATTAGTGCAATTTTATCATATAAAATTTTCCTAATACAAAAATAAAATTATGCATAAGAAAACAAAAAAAAAAATTTGTTTTGTAATTTGAATTATGTACTGGATCCAAATGTGTGTATATATCAAGCTCAACAAATACAAATATTATCAATCAAAATTTTAGCACACAAAATAAAAACTCATATATTATGTTTGAACAATATTTCACCGATTTGTTTGGTAGTTTCGGAAAAATTACCAAATTATTTAATTACTTATGTAAATTATATTAAATTATATATATTTTATATTATTTATGCTTAGTTTTGATTTTTATCAGTTGATGCATATTTTTGTAAAACTATTAAATAATCTTTTGTGCAGTATTATTTTTCTTTATCTGTTATTATATTATTTAAATATTTTAAAGTATAAAATGAAAACATTCAAGATTAAAAGACTATTTCATAAATAAAAAAGTTTGAATTTAAAAAAAAAATCTCGTTAGTGAGTCACATAATAAGCTTTAACATGGTTTATCAGAAAGAAACCATATACAATATGGTTTCGCTCATTTTGTTAATTTAAAATTTCCTTAATTTTGTTGGAAAATGATTGTTTTGGGTTTGTTCGTGAATTTCAATTGTATTTTTATTCATTTTTGAACACGGCTTTTATGCAGTGTTGAAGTAATCAACGCAGAAGAGGTACCTGATAACGATTAAAGTGATCAGAGAAAAATTGATGTCTCAATACCACACTTATTTGAGCGATCGTAGTCATAAGTATAAAATAGACCCCATTGCTTCTTTTGAAAGCTGTAAATCATTAAGCATTCTAATGAAATCAAAATCTAAACAAAGAAGCATATTGTTTGCAAATATTAGACCAAAGCAAGAGTGGACGTTCAAAATAAAACGGAAAAACATAGTTTTGGCTCGAACTGGAAATAACGAAGGCAGCCACAATGCACCGAATGAAAAGAGTGGTAGAAGCTCTATTTTCCATGTTTAGCACGGTTAGCCTTCTGTGACTCGGCAATGGCACTGCCACTCCCATATCTCTCATCAGCAACGAATCCAGAGCCATTGAAAGATGCACTAACTACTTTTGCAGGAGGCACACAACCTCATCGTGGGTAGCAAGTGGGATCTCAAGATGCACTAACGTTTTTCTACTGAGTTATCTTAAACATTTATTTTACCTTGGCGGACTCCAACTTGATGCAAGCAAAGATTTGCCGAATTGTCATTGTCTCAGCTTTAGTAATCTCCTCAGCATTAACCAGATTAGCAATCCCTGGGTTATAACTGAACCTGAGACAATTTAGAAAACAATATATTTATTAGGGCCAGTTGACGTAATCAATAGTCGGCTGGAGATCTTTGTCTATGAAGATACGTGAGGATGACATTGAACTGAGAGCTAAATTCAGTGTTTGTGGTTAACTCATTAAAAAATACACGTTAGTGACCCCGTTTCACAAATGGCAACATATTCATAGTCACAATTAACACACACACTTGAAACAACAACGTAATTCTACGTTAGAAATCAACCTGAACTCTATGAGATATGAGCAATCAAAGTCAACATAACGATTTTCAAAACCTATCACGCAAGCATTGATATAGAGGTTGGGTGAAGAGCAAACTAAATCAACGTTAGTCACTAACCTGAACTTGATGAGGTTTTAGTAAAAAAAGTCTAATTTATGATGGTCACTAACAGAACAACAACGGAGTGGTTTCTTCGAGAGGACACCATTTGGCACATGTTTGTTTATTTCAAGTTTGAGAGCATGAGTCAAAACAAAATATTTTAAATACCACGCCTTAAAAATATCTTAAATATCCACACTGTTGCCTATGTATTTTCAAAATACATCAGACAGGTATGTAAAAATAACAGTACCAACAGATGACAAACAGCTTGGCAAAACAATAAACGTGAGTCTGTTAGGAATGCTAAAGGAAGAAAAAGTAACCTGCAAGGCGTTTTGTGTTCACCATCATGACTAAAAGCACAGCGGTAGTATTTTCACTGAATCTTCTCCATCTTGTAGAAATCTTTTGCAGTCTAGGCCCAAAGTTAATTCTTCATAACAGGTCCCCCCTGCAAAAAAAAATAAAAAAAAAGATGTTAAGTTATATTGGTCTGTGGGACAGAGAGTAAGCTTTGCACTAAAAGAGAGGTCTTCATTCTATTAACAGGAAACACTTACTCTTTTGACTGCAAATAAACTAAAAGGACGACATGTGTTGCTATTTCCACTTCGTCTTCAACGGAACAGGAACATTAGTAGTCAAAAATCTAAATTAACATACAGACAAACAAATTAAGATGGAGAAGAATTTTAAAATGGGACAGATTAGCCGTAGATATCACCCCTGAGACCTTGGATATCGTCATGAGAGAGGAACCTGAACCTTTCTGCGTCAATAGAGAGGCTGATGTTGTCAAGCACTGAGAGAACAAAGTTGTGCAAGAAACAAATTGTTAAACTCTGAACAGCAACTTGCTTCTGGTAGCCTGAAAATTCAGAAGGCTGTAAGTTGTTTCTGCTTTGGAGGAGCTGAACCTTGCATCACAGTCCCCTGACGAAGTTTAGATATCAAAACCGAAATTCATGGCCTTGTTTAATCTCATTGTATATCAAAACCAAAACTCAATATGAAAAAAGAGATTCGGGGATTAGAATTCATACATATTCGTCGTATTGGAGGAGTTTCAACCCAATAAAGGTCATGCCTTTTGCTATGTTTCTTGCCTCCCATAAATGGATGGATTTACCGAAATCACAGAGATCAAATTCGCTAAAGACACAACGACAGGAGGCTTGCCGGTGGATTTCATGGCGGTAGCCATTGCTTCTTCAGTGGAGGTTTTGAACCATCAGATTAGGGCTTTATATAGAAGGAGAAAGAGGGGGAGCTGGAACAAAACAATTAAAGGAGGATTTAGAGCATTACAGATTCACGAAGAGGGGATTACAATTACGATCGGTGAAGAGTGAAGACGAAGAGAAACAAATAAAAACTGATATCGACCATTAAAATTTAAGTTGACATGGCGTTTTAGAGCAATCTAATTGGCCGTTTTTCCATGCTGATGTGGATAGTTTTTTTTTTTTTGAGCAACAAACATTTCATTCAAATAAAAACTTAATAGTACAAGATTAAAATGAGTTTAAGCCCAAGGCAATATGGGTTGAGAGGATAGCTTTCGCTAGCCCATCTGCTGGCCCATTATTGGCTTTTGGAATGAAAACAAAGCGACAAACAGAGAAAGGGGAAGAGCAAGAGAACGAGAGATCGTCGATATCGGAGAGAACTCCATAGAGCTCCGTCGTGTGTCGGCGTGATGAGATTGCTTGAACAAACACTTGAGAATCTGATCGAATACAGATGTGAGGGTAGTTTAGAGAGGCTGCATGCATGAGAGCTTCTCTGATCGCAAGGGCTTCCCCCATGCAAGGGAGGAGACCGAAGATTGTGTCTTTGATCCACGCTGCAATTCATGTCCATTGATGTCTGAGAAGATCCAAGCCAGACCCGCATGTCGAGACGTAGGGCTCCAAGAGGCGTCGGTGTTACAGTAGATATCCTGCGGGTTGAGCATCGGAGTCGAGTTGAGACGGTGGCCCGATTGCGATCCTATAGTGGCTGCTTTGGCTCGAGGTGGTTGCGCCGCCTCCCGTTCCTTGAGAGCGAGAATAGCTTTTAGTGAAGTTTCCTCAGGAGGTTGTGTGCGGTTTTCAAACAGAAGCTGGTTCCTAGCGATCCAAATAGCCCAGAAGAACCATGGAAACACGTTAGTGGTGAAACCATACGGTGGTAAGGGGGTACGATTCCAACTTTCCTGCAGCGTATCAAAGAAAGTCAGGTCTTGTGAGGTGTCTAATTGACGAATCCAGGGGCCATTACTCCAGACTCTCTTAGCAAATTGGCATTGGAAGAGGATGTGCTCCATTGTTTCCGGAGCTCCACATCTGATACAGGCCGTGTTGGATAGGACTCCTCTTCTTTGCAGATTGCTTCCGGTAGGGAGAGCGTTAGAGCCTACCTTCCAAAGGAAGTATTTCAGCTTTGGTGAGAGGTGTTGAGACCAGGTAAACTTCTTCCAATTGCGGGTATCACCACTATCCTCTCTAATGCTTTTTGTTGCCTTGATCTCTGAATAGTAGCCTGACTTGACACTATTGTTTCCTGACTTTTGTAGTGGCCAGATAAAGGCTTTATTAGCCCATTTTAGTATAGTGTTGATATATATATATATATATATATATATTATGTATTTGAAATAATTTTAGTTACTTTTAAAATGTATATATCTGATAGTATAATACTCCCTCCGTTTCATATTAAGTGTCGTTTTAGAGAATTTTTTTCGTTGCAAAATAAGTGTCATTTTCGAGTTTCAATGCAAAATTTATTAACTTTATTCTCCATTCTATTTTTCTATTGGTTGAATTGTATCGGTAATGATGTTTTTATATTGAAAATATGCAAAATTAAATGTTTTCTTAATCCGTGTGCACAAGTCTAAAACGACACTTATAATGAAACAGAGGGAGTATTTAGATATACAATTTAATAACAATAAATATTTTTTTGAACATACCTATTATTAAATATTTTTTGGGAAATTAGGTCCAATATACAAGAAAATAATACAAATTTACAAACTAACCAAAATCACCCTCTCTCTCCTTATTTCTCTTCCTATCTCTCTCTACCTTCTTACTAAAAAAACTAATTTCCCATTATTTTTTGGTTATTTCACAAATAACCCCATATTTTTTGTTAGATGATAAAAATGAATACAGATTAACTAATTTTGACTAGTGTTAAGTAATATTTTGCACATTGAGATATAATATAAAGAATCTAGAGTATGATATATAGTAGTGAAGTTTGTATGAATGTATAGTGCATTTAAAGAGATATGGTTTAACTTTCTGAAAGTATAACATATATTATTTTATGGTAAGAAAAATAATGTTTGCTTGTTTTGTAGTTCTACATGAAGTTTTTAACACCTTTTGTAACTTATTACATAATTTGACAATTAATTTCTGTAGTTGGTAACTTCCAATAAAAAATTAAAATACCTTATAAATAGTATATTCCTTGTAATTTTGATATTTATGTTTTTTCTAACAGTTAAAAATTTATAAGATTTCGTTGCTTTTGCTTTGTTTATTAGTATTTTTATATTTTGTATTATCGTGTTGATGAATGCATATTGACTCATCTTCTTCTCATGTTCTTATGTTATCATTTAGACTATAATTTATTATTGATATTCTGTAGTAATTTTATTGAAAGTTTTACCTAAATTTAATATAAACAAGGATCTAATTATTTTTATCAGTAAATTGTATTAAATATTTATGAGAAAGTATCATGTATTTTGATTTATTATTAATGATCATAATTTTAAAAATATGCTCCTCGGGGTCTTGGATATTACTTTTCAAACTTCCAAGGCATATTTTTCCTTCATAACTTTTTTTTACTAAACCAACTTTTAGATTTGCTTGATAAAGCATATTTGATTAGCTTCTACAAGGGTTATTATTTTATTAGCTTTCAAATTCGTGTTGAAACATAATATAAAGTGTTACTTAAAATTTTAACTGTTGATTATTTAACTTTTTTTTGCCTTATGATTAATAAGAAACAATTTGAAACTCATAAGTAAGTTATCTTTAACAATGTATTTATATAAATTAATTTTTCTTATCAGTAGCTTTTTGATAAAAATTGTAAACTCAATGAAAATGAGATAATAAATTGGTTTTAAAAAGAAAATAATGAAACCAGATATTATTTTAGCTAGTTTTAGAAAATTTAGTAATATATTATCAGTTTTAGATGATTGTTTAACTATATATCAATACTTTAGAAATAAAAAAATATATTATAAATTTCATATGATTATTTTTAGCTTTTATTAGGTTAGCAGTTTTAATATAAATTATCCATTTTATTTGATATAGATGATATGCATTTTGACATATTTTAGAACCTAAATTTGTACGTTACATTTCAAAGATTTAGGTTATGTAGTAACTAATTCATATTTAATGATATTTTATTTATTTGTTTACACTAAATAAATAATTTATTTTTAAAAAAATTATATTTTCAATATATTTTCAATATAATGTTGATTTTACATATTATATTGGTGTTTTAAAATTAGTTTTGAACATTCTCAATAACATAGAACTTTTATCATAAAATACAACTTCTTAACATAAAAATATTTTAAAATCTTTGATGTTTAATTTTTCTGAGATGAAGAAATGAAGATGGATTGGAATACATTTTCATCTATCATAGCATATAGAGATGAATATAAAAATGGTTAGAAATGGTCTAAAATCTTAATAGTAAACCTCCACATAACTCAAGTTCAAGCTGATAAACTATTTCTTTACTATAATTTTCATCATAATTTTATAAATATATTTTCTTTATTTTCCTTTGTTTTTCCTAAAATTATTATTATTTTATTTTTACTTTTTTCCTAAAAATATATTTTATTTCTTTTACCTTTTACCTTTTTCCTTATTTTTGTTATTAGTATTCTCCAAATTTTTAAAATGTATTTATTTAAATGTTACTTTATTATGTCCATATATATAGTCAGATACAATCCTGGTTCACGATGCATATTAAAACATCTATATTTGGAAGCACCAAATCTGATCTAACTATAGTTTAGTTGTTACTCATATATATATATATATATAATTTTTGTAACTAATAAAAACACAAATATATGATCAAAAACTTGAAAGTTTGTGAGTATCATCATTGGCCACGATATTCGAGAGCTAATTGGCTACTTGCCGGCATTTCTCTTCACCCTCCAAACTGACTATGCAGAAAAGTGGAATGGGGCGGCGAGATTGTAAACAAACACTCTTTCAGTCAATACACATCAACAAATTGGTCAGTTATCTTTTTTTTTGCATGGACAAACTTCTTATATGCAATCTCGAGATCGCCCTATCTGAAAAAAACTTTGAAAAATAACTTCGAGCAAATTTAAGATCTTGAGTTATTAGAAACTCGCCCTGACTACTACAGGTCAAAGGAGGAGCATATTAAGTCAAGAGGAGTTGTTCATCTTATGTTAAACTATATTCTTATGTATTTTGGTTTCATTTTTGTATTGGTATAGGTTATTTACTTGTTTGTATCTTCTACACAAACGAATGGTATTATAATTTCCACATGGTCAGCTATCAAATTAAAATATTAAAATTATATTTTGACCAAAAAGTTATGACTAGACAACGAAGCTGCTAATATTACTGAGAGTAAGCAAATCATCAAAGTTTTTGTAGTACCCATATTTTTCTTTTGAAATGAAATCTATTTAATAGATTTTTAGTTTCTGGATACTGAAGAGAAGTTTACATATATATTTTATTTATTTTTAAAATATGTAAAAATCTAGAATATAAGGTATATCTTTTACTTCTAGTTACAATATATCTTAATATTGGGACTATGTTGTTTTGTTAGTTCACATATGTTTTTTCCTAATTTTTAGAAGTTTGTCAAACTTTTATTGTTTTTAGTTTTTTTTGAAGGCTAATTGAATAAAATGGAATACTTGTATTTTGTTCAATCGTAATCAAAATTGTAGAGGAATGTTATTGAATGTTTTTTTGTATATTTTGGATTGTTTGTAGAATTGATGGTTTGTTTCATTCATGTCAAATGGTAAAAAAAATTAATGGAATTAATCAGTCAACACCATTTTTTTTTTGAAACATCATTTAACACCATTTCATTCTAAAAATTTCGGTGGTACGGCTTAAATGCTTTTTGTCCGGTCCCCAGGATGTTACTAATTCCTTAATATTCCAAGATCCCAAAAACCTCAATGTAAGAATTTAGTGGGCTCAACCCCACATGATTCACGCTCGGGTTCTGACTTACGCGCGTTAAATTTAAGAACACACTCGACTCTCACGCGCCAAAAAATACTCATCGTCTTTTGGATTGGTTTCCAGTTCTGGTCTGTCCCGACCCGGCCAAACCAGGGAAAATAGGCTCGTTCCGACCGAACACGCTTCATCTCTCCTCCACTTCTGTGTCAGATGATTGCGATCAGAAACAGATATTTCGTTAAAGATGATAATCCCAAAATAGGAAAAGTTTTGGAAACGATATGGAAGTTTAAAGTTAGCGAGAGAGAGAGAGAGAGAGAGCGAAAACATGTGGCTAGTGTTGTGTAAAGAGACCGAGTCACCCGAGCATCATCACCCTCACGCCCACTCGGACCTAACCAACCAAACCCCGCCACGTTATCTGTAAATCCGAGTTCCCGTGAGTTAGGGATCTTTACTTGAATGAACCAGACATGATCGCAGAGTCACACATACACACAACAACCAAACCTTTCACAAGTTTTTTTGTCGTCCCCTCGTCTGGAATCCATTGTGGGGCGACACAAACATTAATATCTTCTTTTGCTTCTGCTCTTCTTGATCTTCTGTCAAGATTCGTTTATAGCTCCCCCATCTAATACTAAAAAAGAAAAGGTTATAGTCTTTTGGGCGTGGGATTGATCATCTAAAGTGTTGTTTGATCTTTGATATTCAGAGGGTAAATTCTCCAATACTTAACAATCTTTCTTTATTTAGATTACTTGCAAGAGAAGTAATTAATAGGGTTTGTTGTTAGTGTAGGGAGAAAAAAAGGAAAGAAGAAAGATGGGAGGAATGAAAGATGAGGCGAATAGGATAACAATTCCTCCACTGTTTCCAAGAGTTCATGTGAATGATACTGGAAGAGGAGGCTTGTCTCAACCATTTGATGGCAAATCAATGGATCTCTCTAAACGTTCCAGTCTTCCTTCTCCGACCAACAAGATCTCTGATCCTCCTTCCACACTCTCTCTGTCTCTTGCTCCACAAGCCAACAACACCCGTCTCGTGAGTTTTCCTTTCCTCCTCACTTCTTGATTTTGTGTGGTGTTACATTGCAGAAATTATTGATGAAAATAGAATTAAAAAATACTAAAGTTTGAATATCACTTTATACTGATTGCCCAATACTTATGTTCTTGTTTTTGAACAGTATGGTCGACCTGAAAAGAGTCAGTTCACACAAATCTGCAACGCTTCTCCAGCATCAAAGTTTGAGAGGAAGGTGAATCATCTAGGTGCCAGAGGACCATCAGTTACTAATACAAAGCCTAGTTCAATAAAACAAAATGAGTACCCATTTCAAGAACCTTACCAACTTGGATTCTCTCAAGGTTCCTGTTGTTAGACACTCGGAAACAAATCCACAAGCAAACACAGATCTATCACTCCAGTTTTGTAATAGCAGTAGCAACATAGTCAAAGGAGGAGAAGCCGCTGGTTCCAAGGCTTCCCTGAACACTCTTCATACTCGAGAATTACTTTTGCAAGATGAAAGCAAGAGCGGGTCTCTTAGTATGATGAAATCTCAGTTGTATAGAAGAAGAGCCCTTGATGTATTCAACGTTGAAACTCAAAAGAAGCTCAAAACTGTGCCTCCGCGTGAACAAGATGTCTCAAACTCTTCTGCCATAGACTCTTTGTCCGGTATGAGTGCTTCAACTAATGATATTGCAAGGGAGATAGGTAATAAAAGGTTTTGGAAGATGAGAACTTACATGATCAAGTATGTATCCTCTCCCTTACTTGTCACTCTCTTTTCATAAATTTTGCCGAGTTTCTTACTCTTTTCTTGCTGATATATTTTCAGTCAGCAAAAGATCTTTGCGGCACAAGTCTTTGAGCTTCATAGGCTAATAATGGTAAGCTGCTAATAACTTGCTTCCTATTCTTTTCAGCGTTCATGTGATGTGACCATGAACCTTAAACAATGATACAGGTTCAAAAGATGGTTGCAAGATCGCCTAACGTGGTTCTTGAAAGTAAGCTTAATGGCCTACAACGTGGTGCAATGGCTGCTTCAAAGGTTAAGAAACCAAACACTGAGAATCACAAACCTGTAACCGAAGAATATCCGGAGCATATGAAACCAAAGCTTCCTCTACCTTCCATAACCAAAGAGCTCATGAACCCTATTTGGCAACAACAGCTACTTCCTCCTCCTGGAAACCAATGGTTAGTTCCTGTAATGTCTCCATCAGAAGGTCTGGTCTATAAACCATACGCAGGACCATGTCCTCCTCCTCCTTCAGCCTTCATGGTTCCAATCTACGGACAAGATTCGCTCGACACATCAGCATTCAGGTTCCCCGTTTCTACTCAGTTTAGCCACAACTACTTCCCACAGCCTAACGCGAGGACAACAGTAGTACTTGACCAGACAAACCCGTTTGGTCAGCTTCAGAGATGGTCTACCACGTCTAGCCACATGACTCAAGCCATTCCATTTTCTTTAAAGAAGTCTCAGGAATCTAATGACAGCGATGTACACGGAAGTACAGCTTCAAGTCCACCAGAGAAGTCTAAATTTGATGTGCTTCCTCTTTTTCCCACAGAGCCTACTCATCACAATGAGCAGAAACAGCAACCGCTGCAACATCGTGCCATTAAAGCCATTCCTCATACTTCAACATCTGCCTCTGAATCTGCTGCAAGAATATTCCGTTCCATTCAAGAAGAAAGGAGGGACTCAGATCATATGATTAGTTAGTTTTTCTTTACTCTCCACATTCTTTTTGCTCCATAATTGCTTCTTAATCTAGTTAAGTTTTTCAGTGTATTCTATTTACTATTACATAAAACATACACACACACACATACACACATGTTATATTGATATTGTATTTGACATACAGTAAATAAAAGAGAGAAGTTTTTATTCCATTAATACCATTACAGTTCTCAAGTGTTATGGAAATGCCAAGATAATATAGAGAAGACTCTGATGCTCCTTATAACTAAAACTATATTATTTTTTTTGTTATTCAGCTATCTTTAAAGATAAATTTCATTAGCCATTGAAGTACATATACTATCAATGTAGAAGAAGACAATAGTTATCAGTTGTGTCCATGCTAAAGCAAAACTACACTCAAAAAGTCCCAAGAAACACATCCATTAGAAGCCAAGAACCTTTGGGGAAAGTTTGAGTAATGGCTCCAATGCACTTGGATCAAACTTTCTTGCAAAGAGATAACACACGTGAGATTTCTGATCATTGTATAAGCAGGAGTGATCTTCCTGAATCTTCTTGAGAAACATCTCTGTTATAACAGACTTCCCAAAAGTAGTTGGATGAGGACCCCCTTTTGACCAATCTGTCCAAGTTAACGTCCGTTTCGCCAGCAAATCAGAATAACCAATAGATATCATTGTTGGGAAGTAATGTTCATCCACATAACAAGGAGGTCTACAAAACTCCTTGAACTTGCGGTAGTAAACGATGTCTTCAATAATGTAAAGAGCGAGTTCTCTGTTGATTTCAAACCACTGAGACCCTTTTCTCCACTGGCTTAGCTGGACTTCCGGTCCCATTGCGTAGCTGTATCTGCCTCTCCCGTAAGGCCCGTCCTCATCAGCTGAACCCATGAAACTATATCTTGATTTGGAGACGTAACTGTAGATGAAGTCGAAACCGCGGAGAGGAATGCAAGCTTCAGAGAGCAGAACAAACCATTCATTAGAGATGTCTAGCAATGCGTTAGCCAATAGCCTCCTCTCTGCTTCACACATACTCATCTCTCCCCAAGCCACAGGCTACACAGAACAAGTAGAAGCAACATTACAAAAGAGAAGTTTTGGTCAGTTTGAAGATCAATGTAAGTACCTGACTTGGAATCTGTCTTTTGTAAAACACAGATGAGCTTGAGAAATCTGATTTATAATCTGGCAACGTGTGAACATAGATTGAGTAAAACCCTTCATGCCCTTTGAAGAACCTTTCCCAAAGTGGAGCAAATGGTAAAGGGCCTTTGGTGAGAAACATGAAGGCCATTTTAGGAACTCTTTTGAAAGGATACTCATATCTCCGTGGCTCAATAGATGCACGCCAAAGAAGCTCGCTGTCATTCATGGAGTGCCAAGCACTCGATGGAGGCTTGATAAAGCTCTCCAATGTAGTTACCTCATCGCACGTAGAGATCAATGTGGTTGGAGCCAGAGTTTGAATCTTCAAGTACTTGATCATGTGCATGCTAACGACAGAGATTCCAAGAGCCGAGACAACTAACATCAAGAAAACCTGAAGCACCCGCATTGGTAAAAGAGACCTACATTGGTTCGTAGGTCTTGAATTGGAAGGTGGTGTATCTTTGACCCCTTCCTCCTTCCCCATTAGCCTCAGTTTAAGGTTTTAGCAAAATGGATTGTTTTAGTTTTCAGACTCCAACCTAGTAGTAGTAGTTCCTGTTAGTCTCTGAAGAACACAGAGAGATGCATAAATATCCAACAAACAGTTCTTGTGGTAATATGAGTAAATTTTTTTTGATAAAAATCTATAACAAAGAGAGAGAGTATGCGAATTCAAATGTTACTGATTCAAAAAGAAGAGTAAAAAATTGGAAACTTTGAATAGGAAATGCACCTGAAAATAAGGATTTTGGATTCTTCTCTATTAACGTCCATGTGTCAGGAAGACATGTTAATGGAGCTTAAATCTTGTCTCATGATCTTAGCCGATGGATGTTCTCTGAAACTCTCATCTACTTACGTAAACAGAGAGCTTAAATATAAGAAACAACTCAAGAAAGAACATACTAAAGCATTAGTTACTTTTGGTATGGTAACTGGTGGTCTTTCTTTGTAACTGATGGTCTTAGTTAGAGACGTTTATTACAATACAAAAAAAAAAGAAAAACGTGTTATGGTTTGATTATGACTTGTATTAAACAACTCCGAAACTTACGAGTAAATGAAGTTAATACATTCTCACCGTATACAGTACACTACTCTTTTTTTTTTGTTGCTAATTTGTCAAGATTTTATTTTCCTAATGAAGTCAGTCAGGTTTTTCTCACGTGAGAAGACGAAGAAGATAGTTTTCTGATAAAACGAGAAAACGCTGTCGTTTAAATGTTGATGAAGATGACCCATTCACCCTTTATCACAACTTACTGAGAAAGTATCTTCTCTTCGAGCTCTCTCAGTTAAACCCCGACATCTCCAATGTTTGTTTTTTTCACATGTCAGTTTCCAAGTGAGAAGACGCAGAAACGAGAAACGCTGTCGTTTAAAATGTCGATGAAAATGACCAATTTACCCTTTATCACAACTCCGAGAAAGTAGCTTCCTTTGAAGCTCACCTCGAGTCGCTCGTCTTCCTCTTCGACCTCTCTCCCTAACATCTCCAATGTTAGCCACCACGCCTGCGCATGCCCTCAGGCTCAGGTACGTGGCCCCCACGCGCTCGTGGCTTCATAACTTTAAATACTCCTCCGCGGTTGCTCTCGCTCGCCTCTCTGCTTCCGAGCTCTCCGGCGGTAACAACAACAGCAACACACTGAATGCTCACGAAGAGAACAATACCAACATCTCCGAGAAGAAAACGACACCGTATTACCCGAAACGAGGGCAAACGGTGGAGCTCGTCTGCGAGAGTTTGGGGTTCAAAGGCAAAGGAATCTGCAAGGTCGACGGCACCGGCTACGTCGTCATGTGCGACCGAGCTCTTCCCGGAGAGCGTTTCCTTGGCCGCGTCACTCGCCGCAAAGGCAGCTACGCCGAGGTTTCATTAAAAAAAAATCTCTCCTTTTTTTAATTTTTTTTTTGCAATAAAGTTACAATCTTTTTGTTCGTATTTACTTAGGTGACAAAGATCAAGACTTTAACTCCACACCGTGACTTAGTTGAAGCTCCTTGTGAGTATGCTTCCTACTGTGGTGGTTGCAAAGCTCAGAACCTCTCTTACGAAGCTCAGCTTAGAGCTAAAGAGGAACAAGTTCATGAGCTCATCACTCATGTGGGAAGGTTCTCTGATAACAGTCCTGTCTTGAAGCCTATTGTTCCCTGTGATATCCAGTTCAATTACCGTAACAAGGTTTGTTTGTTTGTTTGTTCTCAAGCGTCTCCTAATTGGGTTGCTTTGGTTTTGAGCTTGTAGTACTAACAGTTATTAGTGTAGATGGAGTTTTCGTTTGGTCCACAAAGATGGCTTCCGGTTGAAATGTTGGACCAGAGAGGAGAAGATGGTCCTGAGAGCTTTGCGTTGGGGCTACACGCTCCTGGTTTTTTTGACAAGGTTTTGAATGTTGACAAGTGCTTATTACAAAGCGAGCCTGCTAACATGGTACGGTGAAAAGCAGTTTAGTTTAGTTTAGTTCAAAGCTGGAGCTCTTCTTTGAGTATCGTTAGTAACATTTTGTTATAACCCCAAATAGGTTCTTGCTGCTGTTCAAGCTTGCTGGAGAGATCCTCAACTAGGTCTTTCGCCCTATAATGCTCGTTCACATGCTGGATTTCTTAAACATTTGATGCTGAGAACTGGAAGGTATTGAAGGTACTTGAATCATAATTAATGTCAATAGAATAAGCAATTTGTTCTCGTATAGAGAAGTGAAAATCATTGTTGTATCTTCGTATGATCATTAGTAGTAGTTCTTCTTTCATCTTCTAAGTTTTGCTAATACTTTCTTATGATCTAACTTTTGACCATAGGAATGTGGAGACTGGTTCACAAGAACTCATGGTCAATTTTGTGACCTCCTCTTATAAGCCAGAGCTGTTGAAGCCCCTGGTTGATAAAGTCTCATCAATTCCTGAAGTGGTTCGTGTGCAAATCTTATTTGCTTCATTCCGCACAGCCCTATTTAATAGTTTGATCACATTTTCTTCCCGCTTTGTAATTCTAATAATTTTCTTTGGCTCATGAAAATGCAGGTAAGCATCATGAACAATGTAAATTCCTCTGTTGGAAATACATCGGTTGGGGAACAAGAATATACACTTTACGGTAAAGAAGCAATCGCAGAGGTCTTGAGAGGCCTTACATTTCAAATCTCAGCCAACTCGTTCTTTCAGACTAACACTCATCAGGTACGTAAAGCAATGAACCAGCTTGATTCCTCTCTTTCACTTCAAGCATTAAGCGCAAACTTGGTGAAACTAAAATGGTGTTCACTGTGTAGGCTGAAGTTCTGTATAAGCTAATTGAGGAATGTGCTGGACTGAAAGGAGATGGTTCAGAAGTTGTGCTTGATCTTTTCTGTGGAACTGGTACCATTGGTCTTACACTTGCCAGGAGGTAGAAACCTTAGATTATTATAATACTTGCCAAAGAATATTAGCAGTTCTGATCGTTTGACTATCCTCTTTCCAGGGCGAAGCATGTGTATGGTTATGAAGTAGTTCCACAAGCAATAACAGATGCACACAAGAATGCTCAAATAAACGGCATAGAGAATGCAACATTCATCCAAGGGGATCTTAATAAAATAGGAGAGGATTTTGGAAGCAATTTCCCTAAGCCTGACATCGTTATTTCTGGTTATAATCTTTTTCATTTTCATTCTAATACTCCTACCAGATATTTTATTGCTTACTCATTAGAGAAGTGTTTTTTTTTTTTACAGATCCCAATCGGCCTGGTATGCACATGAAGTTGATCAAGTTTCTGCTAAACCTTAAATCCCCACGGATCATTTATGTTTCATGTAATCCTGCAACCTGCGCTAGGGATCTCGATTACCTTTGTCATGGCGTGGTTAGTATCTAATCCTTTTTCCTGAATGTTTGCTATTTATATAAATTTTGTAAAGGTAATCAAGAAAGACTTGGTGATTTTGAAATATAGGAGGAGAAGAATATAAAGGGTTGCTACAAACTGATGAGTGTGCAGCCAGTGGATATGTTCCCTCACACTCCTCACATCGAATGTGTCTGCTTGCTTGAGCTTTCTTGAGGCTTCATTTGGTTTCTAAGCAGAGAAGAAACAAATGAAACCAGAGATTCTTAGATCGAGGGAGTTTTGATTTTCCATTAGAGTTAAGTCTATTCAAACCTTTTTGCGGGGGATCAACAAGTCTCAGTAAACATCATCACACCGCCTTTATCCTTTCATGAACCGACTTGAAATATTATTTGAATAAGACTCAATTATTTACAAAGGACAAAAAAAAATATAAGTAGTTGACTTCAACAAGAACATGATCAATGTAACTAAGTGCATCTTCCCAAAAGCTTTTGTCTTGTCTTAGTTTCGTTTTCTTGAGCTAAGTTGACGAGCGTAAGCCGCGACACCCTTTGCCCACTTCACAATACCTTCCTTGAGCTTCTTAGAATCCATACGACTCAAAGACGATCGTTTCTTCTTACCATCCGTTGATTGCTCTGTGAAGGAGAATGACAAGCATCGATAATAACTTGACTTGTGGCTTCCATTGTTCTTGCTCTCTGGAGCCTGTTTCTTGACAGACATGACAGAGATCTTCAAATGAAAAGCTAAGAATTGCTGTAATTGTTCGAGTTGTGAAGAGACTTTATAATAGGGAGAGGCGCAGACATAAGAAAGATAGTCTTACAAGTTATTAGACATATGTTGGGTTTAAGGTAAAGGACGTGTAAGCGAAGTAGCATGCTGGTTTCGTTGCATTTGACTTTGTCAACGCATATTATTCTCTTCTTGTCACTTCCCAAATGGAATCTAGATGTTTTTTATTCTCTCTTTTCCATTAAAAAACTAGTAATATGACATTTCTTTGATCCATTTTGGCAAAACCATTGACCAAACACAATCAAGGATAGAGTTTGCTGGCTATGTTTGCTACGTAGTCTAGATCTTATGGAGGTTTCAGTTTGCAAACAGAGATGGTGCGTCTGAACATAATGTAAAAATAGATAGAAAACCAAATAGCTGTAAAAAGATTCTTCTCCATCTGAGTTTGACAAAGAACTTTTAAAGAGAGTTGCAACAAACAAATCTATCTGGAAAAGGACTAAAAGCAATCCTTGAAATGCTAAGTGAGTAAATGAGAGCAACAATGTCTTCTTCCACCTAATCTGTGAGTTTATTTTCTTGTTTCTTCTAAGTTTACACCTCCCACCACCAATTGCTATTACTGATATAATTACATACACACACATTCACTTCCATATTCTTTTCTCTCTTTCTGACTCACAAGCACTAAGATATATCTGTACTATACAGAAAACCAATCCAGCACACACTAAAACCGGGCTAGTTTCATCTTAAACCTGAGGCGAGAAAGAACAACAAAAGACGAGAAATAGATGCGAAAACAAACCAGGGAGGACTTAACCCATCTCTCATCATATAGTATTATTGCCTGCAGATGGCAATGCTCTATGCACTTGTCTCGCTGACCCCTTCACTGCTTCGTTTATCCTACTGAAGACTACTTTCAGAGGGATGCAAGATACAACCCCCTCTCTCGTCTTCTCTATCATCACTTTCTTCTTGCTGCTTACTGTCAGCTTCTGGCCACTTAGAGCAGAGAGGCACTTTGTCTTTATGGACAGAGACGAAGACTTCTTTGACTTTGATGATCTGTGCGGAGGAATGTGTGGTTTCTTTTTCTTGGATTTATTCTTCCATGATGGTTTTGTCTTCACCTCACCAGCAACAACCATTGGAACAACAAGCGACTTGATATGACTGCACAAAATGCGGTCACATGATCCATCCCCAAGCACTTCAACCGTTGAAGGATGACCGACGATAGCTTCACCGTCCAGTTTACTCATAAGGGATATCAGCGGGACATTCCTGGGTTTGTAGTTACCTTTTTCCTCAATCTTCACGTCATACAGTTGAGAAGAGAGAGAATAATGAGGGAAAGAGTTGTTGTTGTTGGCTTCTTCCGCGTAAGCAATTCTTCTTTCTTCTTGTTTTTTACTCATCTGCCTTGGGTTCCTTTTCCCTTTTAGCTGCCACTTTGAAGTGATATCCTCAACACCACTGATGAGTGGAACTGCTGGACTTGTTGTACAAGCGGATCCATTACATCCTTCAGTTTTCACCACATCATCACATTGCCTCGTCGGTTCAGAGACAAGAGCCAGAGCTTTCGTGTGTGAAGATGTGAAAGCTGCCGCCGAAGTACCTGAAACAACAATGGACGTCAGTTTAAGTCATGCTAATCACAAACCGGAAAAAAAGAAGCTACCAAAACCGATCTAACTGATCAAGTGTTTGATCCAAACAGACACAGGAAGAAAATATAGCAGATAAACCATCTTAAGCCAGTTGACCAAAAAAAAAAAACCATCTTAAGCCAAAAGAAAAAAAAAACTATTAGGAAGCATCTCTCATGATTTGGACACTGAGTTGAATAAACGATAAAACCAACAAGAGTCATTAGTATTCTATCCCGGTAGAGATGTCCAGGCATTAGTCATATAAGTACTTTAATCCATCATGTGACAAATACAACTGATGATTTATTCTTGCTATCATGTTTCCTCTCTTCCTAAAAGTGGAGACTTTCAGATTTTTCAAAAAAAAAAAAATAGACACACAAACTGCAAATGTCCCTTAGATCAAAAAGGGACCCATTCAATCACCAGAATAATAAGATAAGAGTTCAGGCATCTATACCTGCAGTGTATTTATGTTCTCCAAGTAGCGGAACATCAAATACTTCATCCTTTGCCAAAACTGATATGCTGGAGACTTCACTCTCTTTTGCCTTGTTATGGATCCTCACATCAGCAAAATTCTCAGTAGCATTTAGTGAAATATCATCATTCTCACATGAAACCATCCCATTGCTGTCAGAGTTATTTACCGCAGAAACTTTGCTTTCAGAGAGCCCTGGACCAGGCGGACAATCAGAATTAACAAGTTCGTCACAGGTAACAGGAACAGACACCACAGCTGTTGTACTCTCCAACACTTTTGTCAGTGGTCGTCGTTGGGTTTTCTTTTTAGAGCTCTCATTAGCATTTATGTCTACATCACTAACCAATCCATTTTCCTGCTTAGCCTTTTCTTTTGATCCTACACCAACTCCAATATCCTCAAGCCCTCTCATACGTTTGTTTCGTTCATCATCTTCCGAGTCATTAGGTGTTCTTCTTCTTCCTCCTCCTCTTTTCTGACAAAGGCTGCACCTTACCAGCTTTGCCATTACTAGACCGCAACGCAACATCAGCCGAGTCAGAAGACGTGCTTGCCTTGTCGACACACGAATCGTCTTTTCCTACTAAAAGGAGTGCATTCTCAATCTCGAGAGCATGGACAATGGCGTCTTCCCGTCGAGCATACTTGACAGGCTTCTTACCAGATGCAGTAGCCTTGGCAGTCTCAATACAAGCGTCATACTCCCCACAACGAAAGGCCTTCACCCTCTTGGACTTTTCAAGATTATACCAATCCCTGCATATATAAAGAATTAAAAAAGCAAATATTTTAACTAACTCTTGACAAAAAGAGACTTAAGGAGAGAGAGAGTGAATCAAAGAGAGTTTTTTTACTGACACGCCAGCATCGTCACGGCCTAGAAGCTTAATAGGTGTGCCGGATTTGGGAGAAACGATGGTATCGTCAGGAACCTCGTGATGAGCCATGATCCGACCCGGCCACCAGGACCCGTTACGGCGTCGGACCCAAACCAAACCTCCAACGGAGGCATCAATCGCCTTACTGTTTCGCTCATCACTACTCCCCATCGGAGTTAAAAGAGAGGGGAGACTCTCTCTCTCTCTCCCTGAAAACTGTAACCGACAGAATCAGACTCAGAAGCTGTAGAGAGATTGCGGAGAGGGTTTTATCTAAATCTACCACAAGGAGATCCGGGGGATCAACTCTTCGATGTTTTATTCTCTTAGGTTTTTTATGAAGCTTTTCTCCGATCAATCCCGCTGTTTTTTTTTTCTTTCTACTCTTTGAGGGTTTTGTTTTGTCTTCCTCCGCCAGATACGCTGAGAGAGAAGAGAGAAGAGAGAAGAGAGAAGAGAGTTTTCTCTTTTTTATTTTTTTCTTGACTTTAGGGCAAAGAGGCGGTTGCGATTATTTTTGTCTTCGATTATATATCAGTTTTGTGTTTTTTAGTTTTGGTTCGGACATATCCGATTTTGATTCCAGACTATAACTTCCAGTTTAGTTTAGGAGATACGGTTCAGATATTTTCTTGTTTTGTTTTTTTTTTTTTTGATAAAATTGTTTTGTTTTGTTTTCAAAGGTTTTCTCCTTTAATCTAATCGAACCCAAGATGTCTGCTTCCCAATTCCAAATCAGAATTGGAATAAAAGCTTCTGAAGATTTTCAGAATCTCGTTTTCAAATATGTTTCTAAAATCACTTCTTTAAAAATGTATGCTTCCCTTTTAAATTTTAACTACATCTAGACTTGTATATATGTACGGATTGCGTTTATAATTTTATTAAAAGTAAATTACATAAAACATAGAAAAATATCTTAAGATAACTCTAAAAATGTTTTTATCACAAATATAATCGCGGAACCAAGAGAGTTAGGCACGGAAAGGAAAGCTAATGATCAAAATGTATAATTAAAGAAGTAAATATATAGATTTTAGTATCCATGATTAATTAATATAGATTTTAGTATTTAAAGTTAAGGGATGAAGTTTTGGATTTGGGTTTAAAATATTTATAAAATAAAAAAATAAATTTAAAATTTTTAAAAATAGTTTCAAAAATTTTCGAAATTTTAAAAAGAAAATTTGAACAAAAATTCTTAAAAGGGTTTCTTTAATGAAAAAAATTTATAAAAAAATTCGAATTGAAAAACATATAATTCGCCACTATAATTTTTTAATTATTTATTTTATTTTATTTATTTATTTACATTTATATATTTAGGATAGAAAGGTTTTTTATTTATTAAAGAAAATATTTTAGTTATTTTTTAAGAGTTTTTGTTTAACAAAAACTTGAAAATAATTTATTTAGCATAATTATCCTAAAACATATACCTATTATTAATACAATTATATTATATATAGTGCATTCGGTCTGACGGATTTTAGTTCATAAGATAATAATAATTAATATATATATATATATATCTAAAAATGTTGGTTCATGGAGAAATAAAGGAATATAATTATATAATTAAAAGTGTTGGTTCATTTATTTTCTAAACACACAATTACTAAGAATTCAGATAACTAATAGATACATGTGGGTACAATTTTATAATAAAATGTATTTAATTTAAAATCTTACAAAAAGTGGGTCCAAAGAAAAGTTTATATTTTAGTAAGAGAGAGATCATAAATAAATACAAATATAGAATTATGATTTATTTTATATAGCAAATCTCTAAAATTAATAGTACAGGAAATAATAAAATATGGAAATATTATAAATTATATTGTATCAGTTATGTGTGATATATTAAAAATCATTAATTTGATTAATTGGAATATTTATTTATATATGTAATTTGTTAGCATTTTTACAGCATAATATAAAGTCGATTGACTGGATATAAATTATTAGAATAAAAAAGTGACTTTCATTTTTGATTTGAACCATATGAATTTTCGATATATGTTTTATAAAATTATTTTATATTTTTAATTATATATATATTATTTTGGATATATGTTTGTAACATATGTCCACTTTTTAGTTTTTACTGTTCTAAGAAAATTTGATTTTACACTAGCATTCGATTCTGTTTCCGGTTCTGATTTTGTTTCGGTGTATCCGTTTCTGGATTTTACGTAACATCTAAACTATTAAAGGGGAAGTACAAATTGCATTTACCCCTTAAAGTTGCATAAATATTACAAAAGAATGCCACTGGTGTTAAAACACTGTGTTTTGTATTTAAATTGAACCGACGTAGATGTTACTAAACCGACACGTTGAACTTAAACCATTCAATTGTTGTTAATATTACAGAACCATTTAAAAGCTTTAATCATTCATTTTTTTTCCAAAATTAATTGAGATAAATCATTAATGACTTGATACAGCCTTATATCACGCTAACTTATACTAGCTTTAGTATAATTTTCCTAAAATCACGTGATACTATTTTTTATCCTTCATATATTTCAAGATTCTCAACTACAGTGTAATATTTGTGACAGTATATAAACTTTCCTTAAACAATTAATAGTATATACTAACAAGTTATAATTTATAAACAACCGATGTGGTTCATTTAATTTCTTCCTGTAGTTATTCCCTTTCTTTTTTATTTTGATAAAAGTTATTTTCCTTCTTTAATCTTGCTTCCAAAATAGATTGTTACAAATAAACTATGATTAATTCATGTCTGAGTAACTCTTTATAACAAGATATATATATATATATATATATATATATCTATATATATATATATGTGTGTGTGTGTTTTGACATATTATTGGAAAAGTTATTGATCTTTATAATAATAAATAATAGTCAATTCATAAAATAAAAAATGATAGATTTCAAAATCAATATTTAGTGTACATGAATAATTTAAAATTTACATAAAAACTAAAACTTTCAAATTAGTTTTTACTTATTGTGTTAATCATAATTCTCCCATTATAAATACATTGAATACATTTTCATAAAATAAAATCAATAATAAAGATCAATAACTTTTCCAATAATATGTCAAAACACACACACATATATAATAGTCAATTCATAAAATAAAAAATGACAGATTTCAAAATCAATATTTAGTGTACATGAATAATTTAAAATTTACATAAAAACTAAAACTTTCAAATTAGTTTTTACTTATTGTGTTAATAATTCTCCCATTATAAATACATTGAATAAATTTTCATAAAATAAAATCAATATAAAATCATTTTTAACATTTTATAATATTAAAACATATATCATTTTTTCATGTCCCAGAATAAGTAGTCTATTTATACTATATATAATAAATTATTTAAAATTTAATACAAATTATTAGTGTATAAAAACAATCTATCTAATTAACACAAAAACAAAGGGAACTTTAAATATTTATTAATTTAAAAAAGCTTCAAATATTAATTAGGTTCAAAAAAACTTCAAATACTTATATAGTAGTTGTAATGTTGATCATTTTATCAATGCTGAAAAATACATAAACACAAAAAAAAATGTGAGACTCTTTAAAAATAGTATATAATAAAAAAACCAAACAATATTCAGTTTTCTATTTGTAATCTAATAAAATTAATGTAAAAATATATATTTATTTATATAAAGTTATTTTAAAATCTGCACGGACGTGCGGGTCAAAATCAATATTTAGTGTGCATGAATTCCGTGTGGTCATTTAAAACAAAATCGAAACAAAACTCTGTTTTTTTAATTTTGGTACATTTTCATTAGATTTTATTATTTAAAAATCATATAATTAAAAGTTTAAAGTATACTTTACATAACAAAGTTTTAATATAATTGAATAAAAACCCACAATAATATTTCATACTCAAATAAAATGAAAAGCTGTACAACATTATATTTTATAATTAGACACTGAATAAACGTAACAAAATACACCAATCTCAAAAATTAAAAAATATGAAAGTATAAAACTTATGTTTAACATATAATAATTTCAAATATACATCCGCGGATCAAAAGCTAGTAGGTTTTATTTGGTAAGTTCTCAAGAGCTCCTTACAGTCACTATTAACTCGTTTGTAATTTACAATCATAGTTTACTTCTGCACCGCTGATCGATCTCTCCAATTGCCACTTGCCAATGAGTCATTTCTTCACTATCCCTTGAATGGACTCATTTGATAGAGTTGGATGAAACTCTCTTTTACAAGATCGATTTAAGGAAATAAATGGGAAGGCGACACGAACAAATGTTGAATCAAGCAGAGCCAGTAGAATCTAAATTGATCTTGAAAACATGTACATATACTGGTTTATCATCGACTGGTCCAAAGATCAGCAAAATAATCCATAAAATCTACGAAAGGTCTTCTTAAGGAACAACTCACACAAAACTGGGCCTATCAATCATTTCTAGCTTCATAAGAAGAAAACACAGCTAAATCTTTTATCAACAAGATGACTTGACTCCAAAAGAGGAATGAACATCGATCGAGCCTCCTCTTTCACCTCTGAGCATGAGAGGTCCATCTTTTCTTGAGAGCTTTGGTTCCAGTCTGCATCAATCTTTCCCGTGCGATGATGCATAGTCTTTCATTCTTTCTTTCAGTTGCTGCAAATAGGTAATCAACATTCATTGTTATAACAAAACAGCTCAGAGGACGATGAAAACCAAAAACTGTGGGAGCTTTTTTGTAACTCACCTTCAATTCTTCATGAAGAACAATAAACACTTTCTTCAAACGTTTGTGCCTCTGCAGATTTAACATATTTAAGAAAATCATCAAGTATAGTGTGCAATTAAAAGGTAAACAAATCTGGCAATCTTGTATCATGATGATCACTCTAGGTATCAAGAGGAGCTTTTTTTTTTTTGCCTCGCTTTAACCCATTACATAATGCGATATGTTTTTCCTGATTCTCGGAATCGTACACACAAACAAGCAATTTTATCATTCATCAATCTCTTCAAAGGATAGGACCGTTTCCAAATTTCACTCTATATCTAACTCCAGATAAATAAGATGTAAAATCATCTAATGCCTAGAAAACTTCAGTTAATAGTTGAGTTCAATCTTCAAGGGCATGTCAAAAAAACGTTCCCTCATAAGAAATCACTATGTATAAAGTGGTTAGAGATAGAATCTCACCTCCCCATATTTGCGATACGATACGTTCAAATCCTCCACAATTTTGTTATATCTCACCATGTCCCTTCCTTTTGCAAGCTTAAGGTCTTCCCCCAACTTTTGAAAGTCATTTCTGGGAATAATGGAAATATATATACATTTCAGGAAAGCTGATAAACTAGAACAACACAAATGATCCGAGATTTTTGTGAACGAAAGAATTTATATAGGTACCTGTAGCTCTCTAATATCTTGTTAATGGAGGAGTAATCATCATATTTATCCAAATATTCCTGCATGTATGCTTTATACCTGAAATAGAAGAAAACAACATGTCAGTCTATTTCGAGCAACAAATACTAAGCGATTAGATTTCCAAAACATTATAGTTTCAGTTTACTCACTGCAAATGATCCCTAATAGGCCCCTTATGGTCAGGAGACGCTTTCTCGTATTTCAAATAAGAAGAGTCTTCTTCATCAAAAGATGCATCTTTGTGTCCATTCATAGAAGTTGCATGTTTGTGTCTTTTGCTCTCCCTTGATGAGCGGGATGTGGATGGCCGTTTGGAGCCCTGCTTTGTAACGGGCGTTTTTTTGTTCGTCTCTCCGTAACCTTCCACACTGCTTCCTACCCTTGCTCTACTATCTCTTTGTCTTGATTTATAAGCTGCATCCTCTAAGTTCTTGTTATGTGAGCCGTTTTCAGTGTCTGTACCTGTATGGTTCTGCTCATGTGACTGCAAAGCCAACTTTTGGTATCTTTCTGAGTCATTAACGTCGAGTTGGGGCGATTCCTTTGTGCCATTGCCGGCATGTGCAAGAGCTGGCTTTTTAGAGACGGATTTTTTAGACCTTCGTTTATCTGAGTCAATACATAAGTTTTCTGAAGTGCTTGGTTTTAAATTTGACTGCCTAATAGAAGCGTTCTCTTCGAGCTGCTTCGATGATGTATCTATCCCATATGACTCAGGGAGTTCACCCAACTCCAAGTCCGAAACTTGTTTTTGGAGAACAGATCCATTTCCCTTGGGTAATTTTGCTCTCTGGCTATCCAATGGAGATGAACCCATGCCAAAGCCTGAAACATTCTTGAAATCCTTCTCACTACCATCCTGTTCACCGTGTTTTCTGTTGGTTTTGTCAGAAGGAAATGAAGGTCGAATGGATGCCTCACCATCTTTTTTGTTCCTTGGAAACTTATTTTTCAAATGAACATCATCCTTATGATTGTCTCTGGAGGCCTTTCCTGAACGGCTAGAAAGGGTTTCATGCGGAAGATAGTCATCTTCGTCAGATTTACGAACATTACCCAAGGCATTAGAATGTTTGTTTGATTTACCTGAACTATCACCAGGCTTCATTTGACCATGTCTACTCAACTTTTCAGTAGATGACTTGTGAAGTCCTTTAAGTGGATCTATCATATGACTGGCAGAAGCGTTGAGATGTTCTAAATCATACTTGCGCTCTGAAGGCTGTGAATCTTTACCTATGGCAGGCAATTGCTGGGATCTTATGTTTTTCACTCGTGCTGATTGCTGACTGTAGTGCTCCAATTCAGGGGCTATTTGGTTCTGGTCTTTGGCCAGCCTCTCAGAGATGTCAGCCTGGTCACTTTTCAAGCTATCCTTCGTTGTATTATCTATATCATCAAACAACTGCCCAATAAAATTTTGGCGCTCTCGTAGCTTGTCGTGACCAGAAGGTAGTTGTTCATGCCCTGAAATGCCAACTTCTTCGTTCTTCCTGTCAGCTTCAGAACCATGACCCTCATCTGAACTGTGACCATCGATGTCCACTGCATCAGAATCATGACCATCAATGTCGACAGCATCAGAATCATTACCCTCGTTGTCAGCTGCATTAGAACCATGACCTGGGAGATCAATAGCATCCCGCTCAGCTGACTGTATAGTCTGTCGAGGCTCATTTTCGCCATCACTCATTATATCCACATCCTCATCAGAAACTTCCTTGCTGTTAGAAGAAGCCTCGCTATCACTGCTGCTCCCGCTATCACTATCACTGTCACTATTATCACTGTCACTGTCGCTACTAGAGCTACGAGCCTGTCCATTTCTGTTCTCAGATCGCTTTTCCTCATGAAGAATACCAGGTGAATGATGCTCAATGTCAACATTTTCTTGCACACTCAGATGCTCTCCCAGATGCAGAGGTGAACAGTCTTGTGAGCCTTCTCCTTTCCGCTCACACACCGAAAAGGTATCCGTGTTGCTAACCCCTGGAACAGGTAACTGGTCGCGACTGCACTCAGTGATTGGAAGCAGTTGCTGGGGTTCAGGTGAGCTGAAAAATAAAAGTTTTACTAAACTAGATACAACAATACAGGAGAATAAAGTATAGAAGAAGATGCATGTATTATAGTAATATAGCTTCTCAATTCATTCTACACTAAGTTGGATAATAACAATTATTCAATTAGAGTTCACTGGCCACTAAACAAGCGCCTTTTCTATTTCTTGATTTTCTATTCTTACCATAGATTTTATCCTCATGCACCTACTTGACATTATACATCATATGCATTATTTGTGCCAATCCTAGTTCCTAGTGTGTCATATTCTATAATGACAAAAAAATATTATTATTTTGGGTATACGTACCTTCTGCTATCAATCGAATGCTTTTTATAGCTTTCCAAATCTGCTTCTGGTTTTAGGAAATACCTTGGAGCTTGGAAATTTGCAATCTGGTTATCAACAACAATTAGGGACACAATAATACATACTGCGTCTCATAAAACCACACCAAAGTTTTCATGACTTACTTTTTTCAAAATTTGCTCAATCTTCTTTGCCGCATTAGGGGTTCTATCTCCAACAGCTTTCTCTAATGCCTAGAGAGACACAGAGAGAGAATGAATCAATAGTGGTGGAAACACATTTTGGATATGAAAATAGCTATATAGCTGAAGTTTGATCTATGTATTACCTTCAAGCTCATTGGAGCTTCTTTTAGGAGATCAACTAGCTGTGCCTCCAAGTCAGTTTCTTTATTAACATTGATTTCTTGGCGTTCAGATGTGTCCCTTAAAGCATTTCTTTCCCAGGTTGATAAATCTTTTTCGCTAGGAACAATGCTCTCTCTGCCCTTTGTGTTGACTGGTGTGACATTCACGTTATCTGCATGAGTTTTAGCAATATTCCCAGTCCCATATGAAGAAGGGGTATTGTATTGATTAGAAGGAGATGGTCCAGGTGAAGCTGATGGCCTATTCTTCACAGAAGTGGTTGAAACCCCTGGTCTGAAAGAAGGCTTTGGACCTCCGATTGGAACTACAATAAACGATAAGTAATACTCTTACAATTGACAAAACAGTAAGGGAGTAAAATAGCACCTAAGAGTCTTTGAAACCGTAATGTGTTACACAGGCTCATTGCAATGTTTTGCATATATACCTGGAGGTGGATCAACTTTCCGCTTCTTAGGCGGAGGTTCCTTCTTCTGGTTATTTGACATTCTCCATGGACTTGCTGAAAGCACAGGGAATACGTTAGATACTTATTAGTCGTACCCAAACATTATTACAAGCTAGATATTCAAAGGTTTTGAACCCAAGAGATAAAAAAAACCGACCATACAGTAAAATTTATAGCATGGGATTCAGTTTCAAACAAGAATAGTTAGCTAAGCTAGAGAAGATATAGGAGGTAGAAACAAGCTTTAACAACAGTTTCATGTTAGCAGCCCAAAAAATCAAATAGATAGATAGCTGCTGTCCCAATGGAGACCAAGCAATCGACGGGAACTTACCTTCAGCACGAGCTAACTGCTTCTTTAATGATGGATTCCCAGGATCTAAAACAATTGCCCTGACATGACAAAATATATAGTTTCAGGCATAATCACTTTGATGAGAATAAAGTTAAATATGAACACAAAACGATGCAATTTGTTACGAGAAACACTCTGGAGTCTCACTGTCATAAAAACAGCTCAAAGTACATGAGTACGCTAAAAGGACCCACACCAGCCTAACTGTAATAAGATGAATAATGTGTATACCGATACTTTGTTCACAGCTCCGCTAAAGGTTATATGTTATCGTGGCAAGAGTCATGAGACTACCCTACAGATATAAGACTGCAAAACTAGAAAAACTAAGATAACAGACACCTTTGCAGCAGCGGACAGACTATGCTGAGAAAATTTACAGATATCAGATGAAAGTAAAATGTTAGGTTGGAACACGTACTTGCGCGATTTGTTTTTCTGTTCAGCTTCAACAGAGCGCTTCTTCATCTGGCTTGTGATTGACTCATCTAGAGTTCGTTGGACGTTCAATTTTCTCCAAGCAGATCCAGCCTCAATCAGCACACCATTTTCATCTTCGCCACTTTGGTGTTCCTCATAGATATCACATAAATCACCACGCTCCCCTGACCAGGTAAATTTGAACTCCTTTCCACCAACATCAATGATCTGTTTCAAAAGTTGGATACAATTAAAATGTTAGATAAAAAATCGACAGTGTCACCATTAAATCAGCGCAGTAGGAAATAAATGAGAAAAGGGTATGCAGCGGGGACAGTAGATCCCAACTGACAACCACTTCCAGTGATCAAACCACAGCTAAAGAGATTATTCAATGAGAAACAACTAACCATATACAAATACATTCTCAACCAATAAGTCAATGTCTATCAAGAATGAATTAATGTGATACAATTGCCATCCAAGTACCAATCAGATCTTCAAAATACCTCTTCTCAACGGCAATAGTCTAGAAAGAGTTTTACCACAGGATAGTAACATCATCTTCTCCAATGTTACATTACAATCTTAGCTATTTTCCCCTAATTTCACTAATTTAGGTTACCTCCACTGAAAAATAATTGTCAATTTGAAAATTAGGGTTATGGATTTGAAAATTTGGAAGGAGACGAGACTCACATTCCCAGTGCTATTGTTAGGAAACGCATCGAACTTGATCTTGGCGGCTCCACCCTCCGCCTCCAAACGCTTGATCTCATCCACAAGGTCGGGAGTTAACCGTATTATCATTCCGAAAGCCGGAGGGCTCTCCCTCGGAACTAGGCTAAACTTCTCCTCAACCACCGTACGAGAAGAAGCCGCCGCCGACGCCTTGACGCCGGTGGTATTCCTCTGTCGTGGGGCGGCGGAGGAGCCATCACCGCCGGTGGACATCCTCCCGATGGGGGAAGGATGTCGGTTAGTAGGAGGAGGGAACGAATTGCGGTTTCGGCCCGGTCCACCGCCGCCTCCACCCCTGCCGCGAGCGAGTTTAGACGATCCTCCGTACATCCTTAGGGTCAAATTGAGCCTGTCGTCACTGGAATAGGCTTGCAAACATGTACACGCGTATGTATAGATTTAACTGATTGAGACGGAGCGAGCGAGCGAAGAGATTGAGATAGAGAGACGATGATTAGAAGGGGGAGGGAGAGAGAGGGGACCCAAGGGGGCTTCTTCTGTTCTTCTCAATGTTTTCCTGCTAAACGCTGCCGTTTAGTTCTCTGCAGCGAGCGTGATTAGAAACCGACCCGAACTATCCGGATCGAGATCACCCGGATTTACAGATCCGGACCCGAGCATATGGTCGTGGACGCTGCTGCTGGCATTTTTTTTTTCAAACGGGTGTTATATTATTTAAGATTAAAGTGGTCTGACAAATTAGACCGGAACAGAACAACCATGTAGTACAAACTCCTATTATAGGATTTCGCTATCTTAACTAATGAATCAGAAGATATATTTTCAGTACGAAAAATAAAAACAATCGAAAACTCTGAAAATTTGTTCTCGAGCTTCATTAGTTCTTGAAGCTCAATAGAAAAATTAGGTTATGTTCCAGGAATTTGGATTATCGAGATTAATTCCTTGCAATCTGTAGATTGACATGTTGAGCTGCTGCTGGCATATTAAAAACACGATTTAAGTAGATAATTAATCTGATTTTATTTGCAACTATCTCATGTAACCATAATCTGATTATTATTGTTTTTGTCTCATTGCTCATTAGCTATCATACTGCCTGAACCAAAGATGTGGATCAGACGGTTTCGACACGTTTGCTGTTTAGTGATCTTGATGAAAATTAAGTGTCAAGGCTGTTGTACCTATGCCCTTCTGGATGGTTAGTCTAATGCTTAACAACATATATGCTGTTGTACTTATTCTTGTTAGTTCATTCTCTTCCAGATTTTATGAGATTATTTGTTTGTTCATCTAGATATGAATCATCTAAATGAACTTATGTTTGTTTGTTTTTTATTTTCATCTTCATCCAGATGAGTTTAGTAAACAAATTACTAATACATCCTTTTTGATTTAATCATATTTTGTTTTTGTTTTACTATATTAATTTTATAAATATCTAAAACATAATTATTTTAAACTATGATTTTGGGGGAAATATATCTTTGCAGTTTAGCGGAAAAATAAATGTTCACAACAATTTTGGCGAGAAATTTGATTTTTGTGATTTTAACGAAAAAATGTGTTCTGCAGTTTTGGTAGAAAATACGTTTTTGTATTTTTGGCAGACAATGCGTTTTTGTAGTTTTGTCGAGAAAATGTGTTTTGCATTTTTAGCGGGAAAATGTGTGTTTTCGCTTTTAGCAGAAAATACGTTTATGCGGTTTTGGCGAGAAAACATGTTTTACGATTTTAACGGAAAATGCTATTTTCGCGAGAAAACTAATTTCTTTTCTTTTTTTTACGGGAACCAACGTTTTGCGGGAAAAGTGATTTTGGCGGAAAAATGAGTTTTTTCTTTTTAGGGGAAAAATATGTTTTCGGTTTTGGCGGGAAAATATTTTTTTGCGGGAAAACATGTTTTCAGTTTTGGCTAAAATGTGTTTTGCGGTTTGGCGGAAAAACACGTTTTGCGAGAAACATGGTTTATTGGTTTAGCGGGAAGATGAGATTTTACAGTTTAGGCAGAAAAATGAGATTTTTTCTGTTTTGGTGGAAAAACAAGATTTTTCTTTTTGCGGGAAAATGAAATTTTACGGTTTTAGCAGGAAAATAAAAAATTTAAATAATAAAAGTTGAGTCTTAAATGAGATTTTTTTTATTTTGGCGGGAAAAATAAGATTTTACGATTTTGGTGAAAAACACGTTTTACGATTTTGGCGGAAAAATGCACTTTTACAGTTTTGCGTTTTCGGATGGAAATTTTTTTCGGTTTTAATAAGAAAATGTATTTTTTGATTTTGTCATTTTTCGTAAGTGACATAGTGCTATTAGATTTAAATTAGTAATATGTCAATTATATTAAAGGTATAATAGATATTTTACTATAATAGACATTTTACTATTTTAACTAGATGATTCAATTTGGCCTAAATTTCTAAAACTCATCCGGATGATTTATACTTTTATGTCTAAACAAATAAAACTCTCATCTCCATCTGGATGAGTCATCTTTATGGTGAAACAAACAGCTCCACATATGCTTGAATAAGACCATTTGCTTACAGCTCTGCTATGATCAACATGCTTGTGATGTTGTTGGACTGTAAAATAGTCTCATACAAACGATTTTTAATGGTTCCCGTCATCATTTTCAAAGTTATCATCATTAATTCTGAATTTTTTTTTTTTTTTAGTCTGGTTGAATCCAGGGGAGTCGCAAGCCCGCGGATGGACTCCTTCCCTAGAGTATTCAAATGGGTCCTAAAGCATGGACCCATATCCGCGTTAGGTGAATAGAACAATGTGACTTAATTTCGCATAGCAGGAGGATCGAACCTGAAACATGTTAGCGTCTCAGACCCGTCCACTGCCACTTAACCACAGGGCCCGTTCTATTAATTCTGAATTTGTTCATCATAAGGTTTGGAAGTTCCTAAATTTCTCTCATACCAATTTTTGGTCCTGATGCAGGTGTTTCAAAAAAAAAATGAGCATCCTCAGTTACTCAGTTGCATAAGCATAACGGAAATCACATGCAACGCATTAAAAACACTGAAAGTTTAACTTTTTACATGAAACCTACATGTGTGAATCCCTGCAGAATTATGTTTTTCCTTTTTCTTTTTCTTGCGTAGGTCTACTCTCTGAAATGTCATATATCACCTGAGGTGAACCACATGCATAAAGATTAGAACATGTGAGTAAGGTTATCAGTCCATTGAAAACTTTGTTTCAGTTTATTATTGAGACATATCATGATTATGTCAAGATCCTCCTAAGTTCTAACTCAGAAATATAATTGTATATGATTTATTTTTTAAAATCCTAGACCAGTTGTGGTCCATTATCCTGTATTCAGATTTTCGTTTACCATAGAACCCAACCTTGTATGTTGTCACTTTTGTCCATGCATGTGTACATATCTAAGGCAGTTCATATTATACAGAGTTCAAATTCTGGTGGGTTGCTGTAGGGACTGTAAGGAGAACTTGAAAAACATTTCCTCCTCTCGGTTGTGCTGCGGTTTACATTAAGGAGACTCTTATAGTTCCCTGCCGAGGTGTTCATTAACCAATATGTTCCAGAGGAAACACTTGAACGTAATGCTACGTCTAAGAGCACCATTATCGCAGGTTGTTAGTGAGTCTCTTAGCATAATTAAAATTAAAAAGAAAAAGAAAAATAGCAATTAAAAGAAAAGACGTCTCTTCTTTCTCCTAAATAAGAGACGTATTTATGCTTTCTCCTCTTCTCTCTCCAACAACAACAAAGCGTAGGTTCTCTCTTTTTCCTCCAAGTTTTGTTCTTTTTTTCTCATTCCAAAATTGTTTAGATCGATTGCTTTTCTCGTGTTCTAGGTTTTGATTCCCGTTGCTCATGGTACCGAGCCGTTCAAAGCGGTGGTGCTGATCAATGTGCTGCGGCGAGGATGTGCTGCGGTGAGGCGGTGAGGATGTAACGGTGGCCTCCGTGGAGAATCACGTTGGAGTTGATGCATGCCATGGAATCAATTTCGTCGCCAATAAGCTTCTCTCTGATATCACCGACTCCGTTTTCAACTCTGTAACGTCTCTGATCTCTGGATCCATCTAGTGAACACACATAATTGTGGAATTAAGGATTCGATTGAATGGAATAGTTGTTATGCCTTTGGTCATTTGTTGTTGTTGTAGTTATAATTTGATGCTCTGTAATGAAATCCTACTAATGTTAGAGCTGCATCTTGAACTTGAGGTCTGTAAAAGGCTAAAATTTCTAGCATTTATTCTCATGTCCAGTGCTGATTGACTGTTATAGAAAGTTCAAAGCTTGGCTGACGAATCCAAGTGTCCATTTTAGAGGTACCATCTTCTAGTGATTGCTCACTAAACTTGAACACTTTAGCACTTGGATCTCTTCTTACTGCTTCCTGTTGTAAATGTTTAATCTTGTATCTGTCCCGTTGCTGTGTAATCTTTGATGCAAAGTACTATACTTTGTTCTTCTGTTTTGCAGATTACATGTCAGGAACAATCATGCTTACTTTTATTAAGCTTCATCTGCTACTAGTCTTCTTCATATCACTCCTCTCACCGTTACTCTCCACTGGCACCACACCTATCAACATTTGGCCAAAGCCTAGATTCCTATCATGGCCTCAACGTAAAGCCATCACCCTCTCTCCAGACTTCACCATCACTTCTCCTCAACACCAATATCTTTCAGCCTCCGTTACACGCTACAACAACCTGACCCTGCGGTTTTAGACTCAAGGCTATGGCCGCGTGCAAGCTGCGTTTGCTGAGATGGCCGCGTGCAAGCTGCGTTTGCTGAGAGTTTGTGGTCAGGAAATAGAGACGAGAGAGGTGTGAAATAAGAGACTTGCAATGGAGGGGGAAAAAGTCTCAAGGTTCTTAATCAAGTCTTTTACTAAAATTAACTCCTTAAATACTATTAAAAATAAATTAAGAGACCCATTAGGGTATGTAGGACAAAGATGCTCTAATATATTTCTCCGACAAGAAGTTTCTTAAGCTCTTCTTACTGATATTGAAGGTCCTTGACCGTTCAGTTTGTGAGCTTTCTGTTTCGTACTTTTAAAGAGAGCTTGGCTTCCCAACATGATGATCATTGCCTCTACGTTCTTGTTCTTTGAAGAAAGTTGGATTATTCATTGGAGTTGGATATCTTCGACCTTTGTTCTGGGGATTTTCCAAAGAAATTGGAAGACATTTTATAAAGTGCTTAAGAGATGGTTACTTGTAAATAAATCCCTGATCAAAGATAGTAAACACGAGAACGTGTATATATGTTCCTCTTGGCTAGCGTAATTGTTATTATTCCCTAGCAAGTTAACTATATGTTTCTGTCTTCTTACTTTATCTTGACCTTTGCCTATGGCATACATCTTAATGTACAAGAGGCTCGTCTTCTCTTCATGTAATCTATTTCTTTTCCTGATTCACTTCTTGAAATATCTAGATCGTTTTTGAGTTTTTATAATATTGACCACCTTCATGATGCTATTTATCTGAATTTTATACCTGGAAATTTCACATTACCGTGCTATTTATAAGACCCGAAATCTCAAAAAAGTGTATGTGTTTTTTCAAAGGTTTTCTTTTTGAGGTCCCAATCTGGACATCTTGAATCCACCAACAAATATCTTATAAGTTATTTCAAGGAGAGGACACAAATATGAACAAATAGATTGGAGTAATAGATAGGGATGTCACATGTAGAACAGTGAGATGAATAGCAGTCGTTGCACTTGTAGTAATAGGATTTCGTTATTTCATATTCAGTATCTTTTAAAAAAGGAAACAAAATATTGTCAAGTTTTATTATGTTTTTAAATAAAAAATAAATAGAAAATAATAGTATTCGCAAAAAAATATTTATATTTTAAAATACCGCCAGCAAACTCTAAACCCTAAACTCTAAACTCTAAATCCTAAACCTTAAATCTATGGTTAACCGTTGGATAAATCTTAAATCTTTGGATTTAAAAAAAATATATTTTTAGCACAATCAGCAAAACACTAAACCATAAACCCTAAACCCTTGGGTAAATCATAAACTCTTGGATAAATCTTAAACCGTATAATTTAGAATTTATCCAAGCATTTTGGATTTACCAAGGGTTTAGGATTTATCCAGAGGTTTAGAGTTTAGGATTTAGGGTTTGGGTAACGGTATTAAAAATATATTTTTCTAAAACGTATTTTTGTTTGCAATCAATATTAATTTTTATTTTTTAGTTTAAAAATATTAATATAATTTGAAATATTGTGTTTCCTTTTTTAAAAGATACTGAATATGAAATAACGAAATCATATTGGTTGGGTGAACCTAAAAGTTCACTATAGGGGTGAACCCAAAAATTTCTCATTTATCAGTACATTAAATATTCAAACTGATATTTGTTTCGTGGGTCAATCAATTGAAATAAAGGATAGAGGTCAACAAAGAACAATTACAAAATAAATCATCAGTTTTAATATTAAAAGAAATATACATGTCAATATAAGAAAAAAAAACATTTAACTTCAATCTAAATACAAAAAGGAAAAAAATTACCTTCACAAAAGAATTATCAAACCAAAACTTTGGAACAATCACACAAGCAAAATAGCCCCCCACAAGACATGTGAAATTGGCTACCATTTACCAAAACAAATAACGAGCCCATCACAAAGAGGAATTTCAGAAATGATAGCTGAACACATTTGGTTAAACATTGACAATTCAACTTTAAGCCAATATTGATTCTACATTTCAAATCTTTTGCCCTAATTAACTCCTTAGAAGTGGACCATTATCAAAATTCTGGTATCTTAGCGCTATATAGTGTCTATAGACACATGGACCACCATTAACTCTGCCAGTCCTTTTCATTTTGACTTGAAAATAATCTACATTCAAAACTTTTTTTGGGTCAAATCTACATTTGAAACTTGTTTCATGGTATATATGGGTAGAGCCATCTATAGATCTTTTATCACATGTAGGCATCTAGGTTGGTCTTCTATGTCCCAATACATTAACTTCATATAACGTTTGAAAATATAGAATTTGACTTTTCTAATTCAACATATAAATATCATTTATGTATCTTATATTAAAAGAGTAACTACTCTTAATCTGAGAGTTTGATTGGACTTCTAAACCTAACTTATCAGCGCCTAATTTTAGTCTTTACTAGAGTTTGAATGTTTTGTTATGGACATGATATGCAAATCATGCCTTGGTGCATTTGATCATACAGTTTGATTGGACATTGCATGCAATCACGCCTGTGATGCATTCCATTCACATTTAGAAAGAAGGAAAAAAACAATAGTGTAAACTTTAATTTGTAAAAAAAAACGATAAATAAGTGAATAAATAACATAAAAATGCAACTTGTAGTTCTTTGTCCCCCTGGTCAAATACAAAATATCTCAAACAGGAAGGGCAAATCTTTGTAACCACATTGAATCTCTCGTATATCTATCTATCTTCCCATTTCGTAAACAAATTTATCGAGCCACTAAAATCCAAAAGCTTAATGTATGTTGAGGTGAAACAATTCGTTTTTTATAGGTAGTGGATAAGAGAATGATGCATGGCATATACGTCAATAACATTTTAAGAAAATTAAGCGTATTGATAACAAGATGGAAATCAAGTATTGTATATTTCTCTACATACTCTCGGCATAAATTCAGAACTAAGCCTGCCTTAGATGAAACCATCTCAAAAGTTTCAGCCGGAACACTTAACCTAGACCGATAACCACCTAAAGAATTTCTGTATAGATTAGCCCGTGAGAGATCGTAGTCACATAACATTGATATTCTTCAAAGACAATAAGACCATGATTATCGGCGTATCTAAGGCCAAATATCTTAGTAATTAAGGTCAAAATTTAAATCAAAAATGGCTAATATCATTGGGACGCCCCTAATTTAAGAGACATGATTTCGCGTCCTTAGAAGGCACGTGTTTGGTTCCTGGCCGTTGATGCGAAACTGGTGGGGGAAGAGCGATGAAAGGTCCAGATTCGGGTTCATTCTGTTCTGTCTCTTCTTCTTGTTCTCTCTGTTCTCTCTCTTGGAGGCGAATCGTCTGGGTTCTCATCGCGGCGTTCTCTCTCGTCGGCGTGTCTCGAGCGGTGGTAACGGCGATTCTCTTGGCGTCTCTCCATTCCTCTCCACGGCGATTCGATTGGCGTCTGTCCCTTCCTCGCGTTTTGTCTCTTATCGGCGATTGTAACCTCTCGTGTGTTTCGGAAAAGGTAATTAACTCCCTCTCTATCTTTTTTGTTTTCGGTCTCGAAGTCGATTGCATGTAGTTTGTTGTGGTTCTCGATCTACTCTTGATTGGGATTGCATGTTGGTTTGTTTGTACAGTTGTTTGCGTGTATCAGTGATTCTCGATCTACTCAGTGTATCAGTGATTCTCGATCTAGTTTGTTGTGGTTCTCGATCTACTCAGTGTATCAGTGATTCTCGATCTAGTTTAGTTGTGCTTATTTGTTGTTAAATGTTAGATGTGATGAAACTGATAGGTTCGTTTGAATGCGTTTAGGCTAGAACACTGATAGAAAGTAAAGGTGCTGATCACTTGATAATGAAGTGATCACTTGATAATGAACTGATAATATTAATAGTTCTTCTTCTCCACCTTGATAATGATAATAATAATGCTAAGTTTCTTATTTATGTATTTATTTTTTTAAACTTCTATTTTCTATATATCACTATATTTACAAATCAAAATTATTTTCCTAAGATACTTAATTAAGTCCTAGCAATAATCTGGTTTTTTAACTAAGTCCTTACCAAAATCTCTTAAGCACAACAAATTAATAAAAAATGTTAAGGATCAAATTTTAAGGACATCCAATGTGGATGCTCTAACATTAACCACTCCTCAAGTGAATGCCATTTGGACCGTTTTCAGTGATAAAGAACATGGTAGTAGTAGTAGTAGTTAAGTAACAAAACGATAAGTCTAGTTCAAAGACCATCGAATACAAAACAGCATAAGTTACTTACAGTTTTCCCATTTCTTCTAAACATGTGTTATCTTAACGGCTTATTCTTTTGGCTTATTTGTCTAAATAATCTATCTTATTAAAACAGAAACATTATGTTGGACCTAACATTTATTTTGTAAGTTTTTAAATTAAATACACATTTATACTTTATAGTTAAACCTACATTAAATCAATAATGTTCCTTTCTTTATACTATTATCCATGTTTCCAAACAATATACTTATTTCTTTATACTACTATCAATGTTTCCAAACAATATATTTTATATACTACTATCAATGTTTCCAAACAATACAATAATTAATCTTAGTTATTTTATATCCATCATTTTCTCTTTAAAATTTTGTAGAAACGTCATAATTTCAGAAATTACAAAATAATGAACTTTAAAATTTGGATTATAAGATTACAAATTATGAAACTATTACAATTTCAATCAAATTAGATTACATATCGGTAATCCATCAGTTCAATCGGTTAGTCTCGGGTTTTAGTGACTTTTTAATATGAATATTTTAAAAAACTAAATTGAATTGTTAGATCTCCGGTTAACCGGTATAATCACAATCGGGTTGAATTTAAAAACACTGATTTAAATACAAAAATATTTTAAATACACACTCTTTAAAAGTTAACAAAATATTTGTTAACTTATTAGTGAAATTTTTCATCGTAAAATATTCCGCGCTTTCAAAGCGCGGATCAAGATCTAGTTGACAATTAAACCGTTTGATCGCTAATATAAGACTATATGACAATTAAAAACGCCACTCGATTCAAGAAAAACCGGCGACTGCTAGTACCGAGTCAATATCATGATTCTAGAACTTAGGGACGTCTTAAAGTAACTAAACATGCATAATTAAAATACGATCCAAGGCCACATGCCGTAAGAATGTTGCTAATCTATGTCGGTTCATGCACAATTATTTTATTCTGACATTCGGTTAAACGAACCTATTCTGCGCATATATGCATGTAAAAGGGCTTAAGTTTATATATTAAGTTTCCATTCAAACTTACCTTTCAACAACGTATGGCATAGCATGATAGGAATGTAATTCCTTAAAAGTATCGGCTAATTACCTCACGGTTCAACAAAAAATTATAATATTATATTATCGTGCTCAAGGCCAAAAAGTCATTCAACGTCACGAGTTTCGTGAGAGTCTTGTTCTAAAAATTCTACAATTATACAAACATATAAACTGAAAATCTCCTTCTATTACATAAGTCCAATAATATTTAACAAACCGATTTATAAATGAAAAAGAAAAAAGGGAGTATTAGGATAGGAATATAATATATTACCAAAATGACATAAACATCGAAACTGTTCACTGTCTACGTGATGACACGCGCCACCTTTGAATCAGTTTTAGCAGCTTCATCTTATTTTACCTAAACACCCCTCTGTCTTCTCCTCCTTCAGTTTTTCTCCACTCTGTTCATAGAAAGATCGGTCCACGGGTTACCACCCCCACCACCTTCGTTACCCGCTTCACTCCTCCTAAGTCCCATACCCGGATCCCAACCCGACCCGTCTAGGATGATCCCACCAAGACCCAGATGCATATTCGACGCCAAAAGCGAGCTAAAACTCCCACCACCACCACCACCACCACCACCACCACCCATCTCCATACCTTTCACGCCTTGGTCTCCGATCGGAAACCCGTACAGCATCCGGGTCGGATCCGTATCCGTGTTAGGACCCGGGTCCGGGTGTTTGGTCTTCTTGTTGTGTGTGTTAACAGGAGAAGACGAAGAGGTTGATCGTTTAGCGTTCTTGCGAGAACCGCCGCCGACGGGAACGTTTCGAAGAGCTCCGCCTTTGGTCCAGTAACGACGGCAGCTTTTGCAAAAGTGACGGGGCTGTGACAGATTGTAGTTGTTGTAGTAACAGAATTTTGTGTTCGGTGAGTCACAGCGAGGACACTTTAGCTGTTCTTGCTCTGGAAACTGCTGTGGTTGTTTTTGTTGTTGTTGTTGTTGCTGCTGGTGATGTTGTTGTGTCGACATCATCGACTGGTAATAAGCTGATGGATCCTGCATTTCTTCTTTTGAAAAATAGTGTTTTTTTTCTTTATAGATAGAGAGGGAGTGGTTCTTGACGCATAGATAAGACAAAATATAGCACTTTCTCTTTCTAGCTATGAGATGAGAGAGAAGTGGGGTGGAGCAGAGCAGAGAAGGGAAGAGAGCTGAAGTCTAAGACGAGAAGACGAGCTTCTGTGAGATGTGGTTGTGTGACCAGTCTTATAGGGTTGCCCAATTACAAAAGATTAGTGCTTCCGTAATTTTCTTCCTTTTAATTAGAATTTTTGTAAATATTGTGCTAATTATTAATTTGTATATACTCTTTTTTTTTTATCAAAATTTGTATACACTCTGATTATCATTACAACTATAGAAGACAAGAGCGTGGGTGTTCAACTTTTTCATTGACTTGTTGACCTTTTTAACTAATATCATGATAGAGTTGTTTTTGTGTTGATGTCATTTTGTCGGAGTGGTTAAAAGAGTTTAGTTCTATTTGGTTTAGAATAATTCTTGGATTGGCCGACCAATAAATATTCGTTTTTTCATATTATCTATCTTTTTAAAAAAATATTGTCTAGTTATACGATGTTTAAAAAAAATAGTATTTGCAAAAAAAACTAAATACTATCAGCAAAACCCTAAACCTTAAATCTTAAATCATAAACCTTAAATCTTTGGTGAATCGAAGATAAACCTTAAACTTTGGATAAATCATAATCTTTAAAATAGAAATAAAATTTAGCCCAGTCACCAAAACACTAAACTATAAATAAAATCCTAAACTTTTAAACTTTTGATTAAATTCTAATATTTTGGGTAAACACTAAACCTTGAATAAATTGAATTTATGATTTAACCAAAGATTTAGGATTTACCCACAATTTAGGGTTTAGTGTTTTGATGATGGTATTAGAAATGTTTTTTTTAAAATGTTTTTTTGTTTACAACTACTATTATTCTTTAATTTTAAAATATAATATAATCTGACAATATTTTGTTTTCTTTTTTAAAAGATACTAAATATGAAATAACGAAATTCTATTGGTTGATGAACCTACAGATGAACCTAAGAATTACTCTTTGTTTTATATGAATTTTTCCTATATTAACAAGATTAACTAGATTTTGACCCGCGCTTTGGAAGCGCGGAATATTTTACGATGAAAAATTTTACTAATAATTTAACAAATATTTTGGTAATTTTTAAAGAATGTGTATTTAAAATATTTTTGCATTTAAATCAGTGTTTTTAAATTCAACCCGATTGTGATTATACCGGTTAATCCGGAGATTTGACAATTCAATTTAGGTTTTTAAAATATACATATTTAAAAAATCACTAAAACCCGAGACTAACCGATTGAACTGATGGATAACCGATATGTAATCTAATTGGATTTAAATTGTAATAGTTTCATAATTTGTAATCTTATAATCTAAATTTTAAAGTTTATTATTTTGCAATTTATGAAATTATAACGTTTCTACAAAATTTTAAAGAGAAAATGATATATATAAAATAACTAAGATTAATTATTGTATTGTTTGGAAACATTGATAGTAGTATAAAAATATATTGTTTGGAAACATTGATAGTAGTATAAAGAAATAAGTATATTATTTGGAAACATGGATAGTAGTATAAAGAAAGGAACATTATTGATTTAATGTAGGTTTAACTATAAAGTATAAAAGTGTATTTAATTTAAAAACTTACAAAATAAATGTTAGGTCCAACAGAATGTTTCTGTTTTAATAAGATAGATAGCTATTGATTAAAAAGAAACAAGGTATAGACGTATATTTTTATAATTAAAAATCTCCAAATCTAGAAAATTAGCTAGCATTATAAATAGTTGTATATGAAACTAAGGTTTTAAAATGTATTTTGTAGGAAAAAGGATCTATTTCAAACCTAACTTTTTGGATTGTGCATATTATATCATGAATTTTGGTATAGTGCCTATTTCATTATGAACTCAACAAAATTTTGAAATGTTTATACGAACTTTCACAAACATGCATATATACATTGACTATAACGATAGTTAGTCAATTGCTTATTATAGTGATTAAATAGCTGACATGATATTTTGTTAAAACGATATAGTTTGTAAATATCACAAAATTAAAACTTTGAGTTTTACAAATTTCAAACTCACACTTTAACATATAAAAAGCTTCTATTTAGCCACCAAGACGTGGATTCAAAGTGAGTCTTATCTGTCAGTACGTGAGTTTAAAATATGTAAAATTCAAAATTTTAATTGAGATATTTACCAACGATACTGTTTTAACAAAAATATCATATCAGCTATCTAATCATCCGAATAAATTGTTAACTAATCACTATTATAATCCATTTATATATATGCACGTTTGTGAAAGTTCGTCAAAATGTTTTAAAATTTTGTTGAGTTTATGATGAAATATGCAATATACAAATATACGAAAGTTCACGATCGAATATGCACGATTCGAAAAAATTAAGTTTAAGATAAGCCTTTTTCCGTGTTTTGTATATATCGAAGGGCTAATAACTGTTTCCAACGTATTTGGATACGCATGTCTTGGAGCCATGGGTAGTTGTTTGGCTTCATATGTTTAGACCAATATCGATTCTACGCATCTTTTTGTTTTCTTTGTGTTCTTACGTTGCCCACTTGCCCCCAGAAACAAACACAACTGCCTTTTCCTTTTGATGGCAAAACTTGTCTCTACTCGAATCTTCAAGAAAAAAACGTCTATTTACTCCTTTTATTATTTTCTCATCACAAATGTTAAAAATGTAAGGAAGAGTTCGTGTTACAGTTGACAAAAAAAAAGTTCGTGTTACAAAAAAAAGAAAGAAAGAGTTCGTAACAATTTCTCTATATATAAAACTCCGTTCAATCCTATTTATTCACGTCGATCTCAATACCTTTTAGTCTTTTATAAAGGAATTCTTATTTAAATTCTTGATTAAAGCATAATCAAGAAGACGTCAAACAAATGACAACAAAAACAGTTGTTCTTTCCCGCTCATTGTCACATGAGTTTTCTCATTCATGCAGAGACCTAGTTGCATCATTGCATGTACAGCTCAAATTCTTTTCGCTATAAAATTAATTATAACTAATTAACTAATCCAGTTAGCTGTAAAATCAGAAGTGATTACCATCGATTATTAATTTTAGTTAGCTGAATATAAAAATATTGAGATTTAAAAACTAATATTCCATCATTATTCACTGCCATAATATCTAAAACCCACTCTGGCTCAAGGATCAGGAGACAATAGGTACTTAGCGTTCTTGTGAAGCAAGTATGTGTGTACTCGATGAGATCATTACGCTTAAAAATCCAATCGCAGCCGTTGAGTTTGCACTGTAGGGACTAGGGAAATGAATCAGAGCCGTCCGAGTGTCGAGAAAACAAACTAAGGATATTGTCGTAGCGTTAAGCTGCCGTAAGAGCTGACCATTTGGCCTTCCGTGTGTTCTGTTTTGCCAACACGTGGGGACAACCACTCCACTTTCTTCTTGATTACCCCCATCATCGCGTCATTTCTACGGCTACGATTTGTGGTTGCCGCTTGCGCCATGGACGGTGCAGATTAAACCTGGCCCTTTCGAATATTTTGGAGAGTGACAGAAAGACACATCTTAACCTAGTAGCTAAATCTAGTTACTTACTGAAAAGAGTTTCACTTGAAATAATCTAAATAAGAGAAACGTTAAACACCCTCTTTGTTAATTGATTTAGAGCCTTTGGTTGTGTGTTTTAAAGGAATGTATCAACAAAAGAAAATATGAAAAAAAAAACAAAAATATTTTCAAGAATATATCCAAAATAAACATCTCTCACAAGAAGTTGTGCGAGAGAAAACTACAATCACGATTTTTCTTCTAATCGGATTCTCTTTTTTTTTCTTTCAAATTCATGATACAGACAAAGAGAGAATATAAAGGAGCCAGTTTTAAGTTGTAATATGAAGATGGTGATGGTGTTATCATATAAGCATCTTTGATCCTTGCAGTTTCACTAGTATAGCCAAAGCTTCTTTCTCCATTAGAGTATATCTTTTTTTTTTGTTTTCTTTCAAGCATAGTACATGTACAAACTGTTGGCAGCAGCGCAAGCTATAGAGTTCTCTGTTGGATGCCATGCGAGATGCAGCAACTTTGTTGTATGGTCAAAAGAATTAGCATTTCCATCACCGCCTCCGGAACTCTCTGCTCCTCCTATTTTGTAACAGTATTAATCATTTAACTCTCTATATGATCGTTCAATCAATTCCCTAGAGACAATTGGATAAAACTCACTGACCTCTTCTAACCGCGCGTGTTATACTGCTTAGTGATGGTCTTGATGGCTTCGCAGGTGTTGTCACTTGTCTCCTATAAGTTCAAACACATATTGAGGATCTGATCATTACTTAGAATTAAGGAGCAACAGTTTGTTACCTCATTGGGTTTTTGCTTGCTTCCAAGGTTGTGGTTTCAGTACTTCCTGGGGAAACACCAAACACACGGAAGAGATTGCTGGACACAAAAGTTAAACCCAGGGAGGTTATTCCACAAGAATCAAAATTCGAAATAGAATAACAATAAATATCAAAACAAGCATATACCTATAAGAACCAGTAGCCACTCGCAATCCGTCCCCACTTAGACAACACTCGAACTTATCGAAGATGGAATCGTTTTCATATAAATCACATAGCTGGAGATGGTAACAAAGATCATCTAGTCATCAGGTTATGCACCGAGTCTTCTGATCTCTCAAATGTACAGGACACTAACCTTTGGTCTTAAATGTTCATGGACCTGGAAAGTTGATACTGGACCCGAGTCCATGTTGATGTCCCATAACTAACATGTACAAACATAACCATAAGTTCAGTTCTACTTATACAGTTAGTTTAAAATTAACCACCAAATAACCAATGCAAAAAAAAAAAAACAGAAGTCGCCAAATGCAACTCTCAGGAATTAATGCACGAGGAAAATTCGGAAAAAAAAACAGGGACCTTAAGGGACATATAGTCACGGCTAAGTATATATCTTCCTCCTTTTGCGAATTTGATAGTCTGAAATTGAAGCAATTATCTCTGTGAAAAATGATCTAGAAGTTGGTGTCTCTGTGTCCTCAAACCTGCAAAACAAAACAAGCAATGTAAAGACTTTACCTTTGTTGCAACAAGTGATAAAACGCTAGATGATAATTTGGTTTCTTTCTGTCCTCAAACATTAGTAGTTAACACAGTATTCACTTTCCGACATTATTGGTAAAAGTACGTAGTTGAGGCAGTGCTATACCTTTTTTGTGTTTGGTACGAGAGATGTTAAGAGTCAGATTCTGACAGCAATTCAGATTTTTTTTTTTTACATATCTAGATCGTCCTTTCTATACATTCCATTACTGAGAACATTAGTAAGGTCTACTAGTCTCAAGACTTACAATTTGGAATGTGAGTCACATAAAGCTGACTGTCGCAGATCAATCAGGCGAATTGAGCCTTTGGAACTGCTATACGCTAAGGTATTGCAATGCGTTGGATGAAATTCCGCTGATGTGATAACCTCTGCAACAACGAAGAAGATAAATATTGCAGCTCTAGAGTCAACTCCCAATCATCTCAACATTTTAAAACCAAATCAAGCATGTGCATATGGAGAATAGAGATGACAAGAAGAACATTTAAACATTTAAGTGGAACACAATTAATTGACCAGGCTATAGTATCAAAATGTTATTTGAGAGATGCATGCTCACCAGTTAGATCTTCCATGTTCGCAGGCTTGACATCAACAATGTTAAAACTTTGATTGCTTACCTCCAGGTTCCAAAGATTTATACGCAAATCATCAGCAGAAATAAATGTCTCGCCGTCACTTGAAATTTTTAGTAGCAAAAAAAAAATCACCAAGAGAAAAAAACATAAATAAAAGGAAGGACAGCAAAAATAAATGTGACCAAATGGGCAAAGATAAACCTAGCCTACCTATTGTTTGAGATTGAATTGATGTGATAATCATGAGCATGAGTGTACACTCTTCGACATCTAGCCACAGGGCTAGTCTCAGGGCTTATAGTTACCTGCATGTTGTTAATGAACTATCAGTCTACTATATAAATTACTACATTCCTTGCTTATGTCTCATTCATTCAGGTTGAAGTTTTTACTGAGACTAAAAGCCAAAAACCACAAACAATTAACAGAGAAGAAGAAGTGGTGGTGCAGAGCTGAATTACCGCAGGTAACTGGAGAGATGGGATGCCTCCAGGCGGAAACGTGTAGTCATTATTTAAACAATTGTTAACTTTGTCAGACAATCCTCCATTTGTAAAGCATGACTTTGAACTGTTTGAGTTACTTGAGCTTCCAACACTTCCATTTCCAATAGATCCGGAAGATTCTGTATTTATCTCACAGACTTTCTTGATCTTTTTCTCTTGAACCTGTTTAAACTCCCACATACAAAAAGAAAATAATTGTTTTAAAATATTCAGGTTAAAAGGTAAACACAATGCAATGTAGACCACAGCTCCTATCAAAACAAAGGGAGTTTTTTTCTCACCTTCCAAAACTTGATGGTTTTATCATTTGTTGAAAGGAGAAAGAGAGCAGCATTGGCTGTTTGAGACCATCTAATTTTGTTGATTTTCTCCTCTATCTCCAGACTCTTGAGGTAATCAAACTGGTAGACAAAAGGATCCAGAGCATGAAAACCCAAAAACCCTATGTTGTAAGAAAGGAAAGATGAAAGAAGTAGTACCTCAGGTTCATGACTCTGAAATTCAGTTTTATAACGAAACTCCGGGTGTCTCAATGGACAGTCCGTTCCTTCGAGATCTCTTCTAGATCCACTAGTCTGCAATGAGCAGTATTCAGCAAGCAAAACATCAGAAACACAACAACAATCTCATCTTTTGCTTTTTTAGGACCCAAAAAAAAGTGAGAGGGCTATTACATTTTTGGAATCAGTTCTCTCGAAAAGAACAACACGTCCCCCACGGTCCCCAGTAGCAAGATGGTCACCAGATTTATCAAACTCAATCGCTGAAATGATATCAACTGCAGAGGAAACACCAGCTACAATTTTCAGAATTTCGAACTCAATTTAGATAAAATAAATAAATAAATAGAAAAACCTAGAAAAAGGTATGTCACAAAACTAAAAGCGTAATCGCCTTATAGTCCAAGAAACCTAATAGATCTACGCGCTTAAAATCAAACGGATGAGATCCAATGGGGGGAGGGGGAGATCAAGCAGAAGCAGAGATGCATGGAATAGTGAATCAATGATGGATACCTTCATGAACTTCTTCACCAGCGCTGCGTTCACCGAATACCTGAGAGAATCTCCAATCCAAAGGCCCTGACGAAGCTATCACCTCATCCCCACCCTTCATTTTCTCCTCTCTCTCTCTCACTATTGCTCTCAGACACTAAAGTTACACATCAGCAATCAGACAGAAGCAGATCAGAGATTTTCAGGTTTGGAGCTACGAAGATGGCGATTTCGATCAATCAAGATTCCCAGATTTCGACAAGCCAAAACAAAATCCACACACACTCTCTCTCTCTCTCTCTTTGTGTGACAGGGTAAAATTGGAATTTCTAATAAAGAACAATGACTCTTACCGTTGGTCTTTTCGTTCTTACACGAGTTCGGGAAGTCACGTGCGGTGACGTGGAACTCTGTCAAAAGTTCATGACTATTGGACCTGGGCCTTTTTGCTCGCGCATTATGATTTCTTTAAGGACTTTCGTATTAAAATGTTTTTAGTTTTTTTTTTTCTTCTCAAATTACAAATCGAAATTGTAATAAGAAAAAAGGCAACTAAAAAATAAATTCAGTAGATAAATTGACAAAAAAAATTCACTAGATAAAACCCCTGTTCGAAAACGCGGCCGCTTAGCCGTCTAGGCGTTGTTCGGAACTTGACTGCGGCGAATATGATCAAATCGCTTAAGCTGTGCGTTGACCCGCGTTGATCCGCATTGAACCGTCCAATTCCTGAATTGGCCTACCTAATTCCCGCGTTAAAGTTTTTTTTTCGTGTAAAATATTATTGATTATTTTTTACTCATTATTGAATAATAGAGTTTGTGTAAATATCATTACAAATAATAACAATTAGCTATTAAGTCCAAAACCATTGTTCAAACTCAAACCAAATACATATATACTGCATTTGGAGATTCTAATGTATCAAACAACCATAATCTAAATGATTCAACAAATCAAAAGGAGACTGTTTAATTTTTTTTATAAAAATTTATATAATTATGTCTAAGAACTTGCAACATCATGTTTAAAAATAGCTAAACAAATTATAAATATATAAAATTGTATTTAAAACTAAATTCCGCGTAGTCTCCGCATAGTCTGTAGTCTCCGCATAGTCTCTGAGTATTCCCCGATTTTTTTGGTAACTCGCTAAGCGCAGCTTTGCCGCCTGAGTAGTGCCTAACGCATTTCCGAACACAGAATAAAACCCTTTATAAGTCCGGTGTAGAAAACCAAAAGAGAAATCCGCAAGAAGCAGAACTCTTGTTCTTTGCCTCTCGGGTGGTTGTCCTATCCGATAGCGTTGAAGCAATTGGTCATACAACCTCAAAGGCAGTTGCGGTTATATAAGTCAAGTCACCATCAAAAGTGACGTTTCTATAACCTTGAAGACGCAAGAGGAGGTTTTGCATAGCCCACGGCAACGCCGAAAATTCAACTTCTTAAATTGTATAACTTATTATTCTGGATAATCCAGCTTAACCCGGAGTCCGTAGAATCTTGTTTGAATGGCGTGTCATAATTGTATTTCTCTTATTTACCAATGTCGTTTGAAGCCATGTGCATAGTGCATACTATAGTATTACAACCAGGGTTGGAATATGACCATTCTTGTAATATAGAATATGATCAAAATTAATTTGAACCAGAACGAGTCAGCTCTAGTGGTAAAGGGGTTGCACCTGTAATTTTCGCCACCAGGATTCGATTCGCGCTGGGAGCGACTATTTACATTGCTTGGGTTCGCGGCAAAGAGGTGAAAACACTTTTTTTTACCAAAAAAAAAAAGAGTGATTTGCATGAAAATTATAAGAGCATCTCCAATGGTGTTACCACCATTGGAGTCCTTAAGATTATTAAACTAATTTTTTTTTAGAATAGTTAAGGATTCTAATCCAAAAAGAATGTCCAATGGTGTTTTTTATATTTGAATCCTTAGCAATATGAAACAATCAAACAAACACCAAACCAAAACTTCAAAATCACATAAACTTTAAACACTAACAGAGTAGTAACAAAAGTCAGCAAGAATAAAAGTTTGAGGAATAGTATAAAAAAAGAGAGAGGATGATAACTGTCTTCGTCCTGGACTTGAGCGTGAAGCAATAGAAGCTTGAAGCCAGAGGTATTGTCCCTAACGATCTTCCTCAGTGTCCACTCGAACGCCTTTTTGCTGCTTATCGACGCGTGCGTGTAGCCTTTGATTGTCGACTCGTTCACTGCCACCATCACTCGATTTGGCTAGAGAAACCACAGCAAGAATTAAAGGCGAGAAACCACAGCAAAAAAGGAGATAGCTAGAGAAACCACGGCTAGATTATAATAATGCAAGAGGCTAGAGAAACTTAATTAACTAGCTACCAAAACTAAACTTCCTCCTCAACAAGCAGCTAAGAAAGACAACATCAGCATGTGAGATTAGTACCTTCAACGGATGCAAAGGGAAGGCCTGCTGTATCCTCAAAACCTACAGTAAGATAAAAAACATATCAACAAAGACTTACCCAAATCAAGTATCACCAAAAGGGTAAACAAAACTGAAACCTAATAACACTTATATCACCCTGACAAAAAAGGATCTGCTCAATGTACTTTGGAAAATCCACCACCTCCTCGTTTCTTCATCTTTACTGGCCTATTATTAACACATACACAACAAAGTTTAATCTCTTTTCCTTAATAATAATCCCTATGAACTCAATTCTAAACAGACTTAAAACCCATCTCTCAATTCAACAAAGTGGTCATCTTAATTAGAAAACATTTTGATTGGTTCGATTCAATCATACAAAGAACTTCAATCATACAACAGTAAGTAAGAAGAACCTTGGCCTGCAACATTTGTCACTTCACCTGTATCGCACACTCTAAGCATCACCAACAAAACAAACGCATTCAGGCTCATCATTACCATATGCTATCACTAGGATTGGGATTTCAGACAGGAACTTACTTTGCCTTGTAACGTATCGGCGAGACCGAGGGTGGGAAAAGAGGTGGAGAGGGCGGCGATGGGAATTAATATCTTGAAAGAGAGGGAGGAGTCGGGAGAAGAGTGGTGGATTCCGATTTGGGGCTTTGGGGAGTTGAGGAAGCAGAGGCTGGAGGAGTCGGGAGAAGAGTCGCCTTCGTTTCGCTACACATGTTTTTTTTTCATCTCCAATCTAAATGATTTTTTTTAACACAACCCTCTCCTCACCAATCAGACACGGCCAACACATTAAGGATTTAATCCTTAATATCCTTAATTAAGGATTGATCCTTAAGTTACACCAAATATTATATATATTTTTAATCACTTTGCCTAAGAATTAGAGCTAAGGACTGCCTAATATCCCCCTTTGCGGATGCTCTAAAAAGGTGGCTATATTTGCGTGGATGGAAAAATCCAAAGCCCAACCATCAAGCCCTCCTCCTGCACAAGCGAAAATACCGAGCTACCCCTACTCTTTTTTTCTTCTACGTTCGAAGCAAAAAGATTTGTGTAATAATTATATGTATGTAATTATTATAACATATATACACTCATCTTTATATATTTGTGTAGCTCGTGCTTTTATGAATAACCAAAACTTCTGACCAGTTATATTGCATGAAAAAACGTAAACTTTTCAATAATTTTGACACGAGTAACCTTCACGTCTGGTTACGTCGAGTTTGAAATCGTCACAAGATGAACATGGCGTACTCCACCATCACCGGATCTTCAAGTCCCACTCCTTCATATTCATTTTGCTTCGTCTTCCTCGCTCATCTCGACAGAGCCACCACGATATTTTTTGCCTCAAGCTTCTTCTTCTCCGCTGGTCACCGGACCATCTCCATCATTTCACCCTGTCGATGCCGTCATGCTCGGATTCAAGCCTCGCCGTCGTGATCATCCTTGCCGTCTCTGTCTCGTCACGGAAGAGATTGAGCAACAATGGCGATTTCTTAGTTTTGTAACACATGCCCTCCTATCTTTGGGTATTCTCAAGTTGGCCCCTATATATCTAAGTGTACAAATATTTTTATGAATAGACACCAAACTTTCACATTGTACATTTCAAACTCATTAAGAATTGCCTGAATGGTCCTCAAAATCTTAGATGTATTCATTTGGCCTAAACTTTCTAATTTGCATAAAATCAAGTAAAATTTTAACCGGCTATTTTACAAATTACATCATTAATTAGAATATATTGTCGGCTAACTATAATAATGTCGAGATAATTTGTATATATTGCTGGCTAACTATAACAAGAAAAAAATTCAAGTAAAATCTTAACCGGTTATTTTAAAAATTATATCATTAAAAAATGAGAGACATTTCCAAACTATAACAAAAGGTCAAGTATATTCTTAACCGGCTATTTCACAAATTACATCATTGATTAGTATATATTACCGGCTAACTATAACAATGTCAGGATGCATTGTATATATTACCGGCTAACTATATTAATGTCGGGATAAATTGTATTGTTACCGGCTAACTATGACAAAAAATTCAAGTAAAATCTTAACCGGTTATTTTACAAATTACATCATTAAAGAAAATGAAAGACATCTCCAAACTATAACAAAAAGTCAAGAAAAATCTTAACTGGCTGTTTCACAAATTACATCACTAGTTAGGAAATATTACCGGTTAGTTATAATAATGTCGCGATAATTAATATATATTACCGGCTAACTATTACAAAAAAAATTTAAGTAAAATTTTAGCCGACTATTTCACAAATTATATTATTAAAAAAAGTGAAAGACATGCTCTGCATCATCACCAACGTAAGTGGGTGTTTGGCTGGTGTTTTTTTTCGTTGTTAGGTCTGCACATTGACCTCATCTCTCATCCGCTCTATATCGGCCTTTATAGCTCCGCCTATGAACATTTTTTTTGTAAAACGGGTAACATCTCTGATAAGGTTGACCATTTAATCTACTATTTTGTCATCTTCCTAATCAGAAAGACATAACTCTCGTACGTCTAGCTCAAAGTATGTGTTTGACTGTATAATCAAAGTCACAAGTATGACGTATCTATAAAATAATTCATCAAAATTTGGGTTGGACAGCTATTTTATAATATGTATGTCTATTTCTGTTGTTATACGGTCTCTGGAAGTAAAAAATGCTTTGGTGGACGCCCACTAATACACTACACACTTTTGGTGGACGGCCATTTAATGAATTGTATGTACAATGTCATTGTTATCCTATTACACACATAAAAAAGACAAAGAAACGAAACTTCATGTCACACCACAAAACAACATCTGAAAAAAAAAAAACTGATCTACTCTCTCTCTCTCCTTGAAACGCTCTCGCTTCTCTCTAGCGGCCTCCGACTCTGATCTCCGTTTCCGGCCGACGGTAAGGCTCTTTTAGCCGCCGTCGGTCCGGCCTTAGCTTCTCAGTTTTTCTTTTCTTTTTCTTTTCGGCTTTCTACTGTTTAGATCCTTTCTCGGCTTCCGGCGTCGCACCACTTATTCGGTGGACAGTTGGCTTTTGACTCCGACGCGGCGCCTTTTATACTACGGCGAACGTCCGGCTTCGGCTTTCCGCGTCGTTATGGTCCGATTTCGACGGTGGATTTGGTGGGATTTTTCTCGGTGCTCCGATTTTGTCTCGATGGTGGTTCCGGCTTCGCTTTCAGGAGGAGCAATCGACGGATTGATGTGCTATCTCCGGGGAAGGAAGCGATGGGGTGGAGATTCTGGCTTCGGGGGTTTGGGAGGAGATCTCGGGACAGTCCCGACGATGCTCTCCGTTGATACAAGTCCAGGTGAAAAGGTGGAATTGAAGGGGTCGGGAAACTTGTTCCGACGATGTGTCAGTGTCCCGGGGAAGCGACAGACGGCTTTCTCCGTGGGAAATCCTTGACGGTGCCGACGCGGCGGAGACGTGACGCGTGTACCTCGTTTGTGTGAGAACGTTGAGGTTCTCACACGTGTTCTTTGGTGTCAATGGTAGTGACGCGTGTTTCTTTACGCGTTAATGTGACGCGTGTAACCATTTGGATTGTTTGTTCTTCTGGGCCAGTGTTGGACTCTTCTTTCTTCTCGGGCCATTGTTTGGGCCCTTAGACCATGATTATTGGTATGCCTTAAGGCATCCCTTAAGGGGGGAGCACTAGTGATACGCCCAAAATCGGGAGGATGACTTTGGCCGGATGTTGGATATGAACCGAGAAGTCGAAGGAACTTCTGGAACTGGGATGGATTGAACGGATCGTCAAGAGGTGCGGAATGGCTCTTGATATACCCACGATCTAAGGCTAACCACCAAAGAACGGATGAATGTGTTGGCTAACCACCAAATAACACACACAGATGATTGGCTGACCACCAAATCAACAAGCCGGTTCAAACCGATGAACTAGCTAAAGAACTCTCTCTCACTCAGAGAAGAAGAACAAAAATAAACAACCAAATTGATCTGCTTTTTATTCATCAAAAGGACTACATATTTATAGTAGATGTAGTCAAAGAAAGAAATAAATAAAGTGCTGAAAAATATGTCTAGAAAATACAACATTTGACTAGATAATTATTAGAGAGTCAAAGTTGTAGAAATTGATGCAGTCTTGGTCAATGTTGCGGAAAATGATGAAGAATGGTCAAGATTGCGGATTCTGATGTAGACTGGTCAAGATTCGTCCAAGCGTCCAGGTTCATCCATGATGATCGGGTCCATCGTGTAAGGACAAGGACGCACGCGGGCTGGTCGGGCTGGTTGGTCGGGTGATCTTCATGAACTGATGGTGAAACCTCGGTTTGGTCGAGCTGGTTGACAAGATCGCCATTTTGGTTCGTGTCCATGAACAAAAAGAACGGTGCTCGATTTTGGTTCTATCATACTCTCCCTCTTCAAAAAGATTTGTCCTCAAATCTGGAACATTAAAAGGAAAAGGGGTATAAGCACAAGAATCATAATCAATACATTGCTCACCTTGGGTTTGGTCCAGCTCTTGAATGGACGAAGATTCTTCTTGGTTTGTTTGATGACCATGGTTTTGCTCTCCATCTGACCCTTCATTCGGTTCATGTGGGTACTCATCGAAAATTGGCAATGGATCTGAAAGTCCTTCTTTTTCTTGCTCGGTTTCAACTTCTTTTTCTGGCTCGGTTTCAACGTTCCTCAAGGTCGCCAACGGTTTCTGTTTTTGGCACTTGTTAGCATAATGGCCGACCTTATGGCATTTGAAACACCTGGTAGAAAGAGCCTTGCTTGTGGGTTTCACAGCTTTGCTTTTATCAGAAGACAACACATTAGTTTTCAAATCTGAATTTGAAAGAGAAGAAAGATTACTTCGCTGTTTTGGTGCAGGAGAAGCGTTGGGGTTTCCCTTCTTTTTGAGTTGCCGGACAACATGAATCGCCTTGTGCAACATCTTCTCCAAGTTGGCATAAGTCTGAAGCTCTTTCTGATCAAGCATATCCCGGCTGCTTCTCTTGGTTTTGGTGAAGGGACGATCACCACTTCTGACCCTCTTCTCATCATCATTGGACCTGTTTCGTCTCTTCCTTTGTTTCTGCACAACATCAAACCCATTAGAAGCAAACTGTTTCTTATCAAAAATCAATTGCTCCTTTTCAAAAACAGTTTTAAACGGAAAGTAGACGTCTTGTTGTGGTTTTGATTTCTTGAGAAGTCCAAACATCCTGAAAACACTTAACAACCAAGTTAGCAAATAAAATCCTCACACTCTCAAAGTGTTTAGCTCTCGATTTTTAGGTGATCACTCGGAGTTCTTTCTACTGGTTCAAAGGATGATAGGCAGTCAAAATTCAGCAATCAAAAACCCAAAACAAACTTTGTGGAAAAAGGAAACAAATGAAGATGAAGAGACTTTTTTTTTGTGTGGATCCGCCTTAACTGTCCTAAGGCTGGATTTCTCTTCAGCCAGCAGGATTACTCTTCCACCACTCCAAGTGATTCAAACCAATCTTTTACTTTTATTTTCTCTCTTTTTTTTTCTCTTTTTTCTCTTTTTTTTTTCTTTTTTTTTCTTTTTTTTCTCTTTTTCTCTTTTTTTAGTGGCGATCACAAGGGAGTAAAGGAACAGCCCGGATCCAAAAAGAAATAATAAATGATGAAGAGATGAGAAGGTGAAAAGAAGATAGAAAACAAACCAGTCAAAGTGACTCTGATACCAAATGATACGCCCAAAATCGGGAGGATGACTTTGGCCGGATGTTGGATATGAACCGAGAAGTCGAAGGAACTTCTGGAACTGGGATGGATTGAACGGATCGTCAAGAGGTGCGGAATGGCTCTTGATATACCCACGATCTAAGGCTAACCACCAAAGAACGGATGAATGTGTTGGCTAACCACCAAATAACACACACAGATGATTGGCTGACCACCAAATCAACAAGCCGGTTCAAACCGATGAACTAGCTAAAGAACTCTCTCTCACTCAGAGAAGAAGAACAAAAATAAACAACCAAATTGATCTGCTTTTTATTCATCAAAAGGACTACATATTTATAGTAGATGTAGTCAAAGAAAGAAATAAATAAAGTGCTGAAAAATATGTCTAGAAAATACAACATTTGACTAGATAATTATTAGAGAGTCAAAGTTGTAGAAATTGATGCAGTCTTGGTCAATGTTGCGGAAAATGATGAAGAATGGTCAAGATTGCGGATTCTGATGTAGACTGGTCAAGATTCGTCCAAGCGTCCAGGTTCATCCATGATGATCGGGTCCATCGTGTAAGGACAAGGACGCACGCGGGCTGGTCGGGCTGGTTGGTCGGGTGATCTTCATGAACTGATGGTGAAACCTCGGTTTGGTCGAGCTGGTTGACAAGATCGCCATTTTGGTTCGTGTCCATGAACAAAAAGAACGGTGCTCGATTTTGGTTCTATCAACTAGGACCAATAGAGAAAAAATGGGAAAAAGCCCCTAATTAGGGGATGTTCCCTATGGTTTCATGACCAAAAAAAAAAAAAAAAAAAAAAAGATTAGGGACTTTTCATCATTCCACCAATAATGATGCTCTTAGATTCGGTTCAGTTTATGTTTGTACCGGACCTTTTTGTATGTGTTTTATGGTCTTTAGCCTTTTTTTTTAATAATATTAATAGATGGCAAAAAAAAAAAAAACAACATCTGGAGCACTTGTCACCGCTACAAAATGCAAGCATTGACGAAAATCTGGAAACAACCCAGAAAACCCAAAACGTGCAACAAGAGAAGCCTCTCTCCTACCAAACAAAAATTAAGAAAAGGATTAACCTTTGAACAAAAATTGTCTTTTTGATCCGTGAAACACAATGAGAAAGAAAAGAGCTTTCTGTTAGTTTGGTTTTGTTTTTTCTCAACTTCAGAGTGGGAAAGGTATTGAGTAATTGGAAAAAAATGAATAAATGGAGGAGCTTACAAGTGAGTATCTGTAATGGAGAGATTTATATCTTTGAGCAAGAAGACTGGATCAAGATGAAGAGTAGGAACTTGGAAGCTCAAAACCCAAAGATTGATGGACTATCTTGCATGTGTGATCATCGGTGAAACTGATTGATCCTAGCGGAGATTTCACCAACTTCGTTCGGGATTTTTGCAGTGATCGGAGATTGGTATTAGAAACCTCTAGAAATGAGTTTCGACAGAGAAGACGAAGAATTCCAAAACAAATGAGCTGTGAAGTAAATGAGGAGAGAGATGAGTGTTGTATCGATTTTGGCGACGCGTGAGGAAGTGAGTATAGATTATAGAGGTTTCGAAATTGAATAGGCTGTAGGCAGCGCGTCACACAAACCGTAGGGACATAATGGTCATAAAATCAAGCGTGACGAAGAAAAAAATCACTTTTCCATATCTGCAAATTAACCTGTTATGCTTGTACATGCAGTGCAATTTCTCAAAAAAAAAATTAATTTGAAAGACATAAATAAATGCATACAATAGTTGTAATGGAGAAATAGTTAGTCCATACTAGTTTATTTACAAAAGTTGTATGCGGACGGCTCGAGGAGGTTGCAATGGAAGACAGCGTCACCTAAACGAAAGGTGCAAACAGCTTTTTGTCTTTTTCTTTGACGACAAACATAAGAAATAAAACCCTTAAAAACACGATAGAGGAAATAAATGCACAATGTTTTTTCCTTTTCTAAAATTCTCTCCTCCCCATAACATGGAAGAGATCAGATCCGTGGATCTCGTCTCCTCTTCATGTTCCAATGACAGTGGAGGCGTTTGTGTTATTACGTAAGCAAGTACGCATCTCTATACAACAAGTTCGAGAGAGAGACATAGAGGCTGGAAATGAAAAAGTTGATTGTACCCTCGACAGGCTAATTAGAAAAAACGACAAAAACAAAAAGTAGAGATAGCGCAATCAATCACTTTTGCTCTCAGACAAAGATTCTAATCTGAGGAGATGTGGTCAAGGTAGATAAATCGCTTACCTTACTCAACATCGACCTCACGTCTCAATAAAAAAAGATTAAGCTTTTTTTTTTTTGCTCTTCTCTAGCTGCTTCTACAATGGCGGTATTGATTGGTATGGATTCACTCTTTTCTTTACTCACTCTGTTGCTTACTTGTTTCATTGCTTAGCTTTCACGTTTGTGGCATTCTTGTGTTGCGTGTGGAGAGTTTCTTGGTTTAAATAATCTCTCTTTGTATATATATATACATAAGAACAATCATTGATGATACTATATATAGTGGAGGATCTTTGTTATTCCCCATCTTTGGCTTCTTCTGTTCCTCTAAAGACAAAAAAAAAGTAGATTAAAATAAACTATATAAGTGTCACTGATTTGCTAATATATTATAATCTCTTTGTGGTTGTTTTTTCTTAAATGATGCAGAGGGTCTTCCATGGTGCGATGTTGAACTGAATCTGAGCTCTAAATGCTTCCAGAGAACGGCTATAGATCTCGTAAACCTACTGTTCCTCTGCTTCTTCTACTTGCTCTTGGTAGCTGGTTGTGTATCCAAGCGTTTTACTGTTGGTAGCCGCAAGAAAGGCTGGACCTTTGTGGCTGCAGCTATATGCTGTGCTGTCACTAGCATTATTCTTCTTGGTGCTGGATTGAAGAATCTGATTGATGATGAAGTCTCATGGGTGGCTTGCTTTGTTGAAGGGATCATTTGGGTCTCACTCACGGTTTCCCTGCTTGTTAATGCCTCCAAATGGATCAAGATTCTCGCATCTGTTTGGTGGGTGTCTTTTGCTTTGCTGGATTCAGCAGCAAAGATCCAGATACTTTCTCAGGGGAAAAGCATCAGAATGTTTGACATCATCACCTGGCCGATAAGCCTTTTGCTTCTTATTTGCTCCTGGATGAATCTGAGATCTTCTTCTCCAGAAGCTCAAGATTACATCAAAACAGGTCTTTCTGATCCTCTGTTGTCCGAAAATCCAAAGAAAAACAGGTTAGCAACAGCAGGGTTTTTCAGTTTTCTATCTTTCTCTTGGATGAATCCTTTGCTCTCCTTGGGCTTCAAGAAACCATTAACCCCAGAGGATATCCCAAGCGTTGTCCCGGAGGATGAGGCTGAGTTAGCTTACACTAAATTCTCCAAAGCATGGGATGCTCTTCTCTCAGAGGGAGGAGGAGACAAGGAAAGAAACTTGGTGTTGAGAGCCGTTGCAAGAGTTTACTTCAAGGAGAACATACTCACAGCAGCTTGTGCCTTATCCAGAACCATTGCTGTAGTATCTCTTCCACTAATGCTATACGTCTTTGTGGACTATGCAAACAGTGACCACAGGGATCTCCGCACCGGTTTCTTCAACTTAGCTTGTCTAGTTATGCTGAAGCTCGTTGAGTCCTTGTCAATGAGGCACTGGTACTTTGCAGCGAGAAGATCAGGGATGAGGATTAGATCAGCGCTGATGGTCGCTGCATACAGAAAGCAGCTGAAGCTGTCAAGCTTAGGAAGGAAAAGGCATTCATCTGGAGAGATTGTGAACTACATTGCAGTGGATGCGTATCGAATGGGAGAGTTCTTGTGGTGGTTCCACACAGGATGGAGCCTCACGCTGCAGCTTTTTCTTTCCACAGCTGTGCTTTTTGGAGTAGTTGGAGCAGGAGCTGTTCCGGGTTTGATTCTTCTTCTCCTCTGCGGTCTTCTTAATCTCCCGTTTGCGAAGATGCTGCAGAACTGCCAGACACGGTTCATGGTGGCGCAGGACAAAAGATTAAGGTCCACTTCGGAGATTCTGAACAGTATGAAAGTCATTAAGCTGCAGTCATGGGAAGAGGAGTTCAAGAAACAGATAGAGTCTTGCCGTGATGAGGAGTTCAAATGGTTGGCTAAGGCTCAGCTGACGAAGGCGTTCGGTACTTTCTTGTATTGGATGTCTCCAACAATAGTTTCTTCTGTTATCTTTGTGGGGTGTGCTTTGATGAACAGCGCTCCGCTGAACGCAAGCACCGTCTTCACGGTTTTAGCTACACTGAGAATTATGTCAGAGCCGGTTAGAGTTATACCTGAGGCGATATCTGCTGTCATACAAGTCAAGGTCTCTTTTGATAGGATCAACAACTTCTTGCTTGATGACGAGCTCAAGATTGACGAGATTGAAAGAAGTGGTGTGGAGAAATCTGAGACAGCAGTTGATATACAAGCAGGCAACTTCAGCTGGGATCCAGAAACTAAGAATCCAACTCTTGGAAATATAAATTTGGAAATCAAGAATGGGCAAAAAGTTGCGGTTTGTGGACCAGTTGGTGCTGGTAAATCATCGCTGTTGCATGCAGTGCTCGGAGAGATACCTAAAGTTTCTGGAACTGTAAGCAAAACCATCCACCAAGAGTCTCTCTCTCTTTGTTCATGTGTGTTTGTTCAAAAATGTTTTACTTTGTGAAACAGGTAAAGGTCTCTGGGTCCATCGCTTATGTGTCTCAGACCTCTTGGATCCAAAGTGGTACCATTAGGGATAACATCCTCTATGGGAAGCCTATGGAAACTAGAAGATATAATGCAGCTATTAAAGCGTGTGCGTTGGATAAGGACATAAATGATTTTGGACATGGTGACCTCACAGAGATAGGACAGAGAGGGCTTAATTTGAGCGGAGGACAAAAGCAAAGGATCCAGCTGGCACGTGCTGTCTATGCAGATGCTGATGTTTACCTCCTTGATGATCCTTTTAGTGCTGTTGATGCACATACGGCTGGTGTTCTTTTTCATGTAAGTGGGAGACATTGCTTTTTGACGAATCTTTCTTGATTAAATAATGCTTCTCAATAGGTTTTGTTATGACTTTGCAGAAATGTGTTGAGGAGTCTCTGAGGGAGAAAACTGTCATTCTGGTCACTCACCAAGTAGAGTTTCTCTCAGAAGTTGATCAAATTCTGGTTATGGAAGAAGGAAGAATCACTCAGTTAGGAAAGTATGAGGAGCTCTTAATGATGGGAACTGCATTCAAACAGCTGGTGAATGCTCACAATGATGCAGTAACTGTCTTACCTTTAGCTAGTAACGAAAGCCTAGGAGATCTTACGAAAGTAGGTAGAGACAGAGAGATAAGAAACATCCACGTTGTAGAGAAAATCAAAGAAGAGATCACAACAACCAATGCTCCAGGGGCACAGCTTACACAGGAAGAGGAAAAAGAGGCGGGCTATGTTGGATTGAAACCTTTCTTGGACTATATAAATGTCTCCAGAGGATGGTGTCTTCTATGGTCAAGCGTATTGGGTCAGGTTGGCTTCGTAGTTTTTCAAGCCGCATCAACATACTGGCTGGCTTATGGCATTGGGATCCCAAAACTCACTGCAACAATGCTTATTGGAGTCTATAGCGTTATCTCAACTCTAAGTGCTGGTTTTGTGTATGCGAGAGCTGTCACCACTGCCCATCTTGGACTAAAAGCTTCTAAAGCTTTCTTCTCTGGTTTCACAAATGCAGTCTTCAAAGCCCCAATGCTTTTCTTTGATTCTACTCCAGTTGGACGCATTCTAACCAGAGTAAAGATCTCTTTTCTTTACATGTATTATATGAATAAGACTACAGGTCAATATAATGATATAATCGGTATGTAACATATGCAGGCATCATCTGATTTGAACGTTTTGGACTATGACATTCCATTTGCGTTCATATTTGTGGTGTCACCTGCTGTCGAGCTCACTGCAGCTCTAATCGTGATGACATATGTGACATGGCAAGTTATCATCATTGCTCTTCTTGCTTTAGCGGCCACGAGAGTTGTTCAGGTACATATATCTTCGTTTAACTTATTTTTGGAGCAGCAAAGAAGTCATTATTAATATATCTCTGCTTTCTTCAATTCTCTGTAAAATATATAGGAGTACTATTTAGCCTCTGCAAGGGAGTTGATTAGGATCAATGGAACAACGAAAGCTCCGGTGATGAATTATGCTGCAGAAACCTCACTTGGAGTGGTGACAATAAGAGCTTTTGGGACTGCAGAGAGATTCTATAAAAGCTACCTAAACCTGGTGGATGCAGATGTTGTGCTGTTCTTTCTGTCTAATGCAGCCATTGAGTGGGTGATTCTGAGGATAGAGACTCTGCAGAATGTGACTTTATTCACTTGTGCACTTCTGCTTATCCTTATTCCCAAGGGCTACATAGCTCCAGGTGCATTAACTCTTTACCTCTTTATCACATCGTCCAATGATTTGAACTTGTAAACCTTACAAGCTAATGGAAGTCTTGCTTTTTGTGTCTTTGTGTTGCAGGTCTAGTTGGGCTTTCACTATCCTATGCATTAACATTGACACAAACTCAGGTGTTTCTGACCAGATGGTATTGTACCTTATCGAATTCAATCATATCGGTAGAGAGGATAAAACAGTATATGAGCATCCCAGCAGAACCTCCTGCAGTTGTGGATGATAAAAGACCACCTTCATCATGGCCTTCCCATGGTACCATCAACTTGCAGGAACTTAAGGTAAATAAAAAAAATACTTATTATAAGATGATGGTTTCAGTTATGACTTTTAAGTAATGTTAAAGACATTGCTTTGCTTCTTTTTTTTTCTTTTTGAAGATAAGATACCGCCCAAACGCTCCTTTGGTTCTCAAGGGAATCTCTTGCACATTCAGGGAAGGGACAAGAGTTGGAGTTGTGGGGAGAACGGGAAGTGGGAAAAGCACATTGATCAGTGCTTTGTTTCGGTTGGTAGAACCAGCAAGTGGTTGTATATTGATAGATGGTATTGACATAAGTAAGATTGGTCTAAAAGACCTGAGGATGAAACTGAGCATCATTCCTCAAGAGCCAACTCTTTTCCGTGGCTGCATAAGGACCAACCTTGATCCTTTAGGTGTTTACTCCGACGATGAAATATGGACGGTAACATAAGAAACTAAAATGACATGTCTTAATCAAAGATCAGTTTTAAACCTCTCTGATCAACCATTCATTTTGATTTCAGGCTCTCGAGAAGTGTCAGCTTAAGGCCACGATTAGCAATCTACCTAATAAACTTGATTCTTCAGGTTGAAAACAAAAAAAATATGTCATGTTTCCTTTCTCAAAATGTCTTTATTGACAATACTTTTTGTTTGTATTTTCTTGAATGAGAAGTGAGTGATGAAGGAGAGAACTGGAGCGTGGGACAGAGGCAGCTGTTCTGTCTTGGAAGAGTATTGCTGAAGAGAAACAAAATATTGGTGCTGGACGAAGCTACGGCTTCCATTAGATTCAGCCACTGATGCAATCATCCAGAGAATCATAAGAGAGGAGTTCGCAGATTGCACGGTGGTAACAGTTGCACATAGAGTACCAACGGTCATAGATAGCGACATGGTCATGGTTCTCTCCTTTGGTAAACAAACATCTTTGTCTCTCAAATTATCATGTCTTAAACTTGTTCTGAAACTATAATATGTTTAATGGGTTTTGGTTTTGTTTTTTCTGAACAGGTGATCTGGTGGAGTATAACGAGCCTTCAAAGCTGATGGAGACTGATTCTTACTTCTCCAAGCTCGTTGCTGAGTATTGGGCAAGTTGCAGAGGAAACTCTTCTCAGAATCTACAAGTTCACATCTAAACTATATCGTTTAAGTCTATGGAAAGAAAGATCATTTCATAAAACCCATCAAGGAAAATTATTCATAAGTTTTTTCGATGTAGTTCACCAAACTCTCTGATTGAATCAGATATTACCGTTTCACCGGCAATGTTCTTTATAGTGGAACACTGATTCATATTCATACTCAGTCTCACCCACCGGCCTAAAAAAACAAGAAAGCTATATAAACTATCCAAGATAATAATAGTTTTAAAGTTGCTTTTACGTATCAAGACGTCTAATTATGTGATTTTTTAGCTAGTTTTTTAAACAAACAAATACTCATCAGAAATTTTTTATGGAATTCTGACGGTTAATTAATTGAAAGTTTGTCTATATATTTTGACTTAAAATTGGTTGGAAGGTGTGTAGGAAACAATTTTTTTCTTGTAGTGATTATTGGTAAAATTCTCAGACACAATATATTGTAGAAAAGACCTTATAGAAAATTATGAGAGATAACCAAATGACTAGCATATAATTTTGAGTAATTTATTTTTGAGTAAAATTAGAATATTGATTATGTTTTATAACTTCTCTCCAAATATGAAAATATATAAATTAAATGTTGATATGTATTCATTAAATATTGCAAAAATAAAAGAGTATTTTCTCAAAAAAAAAATAAAAATAAAGAGTATTTTACTTCATATTTGGTTGCCAATAAATCAATTAACTTATTTAGCTAAGGGCAATTTTCTCAAATAGCCATTTTTAAGTTTTTGTCAAAAAATTGTCCTAAAAAAATAAAATGAAAAAATAACTTTTATTTGTTTTGAAAGTTTTAATATTTAGCTTTTATTTTTTGAAATTTGAAACCCCACCCCCAATTTCACTCCTTAACTCTAAGCCCTAAGTCTTAAATAAAATTTTTTTGGTCATTTTCCTCTTTCGGATGTTATTTATGTGAAAATAAACTAAAATAAAAAGAGTTATCTAAGAGAATTTTTCTTTAGTTAATGAAAATTTTAATTAATTTGTCAAGAAAACAATTGATGGGGGGATCAATTTTTTTTCAGAACGGTGTAAACTTATCAAGTAAAAATCTAAGGAAACTTAAAAATCTAGTGGTGGTTGTTGTCCTAATTCTAACTAATGAACATATTCACGAACAAGATGGGTGAGAATGTTACTCCTTTTCACCCTTCTCATATTACTGTAGTGTTTAGGTTGTTTTGGCATATGACCATTTAGATTGGTAGAAATGTTTGCACAAGGACTTGCGAGACTTATGATTTTTTTTCCTCCAGCAGCTAATAAACAGATTCTATAAACTAAATCGGTAGATCCACATTCATATGAACGATATAAAATAGTTATTTTTTTACATTATGTGTTAGACTCATACAGACTTCAGTAAAAACTCTTCAGAATTAGATAGCCTAATCCATATAATTTTGTGATCTTTGTTCCTAATAACCGACCAAAATTATTAATAAGAGACCTAAGCCATCTTTTCGTAAATTTGGAATATCTATAAATAAACATAATTTATCATATACAACACCATATATTTATACAAACATTTATATAGTTACTTGGTATATATAGATACATGTGTAATTAGTGTTGTCGACAAACTATTTTCACACAAGAACTATCATATAACATCAGATATCTCTTATATTAATGACTCATGTTCTATATATCTCGAAACAATAATTTCAGATTTAATTTCTTATCAAATGCCTAAGACAATATCTGAGATTATTAAAATTTATGAAATTAAGAAAATTATTAAAGTAACAAAATCGACAAGGTATAATGGATATTTAATATATTATTTATACAGTACTGAAATTGGTGAGGGACAAAACATAAAAAATAATAATAAACAATTGTGGTAGTGGTTGTAGCTTTAAAAATTATGTATAGATTAAAAATCTGTAAACTTTTTGTTATGGTTTTAGATTTTATTACTGTAGAATTTTATGGAAAATCACAAAAGGTGCTGTGAATATTTGGCTCTACAAAATACTTGTATAATTGTAGGTTATTTCAAGAACTATGATTTAAAAAAAATTACTAAAGCTTGATTGATGTGAATTTAGTGCTATAAAAATAAAATAGATTTTGATATGTGCGTCCGCGCGGATGTATTCTTTGTAAGATATATTGCTATTTGTTTTTCATGTTAATATTAAGGCTGAGCAAAAAATCCTGAATCCAAAAAATTGACCGATCCCAATCCAAAAGTAGTATCAAACCCGAACCAAAATTGATTAAATATCCAAATTATTCAATTTTTGTATTTAGAGAACTGAAACTGAATCTGATCCAAACAAAAGTATTCTGAATACCCGAATATATCTGAAATAGACTTATATACTGACATATGTTAATCATTTTTAGATTTAATGTATATAAAAATGTCCTATATATATATATATATAATACTTTTAAGTTGGTTTAAATACTTGAAATATATATAAATAATCAAAATTAAATATCTAAAATAGTTGAAGTATACCCAAAACACCAAAATACTTAAAATAATTATTGATTATCTATCCAAATATTTAAATCGAAACAATTTATATGTTAAGTTTAGGTATTTTGACATATGTTATTCAAATTTATATGTAATATATTATTTTGTTTATATATTTTGTGAAATTTAAAGTATATAATGAATTTTAAAATTTTAAAATTTTAAAATTTTAAAAATAATTTAATTGGGTATCCCAACCCGAACCGAACTCGCAAAGATCCAAATGAATCCGAAGCAAAATTTAAAAATATTCGAATGAGGCTGAAATCTTTGACCCCGAAAACCTCAAACCCAAATAGACCCGAACTGAACCAGAATAGATATCCGAACTGCGCACCCCTACTCAAAACCTTAGTAACATAAACACTCACAAGTAATTAATCATATTTTATACGTACCACCATATAAGTAATCATATAATTAATAGTATTTTATACTTACTATCAGTATAAATAACCACATATATTATATTTTAAAAATTTAATGTGAAATATAATAACCATAATTTAAGTTGGTTTATGAAATTGGACTTTGTATTGTGTTTTTCTTATATACCAAAAATATTTTTTTTAATAATGGTTATTGAATAATATTTTAGTAAATTTTTTTTGAACATATGTATATTTTTAAATCAATTTTTCATATAAATCAACTTTAGATTATTATTTTGGTTTTAAATATGTATATACAGTTTAAATTTTATTTTATGATTATTTTAGATAAAAGATGTTTTTAGATAATTAGATTAGCTCATTTTTTATATTTTAAAACTTGCTCAAATAGATAGTTTCTCATAATATAATGAATTTCCAAATTTTCTTAATAACATAAATCATTTTTTTAAATATATTGTTATCCTATGTTTGCAAATAACATTATATTATTTTTATATTGTTATTTATGTTTGCAAACAAATCTTTTTTTTTTAAATTAGTTATTTATGTTTCCAAACAAACTTTTTTTTTTTAATCTGTTATCCATGTTTACAAACAAACATTTTTTTTCAAAAAACTACTATCCATATTTCTAAACAAACTTCTTTTTCTTTTTAAAATTTCTATTTATATTTCCAAACAAACCTCTTTTTTTTAATCTACTATATATATTTCTAAATAAACTTCTCTTTTAAATTACTACTAGATCTTGATCCGTACGACCGCACGTGTATTAATTTTCTGTTTTAATTTTTATTTATTTATACTAAATGATGCATTTGTAATACTTGATCGTTTTATATTGACTATGTTAGGAATGTATATTTGGATACCACTGATTCGGTTAAAATCTATTTGGGTTTGAGATTCCCGAGTTTAAAGATTTCAGCAACATTCAAATACCTATAAATTTTGGTTTCGGTTTGATTCAGGCATTTGCGGGTTCGGTTCGGATACGGATACCCCGTTTGAATTATTTTAAAATTTTTAAAATTTATATATACTTTAAATTTCTCAAAACATATAAATTTGAGTAATGTAAGCCAGAATACCTAAAATTAAAAATTAAAAAAACAGGTTGATTTTTTTTTAAATCTACTATCTATATTTCTAAATAAACTTCTCTTTTAGATTACTATTCATGTTTTCAAACAGACATAATTTGTACTTCAGTTTTAATATTATAGATGGAAAAGTAGACATCATCTACAACAACTACCGGTCACACCCTATATATCAAAACGATATTTGTAAGATTGTATGTGTATATTATATATATCTTCATTTATTATGGTAGTTCGAATATATATATATATATATATATATATATTACTAAGAAGACAGTATAACAAAACATAAAAGATCAACAGAAATGCTATAGAAACATTGCTTACACCCAAATTGTAAGAAATCCTATATTAAACAGCAATATGATCTATTAATATAAGTTTAGTCCAATTATTGTAATACAATTATTAAAACATTCTAAAAATGTAAAACAAAAGTACGGGCTAAAATTTAGTTATTGGTTAAAACAAAACGAAATTATCAATCGGGGGCCTTAAAACTTGTAAACAGATGTTGGGCCTGAGGCGGCCGCCTTTTTCATAATCAAGTAAGCATGGCCCTGTATGTATTATGTGAGATTTACTTGCCGCGGCATCGGTGTGCTTTAGAGCAACCACGACTGTAATTGTTGGCAGGACGGGGAGGAGCACCCTTTTCAATACGACATTTATTATTTGTAGGATTTTTTTGAAGACATTTGTAAACGGGGTTGTTTTCTATCGCCTCTGATTGCTCCACAATCACAGCGGCGCAAATCACCAATATTAGTATCACGCTCACGCATGCCTTCATTTTCTGTTCTTAATGTTCTTAAGGGGAATAGTAATCCCGGAATATGATGGATCCTTCTTCTTTTTTGCTTTTCTTTTAGCGTGAATTAGATGAAAAGTGGATTTATATATAGAAAGAAAATTAGGGCGTACACTAATTTTAGCTGATCCTTGTTTAGAGTGTATACTAATCTAAGACAAGATACTAAAATAGGATTCCTTGGGAGACTTTTCCAAGTTACGTTGGGTTTTGATTTTGATATTTTTTATATAAAAAAGGTATTTACACTATCACAAACTTGAAAGAATTGAGATTGGTCAAATTTCAAATTCATTATATGCCTAAAAATAGAGTAAGTTATCTATTAGGAAAAGCAGAGCAACAACAACGGTCTGGATTGTACTGTCCTCTATTGCTGATGAGGACATGCTAAGTTTAACCGAATCAAACCATTTGAGATTGAAACAAAGATCTGGATGATGGAGCACCAAACACATTTTAAGGAGCTATGACGCAACAAAAAGCTAAAATTCTTCAACATAAGTATAATCAAAGCATAAAAAGAGTTCTCGATGAGTTCTACCAAGATCATTCGACCAAGCAAGGTCAGGTCAACCCCAACAAACAACAAGTTACAAGAGGTCAATGAAGCATTAGTACACCTCCAAGTCCAAAGGAATGAAATATTAGTGCAGTGTTTATGATGAAAAGACACATTCTTAGATTTCTATATCAATGATAAATCTAAAACCTTAACAAACCATTCATTTTGCTACCAGGCTCTTAAGAAGTGTCAGCTTAATGCCACAATTAGCAATCTACCTGATAAACTTTAACATTTGTGTTAATCTTCTTACCAAACAACAGAGAAGATTTATCAAAGTTAATACGTTATCCTGATATTTGTTCGTAGTTCCAGACTATTTTCATCACTTTCTCACATGATTTATTTCATTCGTTCCGATCAACAATTTTAAGATTTGACTAATTTCTTCGTCACTATCTACATACACAATGTCTGAATATTTAATTAAGATATTTGGTAAAATTTATAGTTTAACTAGATAATGGTTTGATTCTTAAAAATAAATTATTTTTACAAAAGAATTAAAAAAAACTCTAAAAACTAGTGAAAAACAATATTCCACTATAAGGAACAAAAAAAAAATCTTTTAAAATTCTATTTCCCTAAACAATAAATTTAGTGAATAAATATTGTAAAACGTAAAAATATTGAATACTGAATATGAATGTTTTATTTTGACCCGTAAAATTATAGATTATACATAATTTTGGATTATACCGAAATGGGTAACAAAATCAAATCAAATTTTAAAAGCCTACCTCTAATACATAATGCTTACGACTACAAAAACTAGAGATGATGGGGTGAATGGTGATGGATGTGAGTGCTCCACACAAGCCATAAATCTCTACAAAGCAATAAAACTAAAACAATCAAGTTTTATTAATAAAATCTAAAACTACAGCCAAAATCTTTAAAAGAAAATATATTGGTTTTAAAAATCAATTTTTCTACAGCTTTTATCAAGTGCTTTGAAAAAGTATCCAAAACAGAAAAAAATTAAAGCCAAAGCAAAAATCTTATAGTTTATTTTCTAAAGCAAAAAATCTAAAGTTACAGTAACAACCAATCAACCCCAATATTACAATTCTTAAATAGATCTACTAAAACTAAATAAACTAGAGACGAACAATAAATCAGTGCCGGCTCAACCACAAGCAGTGTGACCGCCCTGGATCCATAATATTAGGATCCAACTTTCTTTTTAAAAAAAGATATTTTGTCTAAATTAGCAATTTTAAAATTTGATTTTCTTCCCCACTATCCATATATTTGATGTTCGGATATTCAATCGGATTATTTTTTTTTAAAACCAAAATTTACTTAACAGCAATATTCCATTACAAAAATAAAATATTATCTTTTATAAAAATTATTCATTAAATAGTTAATTTCATGAATAAAATATTATAGAACTTATATATAAATACTGAATATTGATAATTGATCTAAATTTTTAACTATCAGTTAATTCACTAAATATTATTGATAATTAATTCACTAAATAGTTAATTTCATGAATAAAATATTATAGAACTTATATACAAATACTGAATATTTATTGATAATTGATCTAAATTGATATATAATGAAATGAATAAATTTTTACGGTCCATACCTAATAACAACATGCTTAAATAGATCTACTAAAACTACATAAACTAGAGCCGATGTGTCAAATCTTAAATATATCTACTAAAACTGCATAGACTTTTTTTTTTTTGCATAGACTTGAGACGAACACAGGGAATGTAAACAACTAATCAGGAGATCGTATAGAGATCAAGAATTTTGAATAAAAAAAAAAGAATTTAGAACAAAAAGATTGCGTAGAAATAAGCCAAAGTAAAGAAGAAAGCCATAGAGAATTTGATATATATTAAAATGGTTTGTTTCGTCACTTGTTGGTAGGTAGTTCTGCAGCTCATGTTCCACGTTCGAATCCATGAAAAAGACACTACTACATGTTCGATTATTGCAATTTGACCGGAGGGTAGTTCACATGTTTCACATTATCTGTAGAATATTCGCGAAACATTAATCCTAAAACCGAACTCCTCCATTATAAAACCCAAAGTAAAATTACGTTGCGAAAATAACTCTCTCTTTGTCTTTGTTTTTGTTTTGAATCTCTACACATGGCGCTCCGACAAGAAGAAACATTTTCTCTCGCAAGGAAGACAGAACAAGAACCTTCTCCTCAAGATATCATTTTCCGGTCCAAACTGTTAGCTCCAGGAATGGAGCTGAGTTCGTTTGAAGCTGTGGAGTGTCACGTAGCTGAGTTGGTATGTGATATACCGGAGAGAGATATGTTACGCAGACGGTTTGATGTGTCATGTACCGGTTCAATTCAAGTTGGATAAGGATGACGTGTTGTTGAGAGATGCTTGGGAGATAAACTTCACGAAGATTTAGTAATATCAAGATCGTGACTTGAGGATAAGTCCTGAAAGATCTTCTGGTACGATATGAGGAAGATGAGATTGCATCTGAGATATATAAGGCAGTGAGAGGCAGACGGCCTGCTCACGGGTTTTAGAGGTTAGAAAACAAGTGCTTGAGTGTGTTCAGCATTGCGCATAGGATCATTGTGACAGGGGGAGAGTAGCTCGACCTGTCCTTGGGTAGATTAGGAATTGGTTCGTGTCAAGTCCAATTGGATGTTGTGTAATTCGAATTAGACAAGTCAAGTGTGACTGTCTAAGAGATTCTTAATAAAAACAATTTGTGTTTTGAGTATTGATCGAGTTCTTTAAGATATATGTGTCCACTTGTTTTTACACAAACTTCCTGATATCTCTATTCCAAACCACCTTCCTCTCATCGATTACATCTTCCAGAGATTCTCCGGCGACGGAGACGACGGTGGTTCCACCACAACATGTCTCATAGACGGAGTCACCGGACGCATCTTTACCTATGCCGACGTACAAATCACTTTAAGGAGAATCTCTGCAGGACTCCACCGGCACGGGATCCGCCACGGTGACACCGTGATGCTCCTTCTCCCAAACTCGCCGGAGTTTGCTCTATCTTTCCTCGCCTTAGCTTACCTCGGAGCCATATCGACCCCTGCTAATCCGTTATTTACCCCACCTGAGATCGCAAAACAGGCAAAAGCCTCCGCCACGAAGATGATCATTACAAAGCCATGTTACGTCGATATATAAGCTAACAAACCTTGAAAACGTTTTGATAGTTTGCGTAAACGACGACGTTCCGTTACCAGAGGGATGCTTGAGTTTCACAGAACTGACTCAAGCGGAAGAGAATGAGCTTCCTAAACCGGAGATCTCGCCGGAGGATACGGTGTTGATGCCGTTCTCCTCCGGGACCACGGGACATCCAAAGGGAGTAATGATTACTCACAAGGGAGTAGTTACGAGCACCGCTCAGAAAGTCGACGGAGAAAACCCTCATCTCAACTTCACAAGGGATGACGTCATCATATGTTTTCTCCCTATGTTTCACACTTACACCCACAACTCGCTGATGCTTTCGGCGATGAGGGCCGGTGCGGCGTTCTTGATCTTGCCGAGGTTCGAGTTGAATATGGTGATGGAGATGATTGAGAAGTATAAGGTCACGGTGGTTCCGATGGCCCCACCGGTGGTTTTAGCGTTGGTTAACTCGCAGGAGACGGATAGATACGACCTGAGTTCGGTGAGGATGATGTTTTCGGGCTCAGGTGCATTGACGAAGGAGCTTGAAGACACAGTGCGTCTCAAGCTTCCCAGTGCCATATTTGGTCAGGTCAGCTTAATGATGCTCTCACTTTCACAATTATTTTTAAATTTTCGTAGTATATTTGAGTGCAAGGACTCTACAAATTATTGAAGTTCGAGAAATTTGACCGAGTAATGAAATTAATATTGAGTAATTAAGTAAATTGTTGAGATTTGAGAAGCGAGATTGAGTAATGATTCTTGCAGATTTGAATAGATCTATATATATAAAAGAGAGTTGGATCTCTCCTGCTGACACATCAGCATCCATGTCACAAATTGGTTGTATGACGTGTTGACACGTGTCCATTCTGCTTAAACACATCGTTTCATTTAAACGTTGGTTTATGGGCTTTTTTATATCTCTGTCCGTTGGGTTTCACGCTTGCAAACCCTTATACTGGGCCGATATGTTGCGGCTTGCTCTAACCCTTCTCCTACGCCGTCGACGAGTGACGATCCGGTGATGGTTGAGCTCTTTCGCGATTTCTGAAACGGTGTGCGTTATGGTATCTTTGTGTTAACTCTCATTAATTCAGACGTCCATGGCAATGTCTTCAATTCGTGGATCGAATCGGCGAGGCGGTGTGCTTTCTATATAAATATGTATGTATTTCCCTTCCAAAATTCGTACTCTCTTCATCTCTCCAATCTCTCTTATAGTATAACCGTCTGAAGTTCCTGTCAGATCAATCTTCTAAACTCTGATTAGGCCGGATTGGCGAATGGCATCTAGATTGGCTCAAAAGTCTATCTAAATTGATCCAATAATTTATGGAACTGGGTCATCGGGATCACCACTGACTGTTACAGTTCCTCTCGAGTCGTAAGAAACCACATACAAATCATTTCCATGGCTTTTTTCTTCATTTGTGTTCTGACTGCAAGGTTCACGTTTGTAGCCCAATGTTTCAAAATACTCAACTTATTAATTTGTTCTTCACCGGAGAACTTGGGAGAAGTTGGTGTTACCTCCTACTGTCGATGATGTTGGTAATGTTGCTCAACTCTCTACTCTTTTGGGTTTTATACATAAGAAAGTTATGTACTTTATGAATCAAAAGCCTCTTTTTGTAAACTTATGATTCTTATGACTACAAGATCTCTGATTTGTTTTTGTTTTAAATTACTGGAAGTAGCTCAGATAAGAAGAACACATGGATTTAAACAAAAGTTTCCATGCCACCGCTTCTGTCATTATGACTGAGTGACTGTCTCCACCTTATCTGTGAAACTTTACACTCCTTCCACCTATAGCTTCGCCTCCTTCGATATCGTTTCATCATACTGGTTGCTCATTGAACGCAACAGCAACATACACCGATGACATTCTGTCAGGGAGACAGATCAATGGCTCCCATTGGTGAGGTGGATGAGACGAAGATAAAGGTTGCTTCAAGGTGTGAATGTTTCGGAACTGATCTGTTTTTAAAATTGGTTATTCAGTAAAATATGATTTTTCCGTGGGATGTTGATACAACTGGATAGAATTTTCTGTTTGTTCTATTTATTGTATAACATTTGTGTTTCTCTAAATAATTAGGTTTTATATTATGTGTAAATCATTATTTTTTGTGGTTTATTCTTATCTTCATGTTTTTGTTTGTCGTAAAAAATCGTCTCCCATTATAGTTAGCTAATTTTTGATATAATTATTAAATTTTTGGCAGCTTTGTGATGTTATTTACCATAAGCGTTACAAAAGCTTGAACCACTTGAAAAATATTAAAGAAGAATAATTAAGTAAAGGGAGCATTCAATGCTGTAAAAAGTATCAGCTGCAGTCACCATTTGAATTTGTTTTACACGACATATCCTCAGATTTTGGCATTGCTGAACAGTTCGTTCAACATAAAGATCAGTTGGAATTATTAAACAAAGATGATACTAAAGCCGTCAACAAAAAAAAACAAGTTGCAAGCAAGTGTTCAGATAGGCAAAGGACAAAATGACTTAAAACTATATGAATCTTACAAATAATACTAGGTCTGATATAATTCATATAAAAAAAAGAACAGGAGAGGAGCTTGATTTTGTAAACAATTGAGTATTGGGGATGGTCTCTCAAGTAACTTCTGGAACTACACAGTGTCAAAGATTACTGTGAATTTAGCCAAGGTGTGTTAGTCTTGGACGATGCTTCAGTTGGACCATCCTGTAACAACAACGGAGAAAGGCAAATATAGTCCATAAACAACAGAATATTTTGCTAGAAAAAAACAGGTAGGTATGGATGGATTATGAATTCAACTCTGATAGAAAAGTCAAACATGTCTCTTTCACCGCAGGACAACGATTTTGTTGTACAAGGAAGACAAGTGTATTATGATTTAGTTGGTGTGTTTTCATTTAGTTTGGTATGCTTCTCGGTTTTTTTACAAATTATAGTGCAACATCAATTTCTCACATGCCAAATCTAAAAAAAATATCAATTTCTCACGGAACAATAAAAGATTCACAATGTAAAAACACATATTTAAATTGACCTCAAATGTAGTATAGTAAATAGCATGTAACATGAGACTTAAAAGTAGCTTTGTGTAGTTTTGAATCAAAGTTATATATTTCTTTTTTTGAATCAAAGTTACATATTTCTACACATAATAAAATATACATAAGCCAAAATATTAAAATATATATATAAACATAAATATCTTTTTCTTTAATTAATGTATAGTCAATTCAAAAAATAAATATTAAAAATTATTTTTGTTACTAAAACCTTCCAAAATAAAGTGTATTTCATGTTTATATGACAAAATTTAAATATTAATAAATCTTTTAGGATTTTCGGGGTGCATATGCGAAAGACATAAGTATATATGTATATAATATTAAAATAAACATTTGTAAAAAACATGTTCTGACCAAATAGTATAAACAAGATATATTCATTTTTTCTCGCAATTATGAAGCATCACTTTGATGATATTAGTCAAATTTAAAGTTTGCAAAATACACAAAGTTTGCTCCGTATTTTTTGGTCTAAGATTATAAAGCATCCACTGCACTAATATTAAAGTATATTAGATCACTTTAAATCAAACAAAAGATATTTATTAAAATAACGATATGATCTCAGAATTTTTTTCTTTATTTGTTGTCTATAATATCATTTTCAATAGTGATCTTAAATGCTTCATAAACTAATAAAAAATTATACAAAATAGTTTTTATTATAACTTCCCGCCCGTAGGGCGGGCCGGCCCTAGTTACGTATAAATGATACGGGTCATGTGGTATCTATGAATAGGTGTGAGATTTGTTTCCCTAATGTAATCAAATGGAGTTTTTTATGTATATATATATACACAGCAATCACATGGTATAAATAATTAATATACGATTCACCAAATCAAGCTTTAGAATGGTCCAGATCATTCACTGAACTCCGAATATTCATACTTATATTGTTTTGAAATATAATACTCCCTTACATGTCGTTTTACAACTATTTTTTTGTTCCAATGTTTTTATAACGTTTTCCAGAAATCTATGTAAAATATAGCAGATTTGACTTTATTTACCCTTTACATTATTTATTCTATTTGACAAATTCAATTGATTTTACCTTCTACGTTGGTTAATGACAAAGGATAGTAAAGGAAATATATAAGATGTCTTGTTTTATGTGAAAAGCTAGAAAACGTCATATATAAAAATACAGAGGAATTATTTTTTTTGCTCAAGAATTAATGTTGAGGTTTTTATAATAAAGTTACAAAAATTGAATTTGGAATTTTTTAATAGTAGTTGTGTATACTCGATTAATTAAATATTAAGTTGTGACTAGTTCAAAACAAAGCGGGATTGATAAAATCAATAAATTTAAATATAATTAGTCACATATTATAAAACTATTATCATAAGTAAAAATAATTCATATCAATAAATAGGTAACTTTATTTAGATTTATATGTTATGCATAATCTATATTATTAAAACTGAAATACTTTTTAGTACTGGAAAGTTGTTTAGAAATATCGATAACATATTAAATACTTCATTTTATTTGCAGATTTAGCTATTTTATTTAGAATAATTTTTTTTGTATTTCTCTTATTTACATATTTTGCCACTGTATTTAAAATCAATTAATTACAATGGTTATTGTTTATTTGTGGTGGAAATAAAAATACAAACTGAAATATATAGTATACAATATATAAATAAAATTTTAGATATATTATTATCTTATTTAATTTTGTCAAATATAAAAATTTCGAGAGTTCAATTTTCAACAAAACAAAATATCATAAAATAATAATGATTCATAGAAAACTAATGAAAAAGTTAAAAAAATTAGCATGTTGTTTCACTTTAAAATAAATTAACAAAAAACAACATGTTAACATATGAATAGTACAATTACATCAAACTGCACCAAGTTATAAATTTTTAATATAATATTATATACAAATAAAAAAACTATTACCAAATATCTATATTATAAAATAATAGATTCTACTCTATATGTAAATTGCAAAACATCAAAAATATACATGAGATTTTTTATAAAATCAACAATTTATGAGTTTATGTTTAACACAAGTTAAATCAAACATCCGTGCGGAGGCACGAGTCAATTTCTAGTAGTAATTATAATATTTTAGTCATACATTATCATTTTTCGTATATATTGTAATAAATGTATTATTATAATTACTTAGCAGAGTGAAAGAAAATATTTGTAGAAGGCAAGAAAATTCTATTCTCAGAAGCACTTCTAAATTGCTTTAGAAAAGTTGCTTTTCAGAGCCGTGGATATTAGAAAAAGCTAATTATGGCTGTAAGCCCATGATTAACCCGGAGTTCTTAGGGTTACAGCTAAGCAATCACAGCTTATTCCTCTAAATTTAGTGATGTAGAAAGAAACGAAACTTCGACAAAAAAAGAGAAAGAAATGAAACTATGCACATCCCAGCCCCTACATCTCTTACCAATCATCACCATAGACTTTAATTTTTTTTATCAGTATACATAATATTAATTCTAAAGTTGAATCTAATGAGTAATTTAAAAAAAAAATATGTTTCTATAATAAGATAATTTAATAAAATCACAAAGTCAATGAAAACTAAAATTTTAAATAATAATGATTTTGAATGAATTCAAAAATTCTTAAATCAGTAATAAATACTTCTACCAATTAGGCTTTTAAAGTCCATAATCCAATAAACCGAATTTCAAAATTTTCAGAAATATTTAAAATTAATCTACCAATAGTAATTATGCTTGAGGTAGGATCCATAGTTGTCATAATATTCACTACAATGTTAATCAAATATTTGTACTTTTGTTTGGTCATCAATATTACCGACTCAACTAATACTCTACTAATCAAATTGGTGATTTTGTGTCCATGTGAACGATGAACGACAGTTGAATCCTACCACTCGGTGCCTTCCATTTTTAATAGTTGTCTTTCTTTATTTATTAACACATATTAAGAAATTGTATTTTATAACCAAATATATCATTAACTATCTACATAATCATAAACTAACCAATAGTAAATAAACTGCATAATATAAAAATTTATATCGAATAAAATCTAATAATGTTCACACTAAAAATTGCAAACGTGATGTAAGTTAAAACAAGAAAATTCTATAAAACATCATGTATTTAAAAACAGAGGGAGTAGTACATTAAAAAAAAAATCTAGAATCATTATATTTTATTAATTTTCAAAATATTAATTTACCAATAATAAATAAAGGGATGCTACAATGGTGGGAAAAAATTCAAATATTGTTGTTTCTTAAATTTTGGTAATGACAAAAACACATTTCAGAGTTATGGAATGACTGAAATGGGAACAGTAGCTAAGTCGTTGGCACTTGCAAAGAACCCGTTCAAAATCAAGTCTGGTTCGTGTGGGACTGTGATCAGAAACGCTGAGATGAAAGTAGTCGATATCATTACTGGAGTCTCCTTACCACGCAACAAGCATGGCGAAATCTGCATCCGAGGCGATCAACTTATGAAGGGTAAAACAAAGTTTAATGATTCTGATGTGTCTGTTTTTTTTCTCCCTTGGAAGAAGAATACTTTGATAGAAAAGAAATGATGTGATCTATTTAGGTTATTTGAATGATCTGGAAGCTACTGCACAAACCATAGATAAAGACGGGTGGCTACACACAGGAGATATTGGGTTTGTGGATGACGATGATGAGATCTTTATTGTTGATCGTTTGAAGGAACTAATTAAATTCAAAGGCTATCAAGTGGCTCCAGCTGAGCTTGAAGCCTTGCTTATTTCTCATCATTTTATTGAGGATGTTGCTGTTGTATCGCGTGAGTTTAAATGGGTGTATCCAGTTTGAAACTCTAAATGTGTATCTTCTAATGATATTTCTTGTTTCAGAATGAAAGATGAAGTAGCTGGTGAGATTCCAGTAGCGTTTGTGGTTAGATCAGAAGGGTCTAAGCTCACTGAAGATGATGTCATGAGTTATATCAACAAACAGGTAATATTTTGAAATTTCACTTCTGGTCTTCAGCATGATATATACAAAGTGGTACGGTGGAAACTTTAGATGTCTTAATAAATAATGGTGTGATGATCTGTATAGGTGGTTCACTACAAGCGAATTAAGATGGTGTTTTTCACTGATTTCATTCCTAAAGCTCCATCCGGGAAAATATTGAGGAAAGATTTAAGGTCAAGACTATCTAATGGCTTGATGAACAGAAGTTAAAAAATCTTATCTAATACAAAAATAAAGAATGTGTTGATGAACAAAGTAATAAACAAGGGTTTCTTTTCAAGTTTTATTTATTTAGATTTGACGGAAATATGACCTTAATATAATATGAAATAATGGTAATTAGCATATATCAAAAGAAATAAGCATCTTGAACTATAGAACAAAAAGACTTACTGCCAATGGTTATGAATCTTATTTCATTACAATAGCAAAATTGATATTTATAAAAATAATAAAAACATAAATTAAAAACGACAACACAGACACAAACGAATAAAGAAGAATTGCAGAATCAAGATGGTTAACATATTTCCTTAAATCTTTAAATGCCATATAGTGTGACAGTTTCATAGCGCTCAGATTCTCGGAATACAACTGCACTATGATAAGACCTGCGTTCATGGGCGGATCTAGGAGAGGCATTAGTCGGGGGCATCAAGATAAAGTTTGAATTAGTTGGGGGCATTTTAATAGAAATTCAGCTAGTTTTAATACAATTGCTAAAAGAAAAACAAAATTTAGTAGGGGGTACGTGACCCGTTGGTCCTAATGTACGTCCGCCACTGCCTGCGTTTTGCGCAAGGTTGAACTTATATAATAAAAATTAAAATTATATAGTATTGAAAAATTAAGTATGTATATGTGTTGAATTTTTTTAATATACATACAATTGTGTTTTCTTTATATAATTATTTATATGTTGGTCTGAGTATTTGTAATTATAATAGTGGACCAAAATCTATTTTGAATTTATGGTGAGCATGATCGATTTGAGCTTAAAATTTTTATCACCCTACTTATACTTAAAAAATCGTAATGTGGTCATCAAGTAAATTTTTATTACAAAAACATGTTTTACAATTTTTTTAATACTTTACTTTAACATCATTGAGAACTATTTTAATGGTTTTAGAACCAGCAGCTTAGTATTATTTTCAATATCGAATTACTTTGACCTTAATCTTCCACATAGTTTTGAAGGGTTTCAATTAAACGACTAAATTGATGCAGCATATTTTCTTGTTTTAAGTCGTTAGCTGAATATAAATATATATAAAATTTAATTTGAATATTTATTAAATAAAAATCAATATTAATACAATTTTAGGATTAGTTGTATCTTGTTATAACAAAACAAATTAAGCCATTCATCACATACTTTTCAAAGTGGGATTTTAAAATTTCTAATAATTTTGCTGGTTTAAAAAATAAAAATATAACATATAAGAAAAAATCTAATTTTTATTATATGGTTAATGTGATTGTTTAATATCTTTTAATAATATAAAATTAAACAAAAAATCTATGATACAAAAATTATGATCAAATATTTATTATTCATAATCATTAATCGTCATATTTATGTTAATCTTATTAGGTAATTCTGTAATTTTATTTAAGGAAAGTGCAAGAATATTCATTTGTATAATATTTATCGATTTGATAGATAGTTTAATAAAAAGTATAATATAAATTAAGATAGACCAACCTATTTTCAAAAAATTCTGAATTTCATTCTCATGGTGACACGTAACTACAAAATAATGTTGTAATGCTTCTCAATTAATATATAAGAGATGTTAAACCATTGATCATTAATTTTTAACATAATAATTTGAACAGTTTTAGTAATTTATTTTTGGTTTTTTTTAAATTCAAAATATAACATATACGAAAAAATCAAAATTTTAATTTTATAGCTAATTTGATTGTTTAATTTATTTTAATAATATAAAATTATACAAAAAAATCATTAATTGTCATATAAATATTAGTCATATTTGGTAATTCTGTAACTTTTATTTAAGGGATAGGAAAAACAATTTATATAAATTATATTCATTCGATTTTTAAATTGACCGTAAAAATGACACGTGGCACAAATCAGTGTGAATGCATTAAAGTCAATGTTACTCCTTTAGTATATAAGGGATATGATTCCTTCTCTCATCGATGAAGAACAGAATATGTTGAACCTGATTTTTGCGTTGCACTCTACTCAGGAAAGAAAAGAAAGACACAAAATAAAGAATCAAAATTTCCAGTGGGAGATTTATTTTTGCTATACTTGTTCGTATGTTTTGTTTGTTCAGTATGAATCACTTTTTCTAAATGGCTAATTAACTTTATATATGTAGAAAAGAGATTGAGAAGCACAAGTGGCTTTTACAAAACAAAAACGTACAAATGCATTCTGTAGATTTTGAATACAAATATTAATCACAATAAAGATGAGTCAAACACCATTATCACCAAGATTCTATTGTGTACTTAAAATGAAGATTTATGTATGACCAATTTGAAAAACACTAATATACTTCAATAATGGATTTTCTTTTTTTGTGTAAACTAAATTTAACACAAAAAATTATCATAAGTTTGGTGTAATAATAAGTTTAATGGACATAATGTTCAATTAACAAATTAAGACCATAAATCCAAATCCATAATCTTTAAAGTGGTTATTTACTAATTTTTTACATTTAGCCAAATTTTGAAGTTTTACAAGCTTGTCAAGTAATCCATTTTAAATCTTCATTTTTCATTCAAACTAATAACGATTTTGACACATGGTTACACTATTTCATAGTGTAAAATATTTGGTTATTCCGATAAACGTCTTCCTCCGAAAACTTATAAAAAATAGTCTATAATCATTTCGTCAAAAACGAATTCTATTGAATAAGTTATAATTTTGTTGAACCATAACCAAAGACGGGTGGTTACACACCAGAGACATTGGCTTTGTGGATGATGACGATGAAATATTCCTTGTTGATCGGTTGAAGGAACTCATCAAATTCAAAGGCTATCAAGTGGCTCAATATGAGCTTGAAGCATTGCTTATTTCTCCTTCTTATATCAAAGATGCTGCTGTTGTGTCGAATGAATTTAAAAATAACTATAAAAACTTTTAATTTGAAAAACAAATGTTTTTTGTATGAAATAATCTCCTATATATTAATAGAGAAATATTTAAAAAGATATAACCTTAAGTTTGTATTAATTAAAAAATAGCTCTGGTGAATTGTCAAGCAATTAAAATGCTAATTAAGGTGACGTGTCAGCTGGAGAATCAAATGAGAAATTGGTGAGTCCATGCTTTAAATGCTAGAGAAAGTTATAGTAAGAGATTAATGGATATATAAGGGATAAAATATAATTTATAACCCTCAATTTATGACCTATGTATGTATACGACATAGGTTAAAAAAACGTATGAACTAAACTTGATAAAACTTCGACGCACATGAACTAAACTTGATAAACGTTCGACGACAGGATTCTAACTCATAACAGTTTAAAAACAATACGCCATTAACTGAACTTTCATAAAATATGGAACTGTCGATTACAAGCAACTATGTTAATAAATATGTTGATTGTTAAGTATGAATTAGTATTGTGACTTATTGGAGCTTTTGTTTCTGATGTAAACGTATTTCTTTTCTATGCAATTTAGTTGACAGCAACAACTTCAACATTACTCGCTTTGATCAACAGACATTATAGCCATTGTAGTTATGTCATTGAAGCCTTATAGCCATTGTTATTTCAACGTTTTTGTATTTTGTTTACCATTATAGCCATTGTTGTTATGTCACTAAAGTATTGTAATTACAGGGATTTGGAAAAGATAAGAAGTAAGCCAGTTTATAAATTTAATTAGAACCGAACACTATTGAAATAAAAAAAACGGTATGTATGGAATATAAATTTTCGTAAACCAGCATTTATACATCGAATTAAGTACGAGCCTTATATCGTACAATGACGTATATATTCGCCTTGATACACAATTTGGGATGATGAAAATTTGGAAAATTAATTACATTCAATTTTCGAAAAAGTTTCCCCCAATGCAAGGTTTATAAATATATGGAAGTCAGTTGAGGAAAAAGTAAATTAATTAGGGTTACGCAGAAAAATATTATTCTTTGTTTAGGTTATTAAGGTACCTAACTGAATTAGTGGTATATATAAATGTAGGGTATTATACTTTTTTTATATGTTATATTTTAAATTTTTCAAACGACTATAAATTAATATTAGATATAATACTAAATTTAAAATTTTATATCCGACTGTAAACAAAATTAATTAAGATATATACTTTAAAATAAGTTACGGTGTCTTAAAGCTTTTTCACAATTTTTTTTACAGTATCTTTTATATATATACTAGATCTTGACCCGCCCGACCGGGCGGGTGGATGTTTATTTTATATTTTTAGATTTTTTGTTTATATTAAATGATGTATTTGTAATATTTAAGTATAACTTTAGATTGAAAATTAATCTTTGCAATTATAATAAAATAAAAAGTTTAATAATTATACTGATATAAATTTTAAATTTCTTAATTAAAATAATATGGAGGTGGGTCATAATTTTTTCCAATTCCAAAATTGTAGCATCCCTTAAAAAAAAATTATAGATACATAATATATATAAACATATTTGCAATTATAATTCTATTAAAATATTATTTTAAAGAACAATAATCTTGTGCTATTTTTGTTTATTTTAGAGCTTCACCTGTGACTCTATAAATATTTATTTTCACTTTAAAATTTTTCTTTGTACTAATGGTATACTATATATATATATATTAAATTAAAATATATTACATAATTGTTAATATAACAATTTTATTTATTTCATTAAATAATTATATTTTGTGATTTTAATCGTTTTTTATATTATAATGTATCATATACTATATTTATAACTAATTGGACTTATATTATGAAAGCATTATACTAATAATATATGAATAAATTATTTTATATTTTATTTATATGTTATATAAATTGATTATGATGTGTGATTTTTATTTTATTATTTATTACTTATAAATATTAAAATATTTAATATGTTAATACAAAATATTATTAAGAAATATATTAACAAAATTATAATACAAACTTTTGTTTATGTTTAATATTTGAAGGCTCATAAGAAGCCCAGTTAAACGCTGCATCTGAAACACATAAAGCACCCTACCCAAACAGAATCAAAACGCAAACGATGAGGAGAACATGATTTGACTAAAAACTTCCAAAAGAATATAACCTTAAACCCAGAAAAAGTTTGATATAATCCCTCAAAACCTTCTTGTCACTTAGCTCCTCCTTTGCCCAAACTTTTTTCTCCCTTTTCACGACCTACATTTTTTTTAATTGGAAAAGTTTGATGGTGAATAATTATTGTTTTGTTATCAAAAAAAAAGTTTGATGGTGAAATAAAAATCTCGATTAGAATTAAATTGGAAACGTATTCTTTACTTTTTTGTTTCAATTGTTTTAGGTAATCATCGTTATTTTAGGAAAATATTGATTATTTGGAAAAGACAAACATTATTAACTCATATATTTATTTAATTTTCAGTGGCAGTGAATTGTAAATATTGTGTAAGATTAAGGGTTAGTTTTAATCTGTACTTCTGTTTTAATAGATTAGACTAGATTTTGATCCGCGCTTTCAAAGCGCGGGTTTATGTTTGGTGAAAATTTTATATAATCACATTTATATAATCCGTCTTATATATGTATTTATATAATTCGTCTCATATATGTATTTTATATCCAAATTTATGTTCGGTAAAACTATATTATACATGTATTTTTAGGTTTTTAATTTTGAATTAGATATTTTAAATATAAATCAATATAACAGTTTTATAGTTTTGATCGGTGTTTTGAAATTCGATTGAGACATGCGGTTGAACGGATTACCGGTTGATCAAAGATAAATTCAGTTCGGGTTTGAAAAAAAAAATTTAAAAATCCAATAAAAACTACTAAAATCGAAATCCAGTTACCGGTTGAACCACTGGTTGAACCAATAAACAATTTTTATTTTTTATAAATAATTTTTGTTAGATAGTTGGGATTATATTTAGGAAAAAACGGTTTAAAACCAAACCATTAAATAGTTTGAGAAAAAACGATGCAGTTTCAAACATGTTCGGTTGGAAAAATATTAAAATGATGCAGTATCAAACACGGAATAATCACATACCAAAATTGAATTAGGAAACCGGTGGTTAATGACAAACCAAAAACAATTAAAAAAGAAACCAATGCAAAATGTCCAAAATGTCATTAATGAATACAAAAAAAGCCTCTTTAATAGGGGTAAACAGAGTAAAAATCCAAATGTGCTTGTACTTTAATAGTATAGATGATCAATGTTATAGAGAATATATACCATGATCAGATTCTAGAGACAATGTCAATATTTCCTTTTTCTTGTTTTTGTGTAAATTCTAATGAAAAATATTTGAGTTCACTCCTAGGGTAAACCTTTAAGTTCACCAATCAATATGATTTTGTTATTTCATATTCAATATCTTTTAAAATAGGAAACAAAATATTGTCAAGTTTTATTATGTTTTTAAAATAAAAAAATAAGTAGAAAATAATAGTAGTGAGAAAAAAAGATTTTATAATTCAAATACCGTCACCAAAACACTAAACCCTAAATCATATATCATAAACCCTAAACCTTTGGATAAATCCTAAATTTTTGGACTTTATAAAAAAATATTTTTAATACAGTCAGCAAAACACTAAACCCTAAACCTAAATACTAAATCCTAAACCCTTGGGTAAACCCTAAACCCTTGGATAAATTCTAAACCCTAGGATATTCAAGTGTTTGGGATTTACCTTAAGGTTTATCCAAGAGTTTCGGATTTAGAATTTAGGGTTTAGGGTTTAGTGTTTTGCTGACGATATTAAAAATAACTTTTTCAAACGTGTTTTTATTTGTAGCTAGATATGAGCCCGTTGCGTTGCAACGGGTTCTGTTTGATGTTTTAATTTAATAAATAACATAAAATAAGAATAATTTTGTTATAAGTTTATGATTGATTTGTATATGTTGTATGAGATTTATTTTATAATTAAAATGTTTACATAAGTTCAAGTTAAAATTTTTATTTTGTAATCATGGTACATAGATGAATTTTATTTTTTTATTTAATAGATAGTTTGTATTCATGATTTTTATTATATAATTTACTGTATTGTTGAATTTATAATTTATTTTTGTTTAATATTTTTTTTAAAAAAGTTGTTTGGTTCTTCAAAGTTGATAATTAATATGACGGCAATTATATATTTAAAATATGATGGCGATTATATATGTGAATTGTTCTAATATATCTTATAACTAAAAGTATATATACTAAGATAATAACCAAAACAGTTTTTTTTTAGAAATTAATTATAAATATTATATTTTATGGAGGGTGAGTGCCTCAGTATGTAAGGTTTCCAGTTTCTAAAATAAATAAAAAATTGTCAAAAATACTACATTCATATTATTACTTTTCATTTTTACAGTAACTACTATTATTTTTTCACTTTTAAAAAGAAAAAAACATTTAAGATCTTAGGATTAACATTGACCAAAAAACCTAAGGTTAACTAATCTAAACTTAGGATTAAGAGTTGAGAGATTGGGTAAGGTTAAGGGGTTTAGGTTTAATATTTTTACATATATATGAAGTCTTTGAGAAAATAATAGTTATTTTAATAAACAACATTTGTATTAATAAACAATTACTTTTATAGAGTGATAATTATTACTGTACAAACACCTAATCATTATTGTGGCAATAACTTATGTAGGCATCATCACAATAATGCGAAAAGAAATCAACATAAGTTTATAAGAAGAAAAGAACATGCAAAGATCAGGATACATAACCCTACCTTATATTTTTTTTTGAATCAATAATTATGGTTGGTGATCAAATATAAGAGAGTTTAGTTCGATATATATGTGTGTGTGTGAATAATTGTAGTTCCTTTTGGTTTATGATCTTTTTAATTAAGATTTTAATAAAAGAAAATTAACATTATATAGTCTTTTACATTTTTTGGTCTAAAATTTTTTAAAAGGATAAATACTATCAAATATTTCTTGTCAGTTTTTTAAATTTTTTTACAGTTATCTTTTCTTCATGATTTGAATAAAGGAAAATTAACATTAAGAAACTTTTTTTTACAATTTTTTTTGTTTAAGATTTTTAAAAAGGATAACTACGATTAAATATGTTTTACATTTATTTTTATCTTTATGATTTTAGAAAAGGAAAATTAGTGTAAAATATTGCACAAATTGATTTTAGTTTAAAACATATGTCACAATCTTAAAATTTTAATTTTCATGTGTCACAAACTCACATTCATGTTAATTAGTAACTTTGAAAAATCAAGCTTTATTGGTCTAAGATTTTTTTTAAAAGATAACTACTATCAAATATTGCTTGACAGTTTTTTTTAATTTCTTTACATATATATTTTCTTCATGATTTGAATAAAGAAAAATTAACATTAAGCAATTTTCTTACAATTTTTTGATTTAAGATTTTTAAAAAAGATAATTACGATTAAATATTTTTTACATTTATTTTTTCTTTATGATTTTAGAGAAGGAAAATTAGTGTTAAATATTTTACAAATTGATTATAGTTTAAATTTCGTTTTTGGGCAAATAAATTTTCTATTAATTAATTATTTCCAGTTAATTTAACTATTTCTAAAAGTTGGCATTTCAAAATTCGTTTATTTTCAATATCACTAATATTTTTACAAATTTTCTTGTTAATTAAATCATTATTAGATATTTAATTAACATATTATATTTAATTATTATAATGGTATATTTTAAATTGTGATATATGTTAAATTATCTCATAATTAAAAATAATTATCGTAAGATAATAAAATTAACTTTTGTTAAAAACTAATTACATAGTAATTATAATAATTATATATTTTAAAAATATATTATATATAAATTTTTAAAATATATAATAATAAACAATTTTTTTAACGAATCATCATTAATATATAAATATATTATATATTTTTATTATATATTTACTTTTTATCTTTTCTTGGTATAATATAGAAAAGGAAAAGTACTGTATGTAATCATTTATTTTATATAGTTATAATAATTTTTTAGTTTATAATATTTATATTGACACAATTTTAATTAAGTAGGCTGTAATATAAGGTTTAAACGATTTTTTTTAACGAATCATCATTAATATATAAAATATATATTTACTTTTTCTTTTTTCTTGGTATAATATAAAAAAGGAAAAGTACTATGTAATCATTTATTTTATATAGTTATAATAATTTTTTTAGTTTATAATATTTATATTGAAACAATTTTAATTAAGTAGGCTTTAATATAAGGTTCATTATCAACAAAAAATAAATAAGGAAAATTTCGTATTTGTTAATTAAATAATTTATAATATTATATTTATCACCAAATTATTTTAAAATGAAAATTACTATGGAATCATTTATTTAGATAATTATAATAAAAGGTAATACAATTTTAAACACATGTCACAATCTTAAAGTTATAGTTGACATGTGTCGCGATCGTGTTAATTAGTAACTTTGAAGAACCAAGCTTTATATAATAAGATATATATATATATATATATATATATATATATATAGTTCGTATGAAATAAATGTATTTTATATGTAAATACATATACGTATGTAAGGCTGGAAAAACAATATTAATCCAAAAAATCGAACCAAAACGAATCCGAAAATAGTACTAAATCTGAACCGAAATTGAATAAATATCCGAGCAAGTTAAAATTTTTGGTATTTAGAGAACCAAAACCGATCCGAACTGAAATATTTTGGGTAACCGAATATATCCAAAATATATTTATATACCTAAACATATTAATTATTTTTAGATTTAACGTATATCAAAAACATCCAAAATATATAACATACTTTTAAGTTGTCCAACATACTTTAAAATATATACAAATGGTCAAAAATAAATGTGCAAAATAGTTAAATTTAAGTATACTCAAAACACCAAAAATACTTACAATATTTATTGATTATCTATCCAAATATTCAAACCAAACCAATATATATACTAAGTTTAGGTATTATGACATATGTTATTCAAGTTTATATGTAATATTATTTTGTTTAGAGATTTTGAGAAATTTAATGTATAAAATGATTTTTTTTAAACAAATTAAATGGGTTATCCGAACGCGAATCGAATCTACAAAGATCTGAACCAAATCTGAATCAAAATTTATATGTACTGAATGTGGATGAAATCTTTGATCCCGGAAACCGAATAGATCTGAATCAAATCCAAATGGAACCCGAACAACCATTCCTATATGTATGTAACATATATTTTTATAAAATACTTCAACCGGCGCGGATCGTCACCAGGTATTTGGTGTTTGAGAACGAATGATAAAATAGCTGGTGTGGTTCCAGTAGCGGGTGTGGTTAGATCGAAAGGATCTCAGCTAACTGAAAATGATGTTAAGAATTATGTTAACAAACATGTACGATTTTGAGATTTCACTTTTGATCTTGAACATGGGAAACACACATGTTTTAAAGCGACCGTGCGATGGTCTATATAGGTGGTTCACTACAAGATAATCAAGATGGTGTTTTCGGTAAAAGCTATACCAAAATCAGCTTCTGGAAAACATTTGATACAACAAAAAGTTCGTTAAAACAAAAAGAAATCCGCTACTCGGAACAATGAAATTCGTCAAGACGAAAAAGAAGAGATTCGCCTAGCGAAGAGAAAAAGTCGATCACTTGGATCGAATATTTTACAAAAACAAAACAAAAGCCTCATCTCCTTCTCCGTGAAAGTTAGAAGTGAGAGAAAGTAGAAGAGGAGAGAGAACTCTTGAATTTAAGATGTTACTTTCAGATATTCTGGAGATGGTCTAAAGAAGAAAACCATAGAAAAACTGAGATATATATGCTCCCTTTCTCGTAAAAAAAAACCTGAGATATATTTTAATTGATAATTGTTTTATTTCTTATTTCGAGAAATGTTGGCATGGTTAGTTATGCAGCTCAGGTCCACGTTTCAAATCCATTAAAAAAAATAGGTGATACATGTTGAATTATTGGGATTTGACTGGCAGGATTCACATGCATTTATTCAGATGTCGTCTTTAGAAATTAGTTGGAAAACCTTATCACTACGAGAGTTTTTAAAACGTAAAATCGGACTCGTCCATTATAGTAACAATAGTAAAACTACATTTCATTCTCCACACAAATGGCGTTCCGACAACAAGAAGCACTTTCTCTCACCAAAAAGACAGATCAAGATCCTTCTCAAGATTTTATTTTCCGGTCCAAACTTCCCGATATCTCTATTCCAAACCACCTTCCTCTCACCGAGTACGTCTTCTCCGGCCACAGAGACGGCGACTCCACCACCACATGTCTCATAGACGGTGCCACCGGACGTGTCTTTACCTACGCCGACGTGCAGATCACTTCACGGAGGATAGCTGCCGGAATCTACGGGCTAGGTATCCGCCACGGTGACACCGTGATGCTCCTTCTCCCAAACTCGCCGGAGTTTGCTCTATCATTCCTCGCGGTGGTCCACCTCGGAGCCGTATCGACCTCCGCTAATCCGTTATTTACCCAAACGGAGATCGCAAAACAGGCAAAAGCCTCCGCCGCGAAGATGATCATCACGAAATCATGTCACGTCCATAAACTAACAAACCTTCAACAGCTCGGTGTTGTCATCGTTTGTGTAGACAACGGAAATGACGTCGTTTCGTTACCTGACGGTTGCGTGAGTTTCAAGGAACTAACTCAAGCGGACGAGGCAAAGCTTCCTAAACCGGAGATCTCTCCGGAGGACACGGTGTCTATTCCCTACTCCTCCGGGACCACGGGACTACCAAAGGGAGTGATGATTAGTCACAAGGGATTAGTTACGAGCATTTCTCAGAAAGTCGACGGAGAAAACCCTAATCTCAACTTCACCAGAGATGACGTCATCATATGTTTTCTCCCAATGTTTCACACTTTCACGCACAGCTCCTTGATGCTTTCGGCGATGAGGACCGGTGCGGCGTTCTTGATCTTGCCGAGGTTCGAGTTGAATCTAGTGATGGAGCTGATTCAGAGGTACAAGGTCACTGTAGTTCCGGTGGCTCCTCCCGTGGTTCTTGCGTTCGTGAAGTCCCTGGAGACGGAGAAGTACGACCTGAGCTCCGTGAGGATGATGCTTTCAGGCGCAGCTACGCTCAAGAAGGAGCTTGAAGATGCCGTACGTCTTAAGCTTCCCAATGCCATATTTGGTCAGGTCAGTTTAATGACGCTCACTTTCACAATTATTTTGTATTATTTCTTCATAAATGTTCGTGCGACGGTCTCTACAAAATTGTTGAAAATCGAGAAATGTGACTACTGAGATTGACTGATGGTTCTTGGATGACTAAGCTACTTGGAAACAGAGCTAGTTTGATTATTACTTATGGTACAAGTCATGTGGTAACCAAATGGAGTTTTTTTATGTATATACACAACAATCTCGTGGTCTATATAATTAAAAAGTGGTTTATTGATTCACCATATCAAGCTTTAAGACTATTTACGTCACTGCCTTGATCATGGTGCGAATTTTGAAATATAGAAAGATTTCCTTACTAATTTTTAACATAGTTAGAGCATCTCCATTAGTGAACCTCCCTTTGGGATTTACATGGATTTTTTAATATTTTTTTGGTGGGACCGTGAATAGTGAAGAACCTGTATTTATTTTGCGGTTCCATTAGTGAACCTGAATATGAGGTTCTTAAGAATAAAATAATTTTTTTTTTTATTTTTTAAAAAAGTTTTTATTTAATAAAAAATTTTGTTTATTACAATGAGAATTCATACAAAGATTATTCATCTAAATTACCAAATTTTTGCCATATACTTTCAACTAAATCGGCTTTCAAACGTTCATGTTTGTTTGCACTCCGAATTTGATTACGAATGGTAAGCCTATTAACGAAGGTGGAAGGGGTGGCCGTAGGTTGCGAGACTTCAACCTGTGAACTTCTGCTTGACTCTCCAGTTTCGAACTCAGATGTATCAGATAGATGATATGTGTTTCGTTCGTTCTCTACTATCATATTGTGCAGTATGACACAAGTTCTCATAATCTTTCTAATCTTTTCCTTGTCCCATAGTAGAGCCGGGTTTTTTACTATTGCAAACCTCGACTGCAGAACTCCGAAAGCACGTTCGACATCTTTTCTGGCGGATTCTTGATGTTCAGCAAAAAGCTCGGCTTTACGACTTTGAGGTAGTGAGATGGATTGGATAAATGTTGACCATTTCGGATAGATTCCGTCTGTAAGGTAGTACGCCATACGATAATTGTGGCCGTTGACCGTGAAATTAACTTTTGGAGCTCGACCGTCTAAAATGTTCGAAAAAACTTGTGACCGTTGGAGAACATTAATATCGTTGAGGGTACCTGGTAAACCGAAAAATGCGTGCCATATCCAAAGATCCTGTGATGCCACAGCCTCTAAGACAATTGTCGGCTTTCCGTGACCTCAGGCGTACTGTCCTCTCCAAGACCTTGGGCAGTTTTTCCACTCCCAATGCATACAGTCGATGCTTCCTATCATTCCTGGAAATCCGCGAACCTCTCCAATATCGAGTAATCGTTGAAGATCATCTGCTGTAGGTTTTCGTAGATACTCATCTCCAAACAATTGTATTATCCCCTCGTTGATTTTTTCCAAACATAAAAGTGCAGTACTCTCACCAAGTCGGAGATATTCGTCATACGTATCTGCTGCTTGACCATATGCGAGCATACGTATAGCTGCAGTACACTTTTGAAGTGCAGATAGCCCGTACCTCCCATGAGCATTTCGTCTTTGCTCAAAGTATGAAACTTCATTACTTAGGCGATCGACAATGGAAAGGAACAATGGTTTGTTCATTCGAAAACGCCGCCTAAATATTTCTGGTGGGTATGTAGGATGCTCACTGAAATAGTCGTTCCATAGTTGATTGTGTCCTTGTTCCCGCTCTCTTTCGATATAAGCTCGTTTCTTCTGCTTGTTGGCTGCACCATGAACGATTGCGTCGTACATTTGATCAAATTGTTGGTCGAACATATCTTCAAAAGTTTCGTCTATTTGATCATCTATGGCATCATCTTCATAAGACGATGGGGAAGACATAAAGAAATAGAGAATTGAAAAATAGAGAAATATTTGTTGATTAAGTATAATTCAAGTTGAAAATGACTTAATTTATAGAGTGAGACAAATTGAAATAGACAAGTTTAAAGAGTTGAGAGAAAGACAAGTTTAAAGAGTTGAGAGAAGTTGAAATAGAGAAGTTGCAAGTGAGTAATGAAACAAATTACTTAATTTATAGAGTTTCTTATCCATATCCCGTGAGGGAAAATGGACAACTACAAGTACAAGAGCTTGTTTTACATAACCCGTGAGGGAAAATAGACTAGTACAACAGTTCAAAAATATTAAAAATTTGACAAGTGTAGAGACAAACAAAATACTGCACTAGTCAAGTACACTGAAACAAGTACACTACAACCCGTGAAGCAAGTAAAGCAGTAGAGCAAGCACAATCCGTGAAGCAAGTAAAGCAGTAGAACCCGTGACCTGCAAAATAAAACAGAACAAAGTTAGTAAACCTGTTTACATTACAGGAAATATTACAAACCAAACAAGCAAGCAAGCATTGAAACTTGAAAGCAATCAATCAAGTTAGAAACCAACCAACAAACCACTCAAACCAATTCAGAAACGAGTTTGTCCTTGAGAACCATTTCTGTTTCAGAAAGTGGATCTTTGCGGGCAAGGAGACGCTCAAGGAGTCTCCTTTTCGAAATGGCATCTTTCACCCCTAGCATGGTCTGTAACTGATCATAAGCTTCATTGGCACGCTTCTTTCGTTTGGCTGCTTTAACACCAGGAGGTCTGACCTCTTCGAACTCAGGTTCCACCTCCGCAGCTTCCTTCCTTTTGTCCTTTGCACCATCTTTCGCGTTTGATTTCCACTTCTGATCATACCGAAGTTCCCTCCACTCATGCTCAAGCCCGAACTTGGACCCGTAGTCATTCAAGTAGATGTCATGAGCACACTTAATGACATCATTCTCGTTTTGGCCACTTGCTTGCTCCTTCAACGCGGCCTCATAGCTTCCCACAAACCTGCAGACATGCTCGTTGATTCTGCCCCACCTCTGCTTACACTGGTTTAACTCTCTAGGCGCAAAGCCACAGAGTTGAGGGCTACCATTGTAATACTCTTCTATTCTCTTCCAAAATGCTCATGCCTTCTGGTCGGTGCTCACAATCAGATCCTTGCTGGTGTTCAACCAAGCACTGATCAGCACGATGTCTTCTTTTGGTGACCACTTCCTCCTTTCAGACGGTTTAGGAACCTGGGAACACTCTACGTGGGCATTTCCAGCGGTTTGGGATGTTAATAGGTTAACATACCCGCCTGGGGTTAGGGAAGAGGGTTTCATTTTTGTTTGGATTTGGTGTTTTTTTTAGTTGGTTTGTGTTTTTTAACAAGGATTTACTATGTTTTTATACTAGTTTTAGCAATGAAAGCAGATAAGAAACATTGATTATTTTACTAACACTACAACTACCAAACATTGATTATTTTCCTAAGCTAACAGCTACTTCACAGAAAGCATTGAAAGCAATCAAATCACAGCAACCAACCACATTGTTAATGACACATTAACTAAAGCTAAGTAACAACTATGTCTAGTTCTAGTTCGAGTTCATGATCTAGTTCGAGTTCTACTTCTAGTTCGTCATTCGGTTACCATAAAAACATAAAAAATAAAAGTTCGAGTCTGACCTGATGCTTTTCGAGGTCCTCATTCGAAGCAGAGCTTCTCTAGGTGATCTACCTGCACTGTGAGGTTATAAACCTCTGCCTGCATCAATCGCAACAAAAAGAAAGTAATTAAATTTAACTTCAAGAATTAACTGCAAGTCTATTAATCCTAAGCAAGAAAGTAATTAAATTGTTCAACAAAATACCTCCAGTCGCTCAATCTGTTTATTGAGATCCGGAACCACCTTCATCACCTCCTCCGCCTCCTCCACACGCCTAGTCAGGCGTTCGATCTCCTCCTGGACACCTGCAACCCAAGGCTGACGATAATGGAGCCCATCAGCCTTGTTTAAAACAAATAAAAATATCAACACCGAGTTCATGCTACTTTAAAGCACAAAAAAATACAAAAAGAGAGAGAGTCGACTTGCCTGGTACTTTGAGCAGCTGAAGAACCGCTTGCCCGGAAGAGAGTCGAACTCCTCCTTACCCCGAACCTCGTTAATGATCCTCCCACCACAAGCACACCTTCTCGGAATGCCGTATTCTGAATCCGCTACGAATTGTAGCATGTTGATGTGCTCCTTTAGCTTCTTTCTGTCTCTTATCTCTTCTGCGGGTTCCATCTGCACATTATATGTAAATATTATAACCCAAACAAGAAAGAAAAGAATCAGCAATCATTTGTAGAACCGAAACAAGAAAGCCCCTTAATCGAAATTGAAATCGAACCCTAAAACGATTTGGAAATCAAAACCTAAATCGATTTGGAAATAAAACCCTAAATCGGACCCTATAGATGATTTAACAACCTTAAAACTGAAAGCCACAACTCCAATTATAACCCTAACATGAAACCCCCAAATCGATTTGAACTTTACGAAACCCTAACACAACTGAAAATAGATTTTAACCGGTGAATCTACGCGAGGATTACCTGAGCTCGTCGAAGGGACACTGCGTCGTCGATTAATCGGAGAAGATGACCGGATTTGAGCTTCGCAGGAGAAATCGCCAAAATCGCCTTAAGAGAAAACGAAACCCTAGTTTTTCAAGAGACCAAAGAAAATGAACCTCTCTCTTCGATCCCGTGTTTCTTCGGCGTGTACGCGAGATCGCGTCTCCAATGGCAGCAAGACACATGGAGTGAGACGGGTTCATACGGGCTCACTCATAAGAGACGGGCTCGCCCGATTTAACCCATTTCTTTTTTTTTTTTCGGCCTAAGAAACTGAGCCCATGAACCCCATTAAAATCTCCAATGGAGATGATCTTATACTAATTCTCATATTATTATATCTCTTTGTTACTTTTATCTCTTTTTTTTTTTGGCTATTGCTTCCGCAAATATCACTATTTTCCGGCTTTTGTAATCTATGATGTATCTCATTGTGAAAAAATTAATAAAATTTCAAATTAAAAAAGTATGAAATCTGACTTAACATAGTAATTAAAGCTCCAGATTGGATTACTAGGATATTATGTCTGCATTGATTATCTTAGTTGTCATAAACTTTTGACTATACATGTCATCAAGCAGCTGGATTTTATAGTAACATGATTCCATAAATTAATATTTTCTTTGTTTCAGTTTATGTTGTTTAAGGTTTCTTCACACATATTAAAAAAATCATTAAAAATTACTACACCTCTAACTAATACACTATTTTATTTATTTATACTAATTAATGAGTTGACAGATAAAATAAAATAAAAAATATCATATATTTACATTGAAAATATAAAACGACACTTATAATAAAACACTAGATTTTAACCCGCGCTTTCAAAGCGCGGGTATATTTTTTGTTTGGCAAAATTTTTTTAATCGAAATAATTTTTAATTTTTATATTTTGTGTATAATATTTATTAAAATTATCATAATTTTGCTAACTATATTAAATTTGTGAAATTACATAACTCTTCATTTATGCTATAGGCATTTGACACATTAGTTTTAATTCCTAACTTTCATAACATATTTTTTTCTTATATTGTCAAATAATCTATAATAATTATTGCTCACATTATATACTACACAATGATATTATTGTTTTTAGAGATAATTTCAAATTGTAGTTCCAATTTTTAGTATAAAGGTGTATATCAATCTTATCTAATTAAAGATCAATTAGACAATCAATCTTAATGAAAAAAATATTTTTAAAAACAATAGTAATTTAAAAAGCCCATAGTAATCAAACCAAATATTACAAATTATTAGATTTTTATTAAAAGTCAAGGCCCAAAGCCTAATTTTTAAAAAATCTTAAAAGTGAGACACAAGGCCTAATTTTAAAACATCTTAGACAAAAAATTCATTAACTTCGGTGTCTTGTTTTTGTTCTCGAGACCTTTGGTGTTTTTTTTTCTAACACCAAGGACCTTTGGTGTCTCTTTGAAAGTTGAAAGCTGCAAAATATCAGAACATTCTCTCTCTATTACCACTGAATGTTCTGGTTTCAAACTCATGGATCTGTAAAACTCTACTCCGTTCGTTAAGGTACTTGTATTATATCAAAAAATTTCTTCTTAAAGTATAAATACTGGATAATCTGAACTGTTTTCGAGCTGGAATCTAAAAGATTTAAAATTTCTCATTTTATAAATCTTTTGCATGTCAGATCAGACAACTCCTCCGTTGATTCTGATGGTCGATCTAAGCAAAGCTGTTCTTCATAGAGCTATTTCTTCTGTGTAAAGTAAATTTCAGCGAATACAACTTTAATCTACTTAAGCAACAAAACATCATTTGATGTTCTCTGTCTCCATCGATAAGCACTGTGTTTGGAAAGAAACTCGATTTGTGTCTCTGAAAAGCCTCAACTCTGATATCTGTAAGTTACTTTTAAAGGCTTTGTTTTTTCTTCTTCATCAGGATATGTTATGTTAATAAAAAATATATGAGGTGGAATCTGAGCGATCAAATTTTTTTTATTTCATAAATATTTTGGTTCAACGTGAAAGTTAGTTTACTCAATCATTTTAATAAAAATCTTTGATTGCAGTTGTTGGAAGTAATGAAAACGAATGAAAGAGCCTTTTAGATAAGTCATTTATCAGTTACATTAATATAACTGAGTAGCATCTGTTGTATTTGTTCTTCAGGACGTAAATCTAAAAATTTTATTTGTTTGTCAGGAAGGAGCAACTGGAACTAAAAGACAGCAAGTCTCTTCAGACAACTTCAAATACATGTTCTGATTTTCTATTGCAAGAAGTTTTAAAACTCAACTGCTGGGAGAAACTGCCAAAAATGTTGACGACATTGAGCAAAAGAAACAAAATGCATTCAGAAAATAGTCTTTGGGTTGACTCACTTTAAAAAGAGAATCAAAGAGTTCTTTGAAGCCACTCAAAACATATAAGAGAACATCATCTTCTTTGGTCTATGGAGGTAAAACTAACTCACGTCTTTTTGATAATTTTTTGTTCTTTCAACTTGAGAGTATGATATTATCTTTACTCACCTGCACCTCATTTGTTTACATACAGATGATTCGAACTTCAACACCAAGTCCAAGTGAAAGTGAATATGGGCTTTAAGATTATCAAAAAGATTACAAAGATAAGTATACTTTTTCTATTTTAGAGACTTAAAAAATAGTTCATGAAAAATTTAATTAGAGATGAAGTTGGCATTTGACTTCTCTGTTAATATCATATAAGGAGGATTTACAAACAATGTATGCTTGAACTGATGGTGATAATGTTTCATCAAGGTCAGAAAGCAGAGTATCAAAAGTATCCTGGTATGCAATTTTTTCCCTCGTTAGTAAATAAACTATATTTCATCTATACTACTAAAAACATTATTTAACGTGCTTACTCATGCAGTTGGACTTTGTATATTTGGGAATTGAGTGTAGGACCTTCACATGAACACACCAACTATTCTTCCAGGACCCCTCAAATCGTTAATGCTTGTCACTTTACTTTCTCATTAGAAGCTTTCGATTTTGGATTTGCATATTAGAACCCATAGGTTTCTTTGACGGTAGTGGTTTCAATAGGAAGAGAGTCTTGGATATTTATAGAGGTTAAAGGGAGAGATGCTTAGGGATTATTATGAAACCTTGGGGTGTACTCCAAATCGTATCCCACCAGATTTGCTAAACTATAAAATCGATATAATTTATTGTTAGTATTGTTGCCATTTTGAAAGCTCCATAATATTCGGTGGGTGTTGCTCACGTTAAGTTTATTACTTGAATCATTTGCATCGTGAGATTAGGTAACTTGTATAATCATCTAGCAGATATTTTCTTTATCAGAAATAAATTGTATCGATTAATGACCAAGTAGTTAAAAACCAGAATATTCTTTCAAATCTATTGAATCGATATCAATAATGGAATACTAAAAAATTGAATGAGTTAAGCTATATATCCGGGGAAAATTTTGGTTTGCAAGGGATATTGGAATTAGTCGCTGTTTAAAAGTTTAATTCAATAAAAATACATTTTTTATTCTTTTTAAATCCCCTAATTGATAAATTCTTTATATACTGTATTACTTTAGTTCAAAATTGATATTTAAATTAGTATTAAGCTGCTAGTACAATGTAAATACTATATTTTTAAAATTCATAAACGAAAATTTCAAATTATATAGTATTAGGATATAGGATTTGTTCTGACTTTTAACTCACAAAAATTTTAGTTATAGTGGGTTTATGTTGCATCAAAAATGGCTTTATCAGATTGGGCTTAAATGTTGTTATGATTGGGTCGAATCTGTTTAGATTTTAATGTTGTTGTAATTGGACTTTAAAATAGTATTTTTCTGATTGGGCAATAATATGGACGATTTTAATTTTAAAGAAAAAAAGAAAAAGACAGTGGCATTTGGTTGTAAATATATTGAAAAAACAGGGGCAGAATCCTAGGAGGGATTCTGCTTTAATAGTATAGACTAGATTCTGATCCGTGCGCCCGCACAGGTGATATTTTATTTGTAATAGATAATATTGTGATTTAGTTATAACTTATAGATAGATTATAAATATTTCTAACTTTGTTGGTTGTTTATATCTTGGTTTGATGCTAAACTAATCAAAAATGATATCTAAATAAATTTGATGATTTTTACTGACACGGACAATTTTTATATTGTATCTGTTTAAATATTTAACCGTTTAATAAGCTTGTGTATACTAATGCATTATTTTTTCTAAAAATACACTTATATAGCAAATGTTTTCTTATCTTTTTCAAATTTAAATGCCTCTTTTTTAATTTATACTGGAAATAAATGAGGAACATACCACACTTAAAAACATAAATCTTAATAACCTTATATTTCAAGTATTACATTTTGATATATTGATCCAAGTGATATATTATATAAGTTACTTTTATTCAATCCATATTGTGTATGCCTGAATAGTATATATAAATATTGAGAAATTTTTTTAGATAGTCATTTTTAAGTTTTTGTCACAAAATAACCTCCCAAAGAGGAAAATGACCAAAAGAGATTTTATTTAAGGATAAATATGCATTTATAACCCTTGGATTAACTAATATAAGACTTATGGCTTCGGAAGCGCGGAATATTTATGATTCAAAATTCTATTAATAGTATTACAAATATTTTTTTAATTTATAAGAATTTGTCTATTTAAAACATTTCATTAAATCACCATTTTAAACCCGACTTTGACCTTCAATTGAGACGGTAAACCCGCTAATCCGATATGTATTCCAGTTTGAGTTTAAAAAAGTATCTATTATTTGAAATCCGATTAATCTCACAATAAATACTAAACCTCGAGATTACCGATTGAACTGATGGATGATCAATATGAAATCTAGTTTGATGTTATTTCTATATTTAAAATTTAATTTCATTGTTTTCATTAAATATTTAAATACTTATTAATACTTATTTTATTTAATTTTTATTATATGCGTAACACCAAATTGTTACAAAAAATAAGTAACTTAATCTTTTAAATTATCTTAAGAAAACAATAAGTACGTATTTTTGAAATGGTATGGGATCTCATGACATCGAGCGCGAAATTTGTTTACTTATCAATTGTTTGGATAGTGTAAACACAAAGGTAAGTTTCTAAAAAAAAAGTTTCTAAAATGATATACGATTTGATAAAGAAGGCGAAATTAATTATTTTAGGTGTCTTTGTCATTGAATGAAATCGGTAGGTGATTTAATAGGATCTAGTAATTTAGGAATGTAACGGGGAAGAGGTCTAAATGTATTAATAAGGGAGAGAATATTAAAAGAGATTGGTAGAATTAACTATATAGTTGAATGGTAAATTTAATTTAAAACTTACAAAAAAGTTTGGGTCCAACCCAATGTTTCTGATTTAATAAGATAGATAGTAAGTAAATCAAAAGTTCATTAGCAAATTAACAACTTTTTAAGTCATAACGTTCGGAGAGGTTTCCATTTTTAATATTCTACTCAATTATGCTAGATTTATGGGATATTATAGAGCATATAAATTAGAATATTCCTTTTGGAATAGATTTGAATTCCGTAAGTTAATATAGTTAATGCATATCTTTTTTTATGGAAACACACAAGATTAGGTTCACTCCGTTTTTGTCTCGAATTTAGAAAAGGTAAGCGGTTCAAATTTAAATCGTACATTTAGTTATTAGGTAAAACAACTGTGTTTTATTCCAGTGGCAATCTTTGTAAATATTAAGGAAAACTAAGGACTAAATACTTTTTGTACTTCAGTTTTAATATATTAGATATTTTAAAGCTTATAACGACATTTAAAATAAAACAGAAAATACTATACAAACGTAATATTTTAATTAATTAGTAAATTAAAAATTTGTCAATAAATTTAATGGAATGCTAATATTGTGAAAATATCTAATGTTGTTGTTTTTAAATTGTTGTAGTGACTAAAAAAAAAAAAGCATATTTTCAGAGTTATGGAATGACTGAGGCAGGAACAGTGGCTAACTCTTTGGCATTTGCAAAGAACCCGTTTAAAACAAAGTCCGGTTCGTGTGGGACTGTGATCAGAAACGCAGAGATGAAAGTGGTCGATACAATTAGTGGAGTCTCTTTACCACGCAATAATCCTGGAGAAATATGCATCCGAGGCGATCAAATCATGAAGGGTAGAAAAAAGTTTAATGATCATTACATGTTAGTGTTTTTCCCTTACAAGAATACTTTTATAGGAAGGAACTTATGTGAATTTATTAGGTTATTTGAATGATCCGGAAGCTACTGTCCGAACCATAGATAAGGACGGGTGGTTACACACAGGAGACATTGGGTTTGTTGATGAAGACGATGAGATCTTTATTGTTGATCGGTTGAAGGAACTCATCAAATTCAAAGGCTATCAAGTGGCTCCAGCTGAGCTTGAAGCATTGCTTATTTCTCATCCTTATATCAAAGATGCTGCTGTTGTCGCGTGAGATTTAAAGCAAACTAGATTTTGACCCGCCCTTTGAAGGGCGGGTATATGTTTTGTTTTATGTTTTTTTTTAAAATAATTTAATTTAATTTTTGTGTTTTATAGTTATATTAGTGTTTAATATTAATTTAATTTAATATATTTTTGGTGACTATATTCAATATGTCAATTACATAACTATACACTTATATCATATGCATTTCAGAAACCATTTTAAAACTTAATTCCTAAAGTTTGCAACATATTATATTTACTTAATAGTTATGTAACAAAATTTAGTGTAGAATATTTATATCCCAATCGCCCTAAAAATAAAAGTCTCATATTCTATTAGACATGATCTATATACTCGAACGATTCTTAAATTATTATATTCGAAAACTAATATCAAACTCAACCCGCAACTAAAACTAAACAAATTTTTTGAAAAATGTTTAAAGAAATATTTTTAACATATTCTGTTATATATATATGTAGTTGGGTTAAAATGGTCTTTACTAACTTTAAGTAGAATCACATTTAATAAATATTTTTTATTCGAATAACCTATTTAAAATCCGTTAAACTAAATGAGTTCATATGGATATTTATTTCTATTAAAAATTCACTTAAACCAGTTAAACCCCGTCAATCATAAAATGAAATTTTATTAATAACCCGCTTCCACCATTAATTAATATTAATATTAGTTAACTTTATTAGTTAACTTTTAAAGTTAAATAAGAAATATATTTCCATCGGCTTATATATATTTCTGTTTTAATTTGAATATATATATATATATATATATATATATTCCGAAATATTAATATTTTGTAAGCAAAACATATTTTGTGTTGTACATTTTTAGAAATTTAATTTTCATTTTATTTTTTTGTAATCATATCTATCTTATTAAAGTAGAAGTACTTTAAGCTTTTATTTGGTAAATGTTAACAAAAAATCTATAAGAAAATTTATTTTGGTTAAGATTCATTCTATTAAAGAAATCTATTATTTAAATTAGGAAAATACATTAAATACTTAAATCTATCATTTAAATAAGGAAAAAACAAAATTCTCTACTATCTTTGTTACCAAACAAAATTTAATTTTTTTAAAGACTCATATCCCTATTACCAAACAAAAGCTTAAGGTACTTCTACTTTAATAAGATAGATATAAAAGCTTTCAACTGTAAAAATAATATTTTCTCACTTGTAATAACATTTGTATTTCAGAATGAAGGATGAAATAGCTGGTGAGGTTCCTGTAGCGTGTGTGGTTAAATCAGAAGGATCTCAACTAACTGAAGAAGATGTCAAGAACTATGTCAACAAACAGGTACAGTTATTAGATTTCACTTTTGATCTTCAACATGGACAAAACACAATGATAAAAACTTAAGATGTATTGAATCGATCGTGCGATGGTCTATATAGGTGGTTCACTACAAGAGAATCAAGATGGTGTTATTCGTAAAATCTATACCAAAATCAGCTTCCGGAAAGCTTTTGAGAAAGGTTCTCCGAGCTAAACTGTAAGCCGAGTTTCCTAAACTAAACAGATAAAAGAGAGTTTTCAAATGTGTGTGTAAGATCGGAGATTGATGTCTTAGAGAAGTAATAAGTAACAACTATTTGTCATCTCACTTGGGTGTTGAAGCATCAATCATGTAAAGATAAAAGGGATTTTTACATTCATCTTTTTAAAATCAAGATGAGCGGGGCTAGGTGTTCAGAAAAAAAAAAGATGAACGGGGTTGGTGTTTAAAAAAAAAAGATGACCGGGCTTCATTTTTTAAATTTTGTTAAATATATAATGTTGTTGTCATTTACGAGTCGTGGTGGACTCAACTTGGACTGGTCCGAATCGACGAGTGATTCTATATGATCCAAAAGGTAGTTGGCTTTGCTGTACATATCATATTTAAGAACATTTAGTTTTAGTTGTTCGATATGATTGTGTATAAGAAGTGTTATAGGAAACGAAGCCGTGTAGCTGACTTGAATGAAGACTCAAAATTGGAACCGATTTAAAGTTAAACAAGAGGTTACTTGGAGGCAAAACAACCAAAAATTTATCTTGGATAAGGGAAATTAATCAATGGGAAATTTTCAAAAAGCTTTGAACAAGATCTGAAAAGATTATATAAAAGAGATTTGAGAATATCTCTTATTTGGGAAGTTAGCTAGAGTGAGCCACTAAATCTATTAAGATTTGTATCCAGATGGAGAATTTGGATAAAGCATCTAGATGGACCATATGGTTACATCTGAAAAATGTACAAATGAACATGGCTTAAGTAAAATTTTCCATTATGGACCAAATATTAAAACTTGAGCTACAAGTTAAGAGGTAACTCCACAATATAATATCGATGTTTATGTAACAAGTTCACAACTCACAAATAGTATAACAAGTCTTCCTTATCTCATTAACAAAATACTTTGCTTTGTTGATAAACAAAGTAAGCATTAAAAAGATGGTGTATAAAGATAGAAATACATTTGACATTTTCCTTCTCCAGAAATAAGTAACATAGGGAAACTTATATTGCAAACATAATACATAAAAGTATAAACTGTACAGTATTAATACTTCACGTGATCAGCTTGGGAATTATTACACACCATTGCATTATGCATGTATGGATACCAATACTTTCAGAACTGAATCTTTCTCGATCAAGCAAAATGTTCTGGTTCACTTCTATAATCTCGACAGAGACGACTACATTTACTGGAATTTGGAGACATAAAATGCTACTTCTCCACCTTGAGAAAGCGTATCAACCTAACGAAAAAAAAATTAATATCCAAAAGACTATAACCAAAATTGAATTGATAGATTTATGTTAGAGAAACTATGTAGAGAAGGGTTCTTGCACACCCCATATACATATGTCGTGAGGATCAATTATGCATCACACCTGAGGGCAGAATTGTTAAGAAAAATGATTTGTTATTATTAGACTAAACCAAACTGAGTTAAAAGATGAAATCCCTCTCCACCTTATTAAGATTTTAGAGTCATACCCCACCCCCATTTTAATACATTTTGAAGTGACAGTCACTTACATAAGCAACTGGTGGGATCTAAGAAGATAGGTATGTTTCTTATTCTGCTTTCTAACCACTTTGACCAAGTTAGAGCTTCCCCAAATTTTTTTTCTTCTGAATCTAAGTGTTGTTTTAGTCAAGAATAACTACTGATTTGAGTGTTGGGTACATAACAATGTAGTTGTATATCACATTCAAGATCGCAAATCAAGCTATAAGAGGTTTACGAATGAGCTTGATGAGAAGAAGTAGAAACTAATTAGTGGCGTGGACAAGAAAAATTGTACAATGATTACATCATGGTATGTAGTCGAGTTTAGTTTGCACCTTCACCAGGGTGATATATATAACTTACCAAAAAGGTGATACATTGGCTTTTCAAACATTTTGTCTAAAAGACTAGAGTGAAAAGTATTTTTATACATAGTTTTTATTAGGAAACATAATAGATTAAGCCTGAGAGATTTGTTTTTTCTTTTTGTAAAGGCTTGAAAGATTGTTATTATTATTATTACTATTGTTCTATTTTATTACTTCAGCATCTTGAACGAGATATTAAATTTGTGTTACTCGAGGCAGCTTTATGATATTTGAGGTTTAACATGTCTTCGTTTGCTCATCAAGCAAGTCTTCTGTTAAGCCATTAAATAAAGTTAACTTTCTTTTTGTTATCAAGAAATGGTGTATAGAAAAGAATAAAGAATACAGTATAGTAACCCTTGTTCTATTCCACAAGCAACATTACAAAATGTGATAGAAATTGAAGGGAAACGCATAAAAGTACATATAGCATTAGTACTTTGCGTGAGGAGTTATAGAATCAATTACTAATAAAAAAATGTTGTATGTTTTTATTAAATCATATATCTATAAAATACTCAGACATACCAACAGTTTAAAATCATTTATCCATCATAATTTTCATATCTATCTTTTCCCATTTAATCAGCCATGCATTCGTCAAAGAGCGAGCAAAAAAACTCTCTCAGGCCCATCTTTCGATAGATCTATTATCCGTCAGGTCAAAGGAGAACTTTCCAACTTTCTGGCAATTACCCAAAAGATAAAAAGGAATATTCGAATTATTTTACCTCTTTTGGCAGAATCCTCCGGTCAAAGTGAAGACTTGCAGCTAGTATCACCGGGTTCTCCCCCGACGATGGTCGGAGGGACCGCTGCCACCGTCAACTCCGCCCCGGAGTTACCTATAGAAGTGTTAATGACGACTAGCAACTTCCTCTGCCTCAGTTCGATGGAGGGGGTTCACCACTAACTTCTCTTTCTGCAAACTTGCTCTACTCTTCGGTGGATTACTGGGGAATCCAGGTAACCTCTGGAAGCATAGAAGTACAAGGAGTTTCATTGTAACTGGTGGAGTAAAGACACAAACTTTGTACCGATAGCAAGCACTCAAACTCTCGGGGGCTCTCTCAACTTGCTCTGTTTCGGTGAAAATAACTCCAGCAGCTCGTAGCTCTACCTCAACTCAACAGTATGGCCCATAGAAGAATTTCTTCGGCTGAAAAAGGAAAAGGAATCGATTTAGGGTCTCAACAGCCGGCCCGTCTAGCTAGAGTGAAAGCGCCCCTGCCTGACAATACAGACCTCATCCGCAAACACTCACTTACGCTCATTGGAAGAGTGACGAACAAATCAGCTCAGAAAGTTTGGTCTCTCATACCTTTCTTCACTGAGCACTGGAAGACAGAGTTCAAGCCGGTGGGCTCGGATTTGGGGAATGGAATGTTTCAATTCCAATTTGAGAAGGAATCTGACCTTCTAACAGTACTTGAGCAACGCCCATATCATTACGCGAGGTGGTTGATTATACTACAACGATGGGAGCCAACGATCTCCCCCACCTTTCCATCCCTAATTCCTTTTTGGATTAAGGTACATGGACTTCCTTTGCATCTATGGCAGGAACCAATCGTAGAAAGTATTGGAAGAAACATTGGTCTCTATGAGAAAGCGAAAATCACCTCCTTATCAGTCCGAATGAGAGTCCACGTCAACGGTTTGCTTCCTCTGATCACAAACTCAGTGGTGGAATTTCCCAATGGTGATGAAGTCGCCACAACCTTAGTGTATGAGAGGCTAGATAAACACTGTACTAAGTGTCTACGCCTAGATCATGAGCTGAAAGAATGTTTAGTAGCGAGAGCTGAGGACAGAGCGGCGAAAGCAAAAGCTGAAATCTCTACCCACCCTTCAGAATCTATGAGAGGTTTCTCTCCGATTCCAGCTCAGACTAAACATAGAGAAGGACACCAAGATAATAGGAGTCAAGCTGACTTCCAGTTCTCGGCGACAAACAGAGATCGTGAGAGTGGGCCTCCCAAGGAACACAGAGACATTCCACGCCAGCGAGCTTATAAACCCACCTCAAAGACTTGGCACGAGAAGAGCTCATACCGTCGATCGCAGCAATCGCAAGAAAGATCACGCTACAACCAAGAGAAAGACACACGCCCTTATAGAGGAGAATCTTACAGGAACCAACCTTACCCTTCTAGCAGAGGGCATTATAGAGAGGTACAAAAAGTTGGTGCTGAGATTAGGGAAGCGGCTTCTAGTGCTTCCAAATCACATCCAGTGAGGACTGTTGAGGGGAATCCCTCACATCTCTCAGCTGTGGAAAGCACTCCGCGAGATGCTTGCGGACCAAGCAAAGAAGATAGTAGGGAAGTTCGACTTCAGATCTCCATAAACCCAACTCAAGGTGTGGAAGAGGGCCGAAGAATTGAATCTCTGAGAGCCTCAGACCAGAATTCAACCCCAGAACGTCTACCAGCTTCACAACGTTTGGGAACAGCACGAGAATTACCAACTAATTCAAGCTCTCGAGAAAGAATCCCTGCAAAAGACAGACTCGGTGACAATTCAACTTCTCCAAAGACTACACCAAGACTCCCAGCTACTCTCAGATTGGGAGAAACCTCTAAATCTCCCCAGGCAAACACAAGACTACCTGCAACTCAGCGATTGGGAGAAGCGATGCAAGAGGAACCTCGTGAGGTGACTAAAGAGCCAGTCAAGGCGAAGAGAAAGCCAGGCCGCCCTCCTGGAAGTAAAAAAATCATCTCAAGCCCATCACTATCACAGGGAGGGACTTCCAAAAGAAGGAAGGTATCATCAAAACCGACTGTGTGTAGAAGGAGACTACATCCAGAGGATTCTCGAAAAGGTGTAAGGAAGATAAAAGACAATTCAGCTAAACCGACGGGTTCGTCAGGCACACACTCATCCGACAACCTCCCTATTGGCAGGATGATACCAAAGGTAACGAGGAAAAAGACGGGTTTTCGCATCCCGTCCGATCCAGTTCCTTAGCTATAGCAAGCTGGAACTGTCAAGGGTTGGGGAATCCCTGGACAGTTCGACGTCTCAAAGAGGTCACGAAGATGCATCGGCCTGATATATTTTTCCTCATAGAGACCAAAAATCCCAATGATGTTGTACTCCAAAAATGCAAGCCACTAGGATATGAGCAACATCATCTCGTTTCTCCAACAGGCCACGGGGCTGGCGGTTTGGCCGTATTCTGGTCACAAAATGTAAAACTCTCTATTCTGCATTCAAGTGCAAATGTTGTAGAAACAAGGATTGAATATCAAGGAAAGTTTTTCTATGCGAGCTTCGTTTATGGCAATACGGATAGATCCCAACGCAAACTGTTATGGGAACAACTTTTGCTCTCTGCAGAAACTCGAGATGCCCCTTGGTTCTTGACAGGGGACCTCAACGACCTATTGAGAAGTGATGAGAAGACTGGTGGTCCAGACAGAGCAGAGGGTTCATTTACTGACCTTAGGACCTTCTTTGCCGAAGGGGATCTATATGACCTACACCACTCAGGGGATCCGCTATCTTGGAGAGGACAAAGGGGGGATCACCTGGTACGTTGTAGGCTGGATAGGGCTGTGGCAAACAGTACCTGGGCAGAAATGTATCCAACAGCCAGATGCCAATACCTTGATTATGAAGGTTCAGATCATAAACCATTGCTGTCGTTTTTTGATCCTACCAGCAAGAGAAGAAAGGGTCTTTTCCGATATGATCGCAGATTAAACTCAAATGAAGAGGCAAAACAAGTCATCAGGGATTCCTGGGCTTCGTCTAATGAGTTTAATGTTTTGGACAAGCTAGCGTCAACCAGAAGTGCAATTGCAACCTGGAACAAGCTGCAGCATCGAAATAGTAAAGAGCTTATAGAGCAGAAGAAATTTGAGCTGGAGAAAGCTCTAACTAGTCCACTCAACGACACTGTGCTGATAAATGAGATTAATACGGCTTTGAATAAAGCGTATCTGGCGGAGGAAGCGTTCTGGAAACAACGCAGTCGTCTTCTCTGGCTGCAACTGGGCGACAGGAACTCATGTTTCTTCCACGCAACCGCAAAGAACAGGCGCAGAGCAAATTCTTTCACAGTACTCGAAGATGCAGAGGGCAATATGGTGTATAAGGAAGAAGAAATAGAGACGACAGTGGTGAATTATTTTGAGAAGATGTTCACCTCGGAACAAGGAAACAGAACCGATGTTGTTCATGATGCACTACAGCCAATAGTGACTCGAGAGGACAATGACGCCCTGATAGCTATACCGATGCCGGAGGAAATAAAGGAAGCTATCTTTGCGGTGAATGGGGAAAAAGCTCCGGGACCGGATGGTTTCTCGGCAAGCTTCTATCATACTCATTGGAATGAGATAGGGCCAGACATTGTTAGCGAGGTGCAGGAGGCATTCAGAGTTGGGATACTCCCTGAGGACATCAACGCTACTCATGTGTGTCTCATACCTAAGATAAAGAGCCCACAACGCGTATCTGACTTCCGCCACATTGCGTTGTGCAATGTATACTATAAAATCTACTCAAAGATCCTGCAAAAACGGCTCCAACCTTTGCTAGAGAAACTCATCTCCGAAAATCAATCGGCGTTTGTCCCGGGAAGAGCAATAGGGGACAACATTCTCATTACACATGAGGTTCTGCATACACTAAAGATATCAAGAGCAGAGAAGCGAATATCGATGGCAGTAAAGACGGACATGAGTAAAGCTTATGATCGTCTCGAATGGGACTTTATTGCTTCAGTGCTGGAGAGACTCGGATTTCACCATCTTTGGATTGGTATAATCATGCAGTGCATCTCCACAGTTACATACTCCTTCCTCATCAACGGTTCGCCTAGAGGAATGGTTTCACCGAGCCGAGGGATCCGCCAAGGCGACCCCCTCTCACCCTACATATTTATCTTATGTAGTGAAGTGCTCTCGGGACTTTGTAACAAAGCACAAGCTGAAGGAAAGATGAGAGGCTTCAAGGTTGCCAGGGGGAGTCCCCGAATCAACCATCTACTCTTTGCGGATGATACCATGTTTTTCCTAAATGCCGATAGGAAGAGCACAACAGCGCTTAAGGAGATACTGGACAGATATGAAGCGGCGTCGGGACAACTAATCAACAAAGAGAAATCAGCCATCACTTTCTCCCGACGAGCGCCAAAGGAGCTAAAGCAACGTGTCCAGTCTGAGCTCCAAATCCATAAGGAAGGCGGAGTGGGCAAATATCTTGGACTGCCTGAACAGTTTGGCCGACGAAAGAGGGACATCTTTGCATCTATAGTCGAAAGGATTAAACAAAAAGCAAGTAGCTGGTCGAACAAGCATCTCTCAGCGGCAGGCAAGCTCGTGATGCTTCAAAGCGTCCTCACGCCTATCCCGTCGCACACGATGTCCTGTTTCAAGTTACCAATCTCCTTATGTCAGCAAATTGAATCAGCTCTGAAACGTTTCTGGTGGGATGATAGGTCGGTGAAGAAGAAGATGGCTTGGATCTCCTGGGATAAATTAACCCTTACAAAGGACAACAGAGGTCTAAGGGTGAGGAATATCCAGGCCTTTAATGAAGCTTTTCTTGCAAAAATAAGCTGCAGGTTATTGGAGAATCCCGAGGGACTACTAGGTCGAACATTGCTGAGTAAATACTGTCCCGATGGTAACATGCTAACCTGCAGTGCGCCCTCTGCAGCCTCTCATGGGTGGAACAGTATTCTTGCGGGGAGAGACCTGCTTGTTAAGAACCTTGGATGGGTGGTAGGAGACGGGAACATCATCAATATATGGGAGGATCAGTGGCTTAGCACCACCAGTCCCCTTAGACCTATGGGACCGGCCACAAGGGACACAACAAACCTAATGGTTAAAGATCTCCTGCTGCCAAACTCTGGAGAGTGGGATCGTCAACGGATCCAAGAAGTATTGCCATTCTTTGAGGAACATATATTGCGATTGCAACCAAGCATCAAAGGAGTACAGGATGTCAGAAGATGGCTGGGGACAAACACTGGACAGTTCACTGTCAAATCAGGTTACCACGTCGCCATGGCGGAGGTGACGGAGGACATTCTTGAGGGAGAAGCATCGGTGGAGTTTGACTGGAAAAAGACGGTTTGGAAACTCAAGCTAGCTCCTAAAATAAAAATGTTCACATGGAAGTGCTTGAAAGGTATCATACCAGTGGGGGAAAGACTCCTCCAACGTCACTTGAATGTAGACCCAAGGTGCAAGCGTTGCGGACACTCAAAATCTATTAATCACCTTTTGTTCCACTGTCCGTTTGCTCGAGATGTTTGGAGGCTTGCTCCTCTCGAAAGTGGCTTTGACGTTAGTGGATTAACAGATTTACTAGAGGATTGGTCCGTTATGAAAGCCCTTAAGTGCCTCCCACCTGCTGGCATAGCATCTACACCATTAGTACCTTGGATCCTATGGTCAATTTGGAAAGATAGAAATAAACTTGTCTTTGAGAATTTTGCTGGGAATCCAGCTGATGTTTTGACACAGGCCATTGTAGCTGCTCGAGAATGGTCAGAGGCGCAAGCTGGTAAAGAAAAGAACCCGCGACCCCATGTCAGAATGCCAGTGCCTCATCTGGAAGTGGTGGTTCAAACTGATGCAGCCTGGACAGAGAGGACAGAAAAGGCAGGTTTAGCATGGATAGTCAAGCAACAAGGGGAAACTACAAAGGGACAGAGAGGACTTAGCTTCGTCTCTTCAGCTTTAATAACAGAAGGGTTGGCACTTCGTGATGCAATGGTGGCCTGCGGGAATCAAGGTATAAGAAGAGCAGCTTTCCAATCGGACTCGATGCAACTGATCAATGCCATCAACGGCAAGGCGCCTCCACTAGGGATTTATGGAATTACAGAGGATATCCAGGTCTTAGCATCATCTTTTGAGGCCATTATGTTTTTGTGGTTTCTACGAGAGAGAAATGTAGTTGCAGATTTGCTTGCAAAGAGTGCTTTGTCCTTGTATGAACAAGAGGTGGGTGAGGATGTATTAATTCCCCCACCTAACTAGATGGAAGTGAATGAAGATGTTTCGTGACAAAAAAAAAAAAAATCAGCCATGCATTCTATGTCAAAGCAAAAATGTGCAACCCCCTTTTTCTTATGCCCTGATGCAAAATTTCTAAACATAGAAGATGAGTTTCACTGTATACAATTCGGAGAGTTAGTATCTTCATCTGATCACATCCGTCCTTTACATCGAAAGGTCAACAAAACGTATGCTTTCAGCAAGTGTGCAGTTTGCGGGGATCAAATATTCCATAATCTTGAACCCCTAATGTACATCTGCAAAGAACCTTCTTGCCATATTCAAGCACTAAAATATGACCATAGTTTCCACAGAGTGTGTATCGAGCCAATATCAAAGCACCATATCATCCTAAGCATACTCTCCGGCTTATTCTTACAGATCCAAGTAAGATATGTCTATGTTGTTCAAATTTTAGTGAATGGGTTTACAATTGCTCTAGATGCGATTTTAGTATGTGTCGAGATTGTTCTAGAAAAGAAACACTCCTTAAAATAAACCATCCAAAAAGGCATGAGCATACCCTTGTCTACAATTATAGGCCAAGATCATTGATTTGTGACATTTGTGGGTTGAGTGATCATAGGTCTTTGATGTATTCATGTGGTCAATGTGATTTTGTAGTCCATAAAGAGTGTCTTTATATTCCATGCATCATAAGAATATCACGTCACGAACACCGCATCTCTTTCAACTCTTTTCTTACTCCCGAAAAACTGATGTGTGGAGTGTGTCACCGGAAGATAGACACAAACTATGGAAGATATTCTTGCGTAAAGGGTTGCAATTATGGTGTTCATTCAAAATGTGCAACACGAGAAGATGTATGGGACGGAGAAGAACTTGAGGGAAAACCAGAAGATCCATATGAAGATATTAGCTCGTTCAATGAGATAAGTGAGGGGATTATACAACATTTTAGTCATCAAGATCATCATATGAGACTCGATGAGAAGACCGATAGAGCTTTTGACGAGAACAATTATTGTCAAGCATGCACACTTCCTATATGTGATGATATTATTTACAGTTGCATGCAATGTGGTTTTATCCTCCATCAAGAATGTGCACATCTTCCTCGGAAGAAACATCAAGTGACGCATCCTCATTCGCTTAGTCTACAAGTGGGTCATCAAGGCTGCGCATTGTTCGAATGTAAAGCTTGTCTTCGTCCAAGCAACGGATTTGCGTACTTATGTGATGAAGAGGATTGTGATTATATGTTAGACGTACGTTGTGCTTATATAGCTGAGCCATTGGATCATCGGTGTCATCAGCATCCCTTGTTTCTTACATTTGAACCCCGATCTAAAGAAATATGTTTGGTTTGCCATAAATCTCGAGGTCACCGTCTAAATTGTGGAGAATTGATGTAGCGGAAGCTTCTAGGGATAGAACTAGATCCGTTTATTCCAAGAATACACGAATCTAGGGTTTGTGAATACTCTTCACAGTGCTTAATTAAAAGCTCTTAGGGTTTGTGAATACTCTTCACAGTGGTTTATAAAAACCTCTTTAGGGTTTGAGAATACTCTTCTCAGTGGTTTATCAAAACCTCTTCTGGAAAACTCTTTTTATTAAATCATCATAAACTGAATACAAAGTTAAGCCTAGACGGCTATATATAAGAAATCCATAAAACCCTAAAATAGTAAAGATAAATATCTAAATAATAAATAAATAAATAATAAAATATTTGGAAATATTCCAAATATTTATCTGCATCATTCTCTCTGGGTTGGAGAAGATTCGCCTTCGAATCTTGATCGTAGAATTCGAATCCAAAACGTTTTCCAAGAAAAACTCTTCCTCGAATCTTCAATAGCTTGTATCGCACGGTTTTTGCACGAATCCGATTGTAACTTGAATCTTCAAAAATCCGTTTTTGCACAAACTTTGCACAAAACAGATAATTAAGATTCTGCCCAAAATCTTCATCAATATAACTTCGCCCTATTTTTGCACGAAAATCGTTCTGCACAGACTTTACACAGATCTCGTCCCGTCCGAATTTTGCACAAACTTCATCTTTATTGACAGAGTCGACAACACAAATATCTTCTTCGATAAATCTGTCCTCGTCATCATCATCATCAAACTGCACATCTTGAGCTCGTGCTGCTTCTCTTTTCTTTAATGCCTCATCGAACTTATTTAATGCCGTGCAGAAATCTTGTTCTAACTTCTTATAAATCTTGTTGAGATCTTCTTTAAGTTTTTCCAAGATATGATCTTGTTTAAGCTTTTTCAAGATCTCAGCTAGTGGTTGTTGTTGTAGATACATCTGCGATCAAGATAATAGAACCGTTTGGCTCTGATACCAACTGATGTAGCGGAAGCTTCTAGGGATAGAACTAGATCCGTTTATTCCAAGAATACACGAATCTAGGGTTTGTGAATACTCTTCACAGTGCTTAATTAAAAGCTCTTAGGGTTTGTGAATACTCTTCACAGTGGTTTATAAAAACCTCTTTAGGGTTTGAGAATACTCTTCTCAGTGGTTTATCAAAACCTCTTCTGGAAAACTCTTTTTATTAAATTATCATAAACTGAATACAAAGTTAAGCCTAGACGGCTATATATAAGAAATCCATAAAACCCTAAAATAGTAAAGATAAATATCTAAATAATAAATAAATAAATAATAAAATATTTAGAAATATTCCAAATATTTATCTGCATCAGAAATGTGGTTTTGTTGTGTGTTTTGGATGCGCAACTTTACCCAATAAGTTGAGGTACAAGCATGATGAACATGTTCTCCTTTTTTCTTACGAAGAAGACGTAAGAGGTCAATACTTTTGCGAAGTTTGTGAGAAAGAAGCAGATCCCAAGAATGGAGTTTATAGGTGCAGTGATTGCAACGTTACGCTGCATATTAAATGTCTACTTGGAAAAGACATAAATATTATCCATGGTGTCATACTCGAGTATCCTCGAGTGGATGTTTCTATTCTTCTCAATAATCGCCTTAGTCGCAACATATGTAAAAGATGCGATAAACTTTGTGAATACAAAATAGTATACGAAGTATTTGATTTTGAGATATGCTCTCTCAAGTGTCTGAATATCGTTGTACTATATTTTAATATGTTTGCTTAATATATTATTCTTTCTATATGTTTTCTTTTCATAACAAATGTTAATTTTAGGGAATATTTAAAAATTCTATAGATGGTACCACATTTTTATACCTGCAAAGAATACGATAACCAATTAGATTTGTACAGTATTGTCTACCACAAAGGTGTCCTCATCCCCCTTATTCTACGAGTAACACATTACGACCGTTATTTCCATCGTAATGCTTGTATGGTTTATTTGCCAAATAATTAAAAAATGGAAATTAAATTTGTAGAGAGAAGAGAGAGCGAAGACAGGAAGATAATGAGTTGTTTTGGGTAGTTATTGAATTTGTGTGTGTTTTTTTGTTATTATTTTCTCGATTAGGCCTAATTTTCCTTTTACAAGAGTAATAAAAACAATTTTAAGGAAAACTGAACCATTTGCTCGAAGGTAATAACCAAAATAGATAACAAATCTTACTTCAAGTGGTGGGTACAAGCACTATTACTCAGAAAATATACTAATCCAAGAGATACAACAGAGACCAATGCCATATTTTGGCATCCACTGGTAAAGAATGTGAACAAAAAAGATGAGTTAATGAAACGACTACTGTCCTCCCTTGTGTGATGATCCAACTACTTGCTTAAGTAGTTTAACCTTGTCGAAATCTGCAGGGCAATAACTTTTCTCTACTTCCCAAGCGAGCTGTGACATTCCATTAAACGATGATTTGGCTCCTTTTTCATCTGTTACTTCCATTGGAAAAGGAATCCTGACATCGTATACACCTCGTGGAGACCACACTCGGAGGTCGAATCCAAGCCTATCCATCCATATCATCTTTGTCTCTGAAACCTGGCATTAGGCAGAGAAAGTATAGTTTTGAACATTCCACAAGCCAACTAATCTGAAGTGAAACTAGTAGTCATGCTCCATAAACATATCATCTAATTTGGACGTTCTTTAAGTAGTATAGCATGAGAATATACTAACCACAAAGTCAAGATCAACGTATACGTTGCAGAAACGGAAAATGTCTTCCATGTTGTTAGCGTTAATCTTGTTGACAATGTCCTCTGCAACACCTCGAAGAGGATCAGGGCTTGCATTTTTATAATCTGCTGACGCCACCCAAACTCCATCCTGGAAAAAGTTTACAGACTGTCGGTTATCAGAGTTTGGATCACAACAAGACTTTCTTCTACGTCTTTTAATTTGGAGGGGATGAACTTAAATATAAGGGAATAGACTGTCACAAGAAACTATAAGAGAGCTAGCGATTTGTACCTCCATGAAGTCTTCCATCTGAAGCACACGGTCAACAGCAACAACATATAAACTGTCTTCCTCAACTTGTTCTCCAAACTTTTTCCTCCATGTAGCACTAAGACGCTACACAAAACATAGGGACAAGTAAAATCACATGCTTAACCAATTAAACCAAGAATTTTAATAAGAAATAATCTGTTATCTACATTCATCTCCTAGAGGCTATTAATATAATACTACACATGAAGCCAGTACTCTCACACACACACAGATACAAAGGAAATGAATATAAGTGCAAGTTTTTTTTTTAACTTCTACGTGAAATTGAGAGTGCCAAGGACAAAAAAAAAAAGAAAAACATAAGCAGGTCAAAGAAGAAACCCTATCTTCCACACAAAGAAAGGATCGGATCATATTCATACACAACACAAAGGTAGTACCTTTACAACATGGTCGTCACCAGGTCGAGCAATGCTACCTTGAATCGTACACTGAGGAGTCCTCAAGTCCACATTGCTCCAACTGATTCCCACAACAAATAAAAGGATCAAAATCACTCTTTACAATCTTAAAAAGGATCAAACTTTGACACTTTAAAACCGAGTTGAAACCAGCATTTGACACCTGAACGTGAAGAGCAGACCTCTTGTCAGGAGACAAGGCGCGATTGAGGCAGAGAACAGGAGTGCCGTCTCCGTCAACGGCGAACCGAACGCCGACGCCGAGCGGCCACCCGTCGTGGGTCAGAGTGGAGAGGGTTCCGACGGAGGAAAGCTCCATGATGCTCCTCGAAACCTCCGCCGGAAAGGGCTTGTGGCTCGACGCGGCGGAGAGATGGTGATTGGTCGCCGTTAGCGGCGGCGTGGAGACGGAGGAGCATCGGAGGGAGATTGGGCGCGATGGGTCTCGTTTCGGGGAGATGAATTCGCGTTTGCCGATGGGTTTGCAGAGGTTTGGAGATGGGAGAAGGTTGAGAGCGAAGGATTGGGTTTGGAGCTTCATCTCTCGATTTGCTCAGAGATAGAGATAGAGATAGAGAGAGAGAATTGACTCTTGTGTGGAATGTAGTAAAGATAATCTTGTGATTGTGAATAAAATAAACCGGAATCGTACCGATTAAAACCAAATCAATCACAAAAATGTATCCGGTTAGTGTGTTTTTGGAAGAACTAGGGCTGGGCGTTCGGATACCCATTTGGGTTTCGGTTCAGTCCATTCGGGTTTCGGAGTTTCGGGGTCAAAGATTTCCGCCCCATTCGGATATTTCTAAATTTTGGTTCGGGTTCGGTTCGGATCTTTGCGGGTTCGGTTCGGGTTCGGATAACCCATTTAAATTTTTTTAAATTTTCAAAATTCATTATATACTTTAAATTTTCAAAATCTATAAGAAAGATAATATATTACATATAAATTTTCATAACATATATGTCAAAATACCTTAATTTAACATATAAATTGGTTTTCTTTGAATATTTGGATAAAGAATCAATAGATATTTAACTATTTTGGTGTTTTCAGTATACTTTAGCTATTTTAAACATTTACTTTTGACTATTTGCATATATTTTCCGAGTATTTTGGAAAACTTAAAGGTATTTTATATATTTTTAATATTTTTAATATACATTATATATAAAAATAATGTATATATATAAGTATATAAATTTATTTCGGATACATTCGGGTACCCAAAATATTTTGGTTCGGATCAGGTTCGGTTTCGGTTCTTTAAATACCGAAATTTTGAACCCGTTCGGATATTTAATCAATTTCGGTTCGGATTTGGTGCTACTTTTTCGGATCGGGTTCGGTTTGGTTTTTCGGGTTCGGATTTTTTGCCCAGCCCTAAGAAGAACTATCTTTTTTTTTTTACCTTGGGGTGAAATCAAAATTAATAAGAATTTCAAATCTGACCAGACATTATGCCATCATTGATTTCACATCTATCTTTTCAATTCTAAATTTCTCTAATGCAACAAACCAAAAATGTATTGATCTTTTAAACCGAGTTTCAAGAAGTGGTTCTTCTTGTTTGTTCTGTTTAGCTACACTACAACTAAACAACTTTTTTGTTAACAAAATCAATCTCTCCTCACGGTTTTACAAGGAGAGTCATGAGAGATATACTTTATTCGCAACATAGCAAAGAAAAAAAAAGTGACTTAGAGTACTAGGAATGTAACTTAGAACTCAGAAAAACTAGAAAAGCATATAAAGGGTTTTGACGTTTTGTTCATCATTATTATTTTACTGGCATAGCTTTCTGTCAATTGTGTTGCGTAGATGTGTTAACAAAATTATATGTAAACGGTATATGAGTGCGTTACGCACTGTGAGTAGATACTATTGACTCTCTGTATATTACTCTTGAGTAGCGTAGTTGCTTACACTGCGTTACGCTACGTACCATTCAACGATCAATCAATTGTCCATTTGTGATCCCCCACCCGCAAACTTAGAAGACAAGGAACGCAAAATACATTGAGTCATGCGTAAAACTTAATCATTGAGCAACATGTGTATGTGTGTGTTTCCCTGATCGATGTTCACTAGTTTTTTTTTTGTGTGTGTACCTAAACCGGTATTGGAGAGAAAAACATATAACTTTAGCAAAGAAACCAACGCGTGTTGGCCTAGTGGTAAAGGAACTCCGGCTGGAGTGTCCGCCCTGAGTTCGATCCGCGTTGGCCACGAGAGAATTTACATGGGCTTCTCTCGTCCTCCAGACCACTTTGCGTAACCAGGGGCCCTTAAGTGGAGGCTTAAAAATTCCTGTAATGGCATGGGCATAAGCCCGGTGGGCTAGTCGATCACGTTTAGTGGTCGGATACTGGGTTATCAAAAAAAACTTTAGCAAAGAAAAAAAGAGAAGAACATATAAGTATTGTGACTGCATTTAATCTGTTAAATTTGATTTGATTCGTTATTGTTTCAGTTCGATTCAGAAAATCTAGATATCCATAAGTTTCCAAAGCAAAGCAAATATTAAAAATTCAGTATCCGTTAAAAACGAAGCAAATCATAAATACTAAAGTCTTTAGAGACGGATATATGGTTTGCTTTGACTTTTGTATAAATAAATGTATATCTACAATTAAATATAATGTTTAAATGTATAATTTTATATAATTATTTTTAACATATAATTATAATTTTGTTATTTATAAAATACATATAAAGTATTAAATTAAAAAAGAAATATAAAACTACAATTTTTGAAATTATGTGTGTTTATATTATTAAAAAACATGGAACATATAGTTCAACTAATTTTCACTTTTGGTTTAGTATTACGTAAAAATTTTTTTTTTTGAAAACAAATATGTGTAGTTTTTTCTAGATTTATTTGTATTAAATAAAATGTATAAATATTCAAAAATATTCGAAATTTTTTTCGGATATCCAGAACATTGGATATTTATATTTCTCCGAGACAAAAAAAAATACTAGAAAATCAGATATTCATAAGATACGAAGCAAATTAAAAATACTAAAAGTTATGGTACTATTTGATCTGTGCCACCCCTAACTCTGGCTTAACAAATGTTGTACTAATGGTGTGGTAAGCGGAGATAAATAATGTATGATTAGCAAAAGTTGAGCATTTGGTCTCATACGGGATACATATAGAATATTTATATTTTACAAACTAAAAAATATGTGATACTAATATATTTTAAAAATATATTTTATTTAAAATATATTTACATATCTGAAATTTAAAATTTAATATGCTATTACTCATATTTATAACCATTATTTTATTTTATTTAAAAATTATAATTATGCTAGTTGTCTTTAAACAAAATTAATTTAAATTTGTTATTTAAAAAAATGTTAAAATTAGTATCAAAATTTTACTATTGATTTTTTATGATGTAATTTTATAAATAATATGAAAAGTGATAATTTTTAGTTAAAATACCAAAATAAATCGAAGTTGAAATCTGAATCAAATCCGATCCGATAAAAATAAATCTGAACCAATAAAAATGAATCTGAACCAATCTGAACTCAACACTAATACCAAAGGGATCTTCTTTTACGGTATTTTGAGTTGTAGTTATTATCCTAACCAAATCCGAACTCAAAACTTGACTAATTCAAAATCCCAAAAACGTTACTGATGGACAACAATAATATGGTTTGAGTAAACCATGTACACAAATCTATTGAAAAAATTATAAGTATATTGAGTTTAATCAAGTACATATCAAGGATTTGAGAGTTAAATTTGTTACCACTTTACTACTATTTCAGTTAAATCAAATTTTTGACTCGCATGTTTTTCGTTTGGTTTGTTGATAGAGAAGCAGAAGCTAAGAGAACATGGATTAGACTAGAACTCAACGAGAACTTGAACAATCAAAGGAAATTTGTTGATGTTAATATTCTCAATAGAAAACAAGAGGGCTTTGAAGATGACGATACCCTCAGCAAGATCAAAGAAGATAATAGTATTTTTCTAAGTGCTTGAAAAGCTCTGGTTACAATTCTAATTAGAGCATATGATTAAGCCCAGTCTCTTAATCGGAGTTCTTAACTCATGATTTGACTTTTTTTCTTTTTATACTTTTTCGACTAAAAGACGGCTTCCAATAGTAAATAAGAGGGTTTTGAAGATGATGATACTCTCGGCAAGATCAAAAAAGATTATAGTATTTTTCTAAGTGCTTGAAAAACTCTGGTTGCAATTCTAATTAGAGCATGATTAATTTCGGTCTCTTAGTCCGGTTTTTGACTCATGATTTGACAATTTTATTTTATTTTATATTTTTTGGTTAAAAAACGGCTTTTATATTATTTTATTTAAGAGACGGTTCTTAGTTTTTCTTCTTGTTCGGAATCGCGCTAGGCGCTACGCGTGCGGCTGAGCTGCGCCTAGCGAGTTAACACAAAATCGGAAGAAAATCGGGGAGTATTCGGGCCTAGTTTTTAACAAATTAATATCCTTAATTTTTGTATTCATAACACAAATATCCTAATGTATGTTAAACTCAAAGTAAAGTTAAACTCAAAGTAAAATGGATACATAATCAGTATATACAAGGGGAACATATATAATACAAAATAGTCACTTAGTCTAGTGGTCTCTAGGGGGATAACTTATACATGCACATGGGTTCAATTTTGCCCACAGAACGATTTTAGTGTTTTTTTTTGTTTTAGGTTAAATGAACCATTCGTGACAAAAAAAAAAAAAAGTTAAATGAACCACATAATTACTTAAATGTCCTCGTCTTCTTCTTCTGATTGTCGCCGTTCTGCATTTACCACCATCATTGACAAAAACTAAATCACGATTACTTTATTTTCTTGTAGATTTTACATAGAATTCTTAGATCTACAACCTAACATCGAGTTTTATAGCTTTAAGTTCATAAGAATCGAGTAATCATGAGATTTTTGATTCTTCAACCGCATAAATCGCATAGAAGACGAAGTATCTTCTTGTTCGGAATCGCGCTAGGCGCTACGCGTGCGGCTGAGCTGCGCCTAGCGAGTTAACACAAAATCGGAAGAAAATCGGGGAGTATTCGGGGCCTAGTTTTTAACAAATTAATATCCTTAATTTTTGTATTCATAACACAAATATCCTAATGTATGTTAAACTCAAAGTAAAAGTTAAACTCAAAGTAAAATGGATACATAATCAGTATATACAAGAGGGAACATATATAATACAAAATAGTCACTTAGTCTAGTGGTCTCTAGGGGGATAACTTATACATGCACATGGGTTCAATTTTGCCCACAGAACGATTTTAGTGATTTTTTTTTGTTTTAGGTTAAATGAACCATTCGTGACAAAAAAAAAAAAAAAGTTAAATGAACCACATAATTACTTAAATGTCCTCGTCTTCTTCTTCTGATTGTCGCCGTCTCTGCATTTACCACCATCATTGACAAAAACTAAATCACGATTACTTTTATTTTCTTGTAGATTTTACATAGAATTCTTAGATCTACAACCTAACATCGAGTTTTATAGCTTTAAGTTCATAAGAATCGAGTAATCATGAGATTTTTGATTCTTCAACCGCATAAATCGCATAGAAGACGAAGTATAACATGGCCGACTTTCTTTAAACGACGGTTTAGGCGGTGAATATGCGGATGGCCGCATAACGTCACCGCACCGGTCCAATTCGCCACGGACACTCACCGTGTAACGCTTACTCGGACGTGTACTCGGCACTACGCCCGCATTTTAGAACAGGGGTAAAATCTAAAAAAAATAAGAATCGTCTTTTATCCGAAGCTAAGAACCCCAGTTAGAAAAGTACGGTTAATCATGGTGTTATATTTCAATAAAACGTGCATCTTTACAACACAAAAAAGAAAGCTCAACATATAAACTACGTACCTAGATCCTAATCTTAAATCAATTCATAATTACCCAACATAAAGAAAAAGAAAACAAAGCACTTAAAGTCGGCGTTGACCTTAAAGACGTATACGGTCCAAGCATCCATTGATCCGAGGTAAAAATTAAAAAAAAAACAGAGGAGTAAGAAATGTTTAAGAAACAAAACAATCAGAATGTTTTAAAAAACAAACAATGATAATGTTTTGGTCTTATTGGTTTAGTACATGTGAAACCAACGGTTAAAGATTACACCAACATTCACGGCAAATGTGTCGGTGGCTGTGTTGTGTGTTTGTTTGCGTAAAACATCAACTTCAACAATGAACACTGACAATAACACTCTCAAAGGATCTTTTTGGACAAACTTTAATCACGAAGTAATCAAAAGGGAACTGAGATATCATATTTGAGGGAGATACATTGTCTCTATCAGCCCCACACAAGACACAACACATCATGACAGCTCTTTGTTGGTCTTTCTTTTTCTTTACTTCCTTCTTTATATTTCAACTCACAATCTCAGGATCCTCTGTTTTCTCTGTTTCACAATCCATTTTTTTCGAGAGAAGGAAGAAATGGGTGTAGATTTGAGGCAAGTGGTTGCTGGTATCCTCACCATTACCATGTTTGTTATGCTCGGGCAGATGCTTCATAGAGATTACTATGATTCTCTTCAGGTATCTTCACTGCCGACACTTTTCTTAAACTCTTGCTCCTCTAGTGTGATACTAATTGAGCTAATTCAAATGTGTTATCATGGACTTATCTTCTTCATTCTCAGTTAGCATTTTGTCTCCTTCACTTTTTGTGTTGATGTCTTTGAAAAAGATCTAATTCAATGTTAAATGTTAGACTTTCTTGATTTGTGCATTATAATGATATTTTCCCTACCAATACTTTCCATTTTTAGATAAAATGTGGATTTCATGGATTACAAGAAACCCAAATTAGAATCAGCAAGTGAATTTTTTTTTTCCATTGATCATTAGGACATATAATTAGTTTCATCTCTTTTGGTGTAAACTAATAGTGCAAAAGTTCTCACCTTCTCTTCTGTAGCTAAACTCAAGATCCTTCTCTAATTTTTCCTTCATTTTGTTTACAGGAGAAAGCTCAGGGAGATGCTGCACACGATATGGAGTTCGAAGGATCCAGAGTATCTGTGAAAGATAGTCTTCTCGGAGCTGTGGAAGGCAGTAAAGGGCCTTGGATGGATGATAACAATGATCTTAACCCTTGCTGGCCAACATTACTATCAGGTATTGTGTTTGTTTTACTCAGACTCTCTTGTCTTTCCATCTTGCTTCATCGATCTTGGAACTATAAGGAACTTCTTGTTACAGATGAAGCTGTATCATCGAAAGGGTATGTTACATTCTCATTAACGAACGGTCCTGAGTACCATATCTCTCAGGTATACTTTATAAAACGCTCTTAAGAGTACTGTTCTTTTTTTTAGATGTCTTCTGCCGTTTGTTGTTTGGGTGGTTAAATAAATTATCATCTCCTGTGTTAGATCACTGATGCTGTTATGGTGACAAAACATCTTGGAGCAACACTAGTGCTTCCTGATATAAGAGGAAGCAAACCTGGTGATGAAAGGTTAAGAGTTGTCTTTCTTTTTTTAATGTTCATAAACTTTTTGGTTTTTGATAATTTGTTTCTAAGATCAATAATGAATTATCAGGAACTTTGAAGATATTTATGATGCTGATAAACTAATCAAAAGCTTGGAAAACGTCATCAAAGTTGTCAAACAATTGCCTGAACAAGTATCTCTAAGGGACATGGCCATTGTAAAAGTCCCCACCAGAGTTACAGAAGGACTACAGTCAAGGAGAACATTGATCCAATCTTCAAATCTAAAGGAAACATTCGAGTGGCCACGTACTTCCCTTCTGTAAACTTGAGGAGATCCTCACAAGACGGCGAAACCGATCCCGTGGCATGTTTGGCAATGTTTGGTTCCTTGGAGCTGCAGCCTGCACTGAATGCAGTTGTTGAATCAATGGTTGAGAGGTTAAGGACTCATAGCAGGAAATCAGGTGGCCGTTTCATAGCGGTAGACCTTAGAGTTGACGTACTTGAGAAGAAAAATTGCCATTCAGCTGGTGTAGTAGGGTCCAAGACATGTTACAACGCGCAAGAGATTGCTGTATTCTTAAGGAAGCTTGGATTTGCTGGTGACACAACTATCTATCTCACTCAGCCGAGATGGGACAGTAGCCTCAACATCCTTAAGGACATCTTCCCAAAAACGTTCACAAAGGTGTGTACATCAAAACATTTTCTTTAGTCCCAACGAACAGTTTCTTACCCTTATGCTAAATCTTTGATGCAGGAGGCGATAATGCCAGCAAGTAAGAAATCAAAGTACCTTGAATCAGAGAGTTCAGAGTACGAAAATGTTATTGACTTCTACATAAGCTCGAGAAGCGATGTGTTTGTTCCAGCCATATCAGGTTTGTTTTATGCAAACATAGTTGGGAAGAGGATAGCTTTAGGTAAACCACAAGTGCTAGTTCCAGCAGAAATCTCAGAGACATCTGGTCTTGCTACAGATTTCATCTCTCCTTACATCTCAAAAAAGAACCACTTGGCTTATTCCTGCTTTTGCTGACCTTCTCACATTTCCAAATTGGTCTTTAAGCATGGCCTTTCTCAGTTTTCACCAAGTGTATGCAATTTAGTTTTTTTTTTTGTTCTCGTCTCTTTTTGTCATGTAAGGGTTGTTTCAATATAAGTTGTTTTTCTTTTCAGGTGAGTTTATCTTTGTTTGCCATGTGTAGGAAAGAAAACTATTAAGGTTTACAATTTGATTCTGTTGGCTCTCATAGCCTTTGCATTCTATAAATTTTTTGTCTATAGTATGAAACATATTTACACAAATCAAAACTTGTTTGTAAGATTTATTTTAGCAAGGAGGACACCATGTGGTCTTTACTCTGACAAGATGTTATCTTTACTATGTCCATTGTTCTTTACAGACAGAGAGGAAAGACTTTTGCTTGGTATGAACTATGAACACAGAGAATCCTCTATGTAAAAACACAACACAAAGACTGAGCCAAACTTCCATTAGTACAACCCCAAATCCAAATCAATTCACAGTTGCACTTTTACATCAGACAAAAAAAAAAGAAATATGAATAAGGGACAAAATAACTGAATCGTGCAGTATACATTTGTAAAATACTATTACCATGTAAAAGAAAGAAAGAAAGAAAGGTTAGAGGTTTAGGACCGTTGTCACAGGTTATTGCCTCTGAAGTTGCAGTATGAGGAAGATGAAATATCTAGTAATTAATGTGTTTATGCATTTCTTGAGGCTCTGAATTTACGGAACGGTTTCTTGAAGTAGACGCTCATCGGAGTCTTGGGTACAGGAAGTAAGTTTCCCAACAACTGCTAGTGGCCAGCTGACTAGTCCGATGGCAATAGAAGCAAGCCATAGTTGCCAACTCAGTGCAACGGTATGGGCAAACTCCCCAAGGAAAGTCACAATGAGTATCTGCATTTTCAACCACAAGAGTTTATTACCAGATGCTATTCAAGTGTCTAAGAGGATTTGTGTTATTGTCTTACCTGAAGTACAAAAGTGACTCCAACAATTGCAACAAAGAGAGGGTTCTTGGATACACCACTGAATACATTCATTTCATCAGGTTTCCTTGCGTTGAACTCGTTGAATATCTGCGTACCACTTGCATGATTAAAACCAATCCCATATGATTCAAGTATACAAGGAGATGAAAGAGGAGATGATTTTGCCTACTTGACACATAACGAATGCATTGAATATCATAGTGTTCTTCACTTCCACAGCATGTGCATGGTTGCTGTCTTGGCTCAAGCCAAGAATGCTCAACCCTGCAAAGTTGAGAACTAGGAGGACAGCCACTTGGTATAATGACTGCAGCATCCCCCAAAATTATAGTTTCAGAGATATGGTGGACTCTAGAAAAATGTTTTAGTAATAAATCAAAATCAAGATAGTTTTCTTGCTGAACAATTCACCTGCACAAGCAAATTCCTCCACATGATGTTTGTTATAAGAGGTTCCCTGCAGATCCAGAAACAAACCATCACGATCTACTCAACAGAAACCACAATACTCAAACACACTATCGAGTTCATTATGCTACTATACCTTCTTCCAACAGGGGTTCTGTGCATAAGATGATCTGTTGGTGGCTCTGTAGCTAGTGCTAGTGCTCCAAGAGTATCCATAATAAGGTTGACCCAAAGCAAGCTGTATCAAAAGAACTAACTATTATAGTTTAACGTGTCTCAAAAGTTCAACCATCTCATGCTAGAAAGGCAGAGGAAGATTTAATTAACCTGTACAGCCTTTAGGGGAACATCACCAGAAGACATTGCTGCTACAACATTGATTACAAGAGCTGCAACATTCACAGTAAGCTGGAACTGTATGAACTTCTGAATATTTGCATACACAGAACGGCCCCAGCGAACAACCTAGAAAAGTAAACAGAGTATAAAAGGACATAAAGAATAGCTGTGGATGTAAATACACTTAGAGATGAAAAATAAGGCTAAATGCTCTTAGACAAACCTTTACTACTGAAGCAAAATTGTCATCCAAAATGATGATATCTGAACTCTCTTTAGCAACTTCAGTTCCTGAGATACCCATAGAGAGACCTATGTCTGCCTATATTACAAAGCAATAAGTCAGGTTTGGAAATGAAACACAAAACCTAATATTAACATGTACCATCATCTCCAGTGATTCTAACCTCGTGGAGTGCAGGAGCATCATTAGTACCATCACCAGTGACAGCAACAACATCTCCATTTTTCCTTAATGCTTGAACAAGTAAAAGCTTGTCATTAGGAGATGATCTACCCATCACCTGCATTATTTTTTACCCCAAGTTAATATTTGAAATATAGCATCATCTCAGTAAGGTCACATGATCCTTGACTGTTCATACCGTTATTTTCTTGGCTACTTGTTCTCTCTCTTTCTCAGATAGCTCACGGAACACTTTTCCTTCAATGATAGTAGGCTCAACGGCTTCTGTATCTGAAGCAAGTATACCACACTCCAAAGCAATTGCTTTTGCTGTCTGAAGATTGTCTCCAGTCACCATACGTACCTAGATAACACAAATGTTTCATGCGAAACATTACAGTGAACATGCTGATCATGATCATGCATTATATCACAACAGCATTTAACTGCCATCATTAGATGTCTGCAACTACTGTAAATATTAGTAGAGGCTAGAAGCCTACCTTAACACCAGCACTGGTGCAAATTCTCACTGCTTCTCTGACACCAGGACGACAAGGATCCTTTATACCAACGATAGCAAGCAAAGTCAATTCATCTTCTGGTAATGTCCATTTATCCAAGTCCTCCTGTTCCTTGGGAACTTGGCTCAGCTCTTGTGTTCTGCATGCAATCGCAACACATCGCAAGCTATTTTTCGCCATAGGCATCGATTGCAAGTCTGAAAAACTCCTGTAATGTAATATCCAAACATAAATGTTTTTGATGTTTGAGATAAGAACTAACTAACAGGCAAATGTTAAGGCCTCCTAAGCTATTAGAGTGTGTCCTTGCAGTGAAGTTTTTTTTTTTTTGATACATCCCTTCTCCTAATTTAATCTCTATACCACCAATAAGAAACTTGGAGAGATTGTTATTCACAAATTTGAGTCACCTCACCTTTTGGCTATCAATGGGCTGAAGAGTACCATTTGAGTCCATGTATTGTGTACAGCAAGACAGAACTATCTCTGCTGCTCCCTTCCAATGAATGAAAACTTCAGAATCACCCTGCAGTGAGTTAAAATACTCCTTATCAGCTTCACTAAATTATAATTTATTATTAGAGACTTTCCTATTGAATAGTGATGAGAAGATGTTCATGTGTTGAGCAGAGCAACTACTTAGTCCAATGCCTTCACAACGAATTTAAATGATTCCCTTAATCTTAAACTGGAGAGAGGGTCAAGAAATTATTACTCTAAGAACAGCAACACCTCCACGCTTTTTCTCCGAGTTGAAAGGGAAAGCATGGATGATAGCAGACTCCGACCTGATGGTATCAAACTTCATCCCCAACTGTAACAATAGCTTCTTTAAACATACTACTCATGCAGAGAAACAAAAAAAAAGGTGAAATATGGACCAGAGAAAGCAAACATTTGATACCTTATAAGCCCAAGACAGAATAGCCTTCTCTGTAGGAGATCCAGAGATCTCCACCTCTCCACCATCCTACAGTAAAACAACATAAGCACTAACCATCCATCATTTGATAACCTCGGTATGAGCTTAGAGACACCAACCTTGGGATGGAAAAACGTTGCCTGTAGGTGTTCTGTGCCACGCCCTCACTTATTAAGGCAACAAGTTTATGGTGGAGTCCAGAGGGGTTGTCTGCTACATCCATCTTTGATCCTCCAGCATAAGTCTCAACCACAGTCATCTGTAGTTTTGAAAAGGGGTAATATTAGCAATCTATATAGAAGGGTATCATGATTTCATGTCAGGAAGAAGCTTCCATTGCATTGATGCTGAGTTTCACTATATACTGACCTGATTCAGAGTTAGAGTTCCAGTTTTGTCACTGCAGATTGTTGTTGCTGAGCCCATGGTTTCACAAGCTGAAAGTCTCCTAACCTGTTAGTAAATGAAATGCGGTCAGACAACAATCAAGAAGCAAAAAAAAAAGGGGTTAGAATTAAGACCTATATTGATTCTTACCAAAGCTTTGTCTGCCATCATCTTTCGCATTGAGTAAGCCAAACTACACACATGGAGTCAAGAAAAAGTAGATCAAGAAAATATTTTCTGAGTGGATTATATGATATAAGACTTACGTGAGGGTAACTGCTAGGGGAAGTCCCTCAGGCACAGCCACAACCACAATAGTAACCTAAACAAAATGCCAAAGTTAAATGATATATCTACCGAACAGCATAATAACCAAGAATGTGGAATGAATACTTACAGGCGATTGTAAATATCTTTACACAGTCATCTACAATGTCACTGATACTAGTCTTCCCTTTGACAAATTGAGTTGCTCCATTAGAATCTTGGGTAGTTCCAGTAAAGTATCTGCAAAAAAAGAAAAATAACTCAAGATTTTAGCTCTCAACATTCCATGAAGTTGTAAAGCCAAAGAGTTTATTGACCTAAATGTAAATCATATTACCTCACAAGAAGAGCTACCAGGACAACAACAGCCACCGTGAGTCCCCACTATACCAATGAAGGTTGCAAGACCATTTAACCGCACCTGTTATAAGATTACCAAAAGGAATTGTTAAACTTCTTCAAGAGATTATATGGAGACCATAAACCAATTAAAACAGTGATCAAGATGATACACCTGCAAGGGGGTTTCTTCACCAGTATCCTCTGAGATACTTGCCATCAAGCAATCCCCATTCTGTATTGATTCCCACACCAGTAACCTGTTGAAAGACTCACAGATAATCAATACTAGAAAATGTGGTGAGAACAGGACCAAAGAGGCCTCAAAAAATATACCAGCATGCTACCGACTCCGTCAGCTACTTTGCAACCAGACATTAGAAAAGGCGATTTTTGATCCTTGTTAACCTGCAACAATGTATGGTATGTGTTAACAAGTAGAAAGAGAAGATGAGCATAAAACTGAACAAGAAGAGTCATGATGAACTCACAATCTTGCTTTCACCAGTCATGCTAGATTCATCAATGGCAAGAGAATGACCACTAATTAGCACTCCATCCGCAGGGACCTACATGGGGATCCAATACGTAAGGACAAAGTATAGTTTAACTTTGAATTTACAGAATCTACAGATTGAAAGAGTATAGGTACCTGGTCTCCTATTCTAAGAGGTATAACATCTCCAACAACAACATCATAAATTGAAATCTTCACTGTTCTCCCTCCTCTCATGACCTGTAACGTTTTTTTCATTTAACTGTCAGGTCAAAACCATATAGTTTGCAAACTATCTAAGATATTAAAGGAAGCACCTCTAGTTGTATATTTCTTTTTTCATCGTTGAGGTTTTGAAACTGAAGAGACTGGCGATAGTCACTAACAGCTGAATAAAACCAAAAGATAAAGCGTAAAGACATAGTCATCTTATAAACACACAAGTTCAAAATGTTGGAAATAGATGAAAAAGCATGTTCATACCTGTAACAATAATAACAAGCAAAACTGCAAACGCAATGCTTCCACCATCAAGCCAACCTTCTTTCAAACCCTGATGAAGGTAGTAGTAACCAAAAAGATAATAGTAAGTGAGTTCCTAGTTTGGATCATTAAGAAGGAAACTGTATAAAAGGAAAAAAAAACATACCTCTGTCTTTATTCCCAATGCCAATGATGTCACAGCAGCTATGATCAAGATGATAAGAGTTAAATCCTGCCATGCTTCCCAGAGGAACATCTTTTTGGACAACATAAAGTTAAGAATGTGTAAGTTATCCACAAGCTGATGAAACACCACCGGTTATAAAAAAGAAACCACATGCTTACAAAAAAGTTCTTCCCCTTCTTCTTTGGATATGTGTTAGATCCAAATGCATTCTTCCTGTCTGTCACCTCTTTCTCATCCTCCTGGATTCCTTGCTCCAGATTTGACTTCAATTTCTCTGCAACACCTTTGACCTAAAAAGGTTGTAATTAAAGATTCAGTATCATGAAATCTTGCCATTTATAGCATAACAATGAAAGCAATACGAGTCTAACCCCTCCATGTTGCTGCAAACTAGACATGTTTTGGTTTCTGGTCATTGACACAAGTTTCTCAAGGTCAATGTCAAAGTTACCAGGTGAAATTGCTGGAGTTGATGATGCTGATCCAAACCCTGAAACCACAAAAAGAAAGCTAGATTAATTATAATAAGAAAACAAAAAAACATACTTTGATCAGATTTATGTAAATATAAGAGTGACATACCAGTTTGCTGCTCTCCAGCCAACTTAAAAAGCAATGCTGCCTGATTCAATAAAGCAATTAATGATGTGAGAGAATCAAGAAACAAACAAGAAGCAATCTAAAGCTTAATCAAGAAGATAAAAGAAAAAAAAATACCCTAATGACTTGAGCATGTGCTCTGATCATCCTCCTTCGATTCTCATAGTGTTCTTCTTTATTTAGATCCAAAGTGTATCGAAACCGACGTGACTTGTTCAATACAAGGGACGCTTGCTGCAAAAAAAAAAATCACCATTTCAGATCCATGTTAAGATCGAAAAACTGACGCAATTAATTATCAAAGAAGCTAAGAGAAGAGATATGACATACCCTCCAGCGACGGAGAGAATCAGCCGAGGCGTTCTTGGTGTTATCAAGGATCGAAAGGATCATCAGGATCGTGTTCAAGCTGTTCATGGTGATCAGAAGGATGCAAATCTTCTGGTTTAGACGACCCACCAGCTTCCATGTTGTCGTGTACGTCCTGACATTGACGTGAGGAGCAATCCATTGCTGGACGAAGCGCTCATTCTTTACCTCCTCTTCTTCTTCCTTCTCTAGATGTTCTCGAGAAAACCACAAAAATAAAAATAAAAATAAAGAAAGAAATAGAAACGACCTATTATGAGTAAGGTAGGTTGTTGTTACTAATTTGGCGAGAGAGAATGCCAAACTCGTAAGAAGGAGAAAGGCAACAAAAACAATAACGAAATCACTATGTCTCTCTCTCTCTTAAGATTTCTCTCTGTCAATCACAGAGAAGATGAAAAATAAGAGAAACTAATTTAGAGGAAACCTAATATACGATTCCCACAAAAAAATAAAAACTAAAACAAAAGACAGAGGAGAAAGAGAGAGAGAGACAGAACGCAAATGACTGGTCTGTTTGCTATATTTGGTCTGTTTCTTTGCAGCATTTGCGGAAAGTTTGTTTGTTTTCTTTCTCTTTTTTTATGGGGAAGAGAAGAAAATGGAGAAGGAAGAAAGAGACTTTCTTTTAGCAAAAAAAAAAAGAGAGAGATTTTCCCGGGAATGAACATGCATGCATGGCATTTCTCACCATAATAACATGGTATTGGCATATATCTAAATAATCTCACTTTAATTATTACTTACATTTTATCATGAATATTACTTCACATCTAAACAGAGAAGAAGAAGAAACAACATTTTATCATTTAACACATGAATTAGTTAATATATCTTTCCCAGAAAATATAAATATTCTGGTTTAGCCTTTAGTATCGGTTCTAGTATCCGTATACTAAAAAATCCATTTACTACTTGACCTATTTTGGTTTGAGTAGGAACAGAATAATACAAAAAAAAATGATTCTCATTTTGTTTAGGTTCCAGCTATATATCGAGGGTTTCGATCCTGAATATTTCGGTTTTAGACAGGCCTAATTCTGGATGTGATATTGAAGTTGCGGAGAAAGTTGGCATAAAACATGGTGAACGTGCGTACGACGAAAACCTCACCTAGGTTGCATTACATCACCATTCATTGTCTGTAATGTTAATTTAACTATTTTATTATCTCTACTAAGTACGCTTTTATTAATCAAATTTTTTTTTTTTTGATCAAATATTTTTATTAATCAAATATTTAATGTGGCCTTAATCAAATTCAAAAGATATAAGAATAATGTTCACTGTTTCTACTTGAGGAAGAAAAAAAACAGATGAGAGAGACTGAGCAAATGTGTCTTTTTCTCTCTCTCTCGTCTGGTGAGTGATCTTCTAAATAAGTAAAACCAACAGTTTATGAGTGTCCCCAGAGAACCCTGAACCCAACTCACATCCCATCTTTTCTTGCTTGCAATGCTTTTCTCAGTTTGAGTTGCTAATGTCATCAGCTACGACTACCATCATTTGATCAGCATCGAGATTTGAGTCCTGCAACATATATATTTAACTTTTAAGAGAGAGACATATGTTATGTATAGTAAGAAAAAAAAAACTGATGTTGCTCACGTCATTGTTATTTGCAGGCTGATTTCTGGTTATTTGAGGAGGAGGGGCTTTGGATAAGTCTCTAAGAGCCCCCTGAAATCATTAAAGACAAAATGTTATTATTAGTGTTACGTTTATATATAGTTGGAATCAGACTGATCAATGTAGTGATAATAAAACGAAGTGATCATCAATCTGAGAAAAGAGAGTAATTAATTAGTTAGCTTATTACCTTGTTTGCCCACATCAGTCCACATGCATTACAAAGTGTCCTTGGCCCTTCAGGTCCACGTCGCATCATTGGTGTTGAATTCTCACTCGTTCCACAGTGCCGACATCTTTCAGCATGTGCACAAAAAAGATGAAAAAGGTCAGAGATAAGCTTTTCCTTAACCAAGCTATTAATAACTTCACCATCTATAAAGACTTAAAAAAGCATTTTATTCAACTTACAAAGCCTCTGGCTTCTGAGTTTCACACCCTTCTAAGGCCCAGCTCTGGCCTGATCCCCAATCCGATCCTGTGGAAGAAGGATCCTCAATGCTTGACTTGGCCGATGTGAACTGACCTTTCTTACGCTGCATCCTGCATTCGGAAAACAGAAACCTTTTAAAATCTCAAAACAGCGACCAGCAAAACCTAGTTTACTGATTAAGACATAAACGTGTATGTACCTCAATGCTACCTCCTTCCTGACAGTGTAGCGAATGGTCGGACCAAAATTCCTCCCTTTTCTTTTCTCCCTAAATCTGAGCAACGAGGCTTGCCGCTGCGGGGCACTTAACCTTTGAGGAGTACCAGATAGACCCTGTTTCATGCATCAGTCAGCAACAAACTCAGGGAAGTAAAACTTATACATGGTAATTAAACAAGTCTTTTATTACCAGTACCCTATTGTTCTGATGAGGTGATCCTAGGGTTGTCGGGAGTGTCTGTGGTACTTCCCGTCCACCAAGTAACAAAAGCACAGCTTGAACCTGCAGTAACAAAATATCAAGAATAACTTTGATAAGCAGAAAAAAACAACAACAACTAGACCATCAAAGAAGAGAAGTTAGTAGAAGAATTATAAAAGTCACACCTTGTCAGGCAAGACATGGTCAAAAACATAAACTTGTCCCTGATAGGAAAACGTCAACTGGTCTCCGTTATCACCGGCGCCGCCACGGTCCACAACTTCGCCGCGATGATCAGATGGGTTTCCGAGGTGAGAAGGAATGTCAGTCTCAAGTCCCCCATTCATCCCATTCCCATCATCATCTGCAGCGTGGTCAGCATCCATCATGCCGTGATGCTCATACTGCACATGCATTGGATGTTCATCTCCGCCATTGTGCATGTTTCCATGAAGGCCATCATCATCCATGCTTCTTTAAATTCATCAAGTTTGTCAACCAATGATAAACACGTTCAAAGAAGAAACAGAACATTAATTATGACTAGATATTGCTAAGACAGGAAAGAGGTTACTGGTTTGTCACAATCGTTACCTACTGCAGTAGATTATGATATAAAGTAGGATGATTCTTAGTTTCTTGAGGATAAGATAAGCTTCTTTAATATTAGATGAAAACTAGAATTAAACTGGGGGATAATCTCACATACTAAATACACCTTATTACCTTAAAACCCTAACAATATATTTTGAAACCTAACAACAAAGGTTCATATAATCCACACATTAACTATAGCTTCATAGAGACAATCAGATTCGAATTGGAAAAGTAATACACGCTCCCAACCACACTTTTAATGGGAATCCCAAATATAAAAACCCTAGAATATAGAGCCCACTTCACATATCATCATCATCTTCTTGGTAATGATTTCTGAGTTCGACAAGCTAAAATTGAAAAAAAAAAAGCTCTAAAATTGAGGTCAATTCGGGTACCTGTTGTTTCAGGGCAAACACAAGGGAGGAGCCTAAGAGAAAGAGAAAGGATGAGGACAATGGAGACGGCGGTAGTTAACGATAAACACAGGATTTGATTCTGATTATATTACCCAAACTGCAAAACCAGAAAAAGGGCAAACAAGCGAAAGAGGAACCTCTTTGATTTTTTTTTTTATTTTTTTGCTTCTGTGTGTTCTGGTCTAATGATTTGATTTTTATTAGTATTTTTTACTTTTTGAGGAAAATCATTCCCTTTAATAGAAAGCAGAGGATCTAAGGGTTTTTGAGCCCAGATAGCGTTCTTATGTGGGCTTAAGGCCTTTTAAGATAGAAAACCAGCGGTTCCATAATGGCCTTGAAGCCTTTTCCCCTCATCCTTATCATTTTTTTTAGAGCAACTCCATTTGAGTGTTTATAATACAAAAGTATAGTGAACTACATAATGTAGGTTGACAAAAAAAAATAGTGGTTGAATAACATAAGAGCATCCCATCGAGGGATCATTCAACGGGTTCACACACATTCCCAAATAAAAAATATTATTATAATCGTGGGTCCCACCAAACTTATGAACTTGCTTCTTCCAGGTTCGCGGCAGTGAACCGGTTCATGCACTGTAGCGCGGACTCCACGTCACGTGGCGATCCGCAATTGGTCCGACCAATTATTATTATTATTTTTTTAGAAAAAAACAAAAAACGAAAAAAAATATATTAAAATAATACAAAAAGAAGGGGTTCATAGAAGTTCATCAATGCGAATGCTCTAATGCAGGTTGCCCAACAACAAAAATGAATAACATAATGTAGTTTTTTTTCTTTCTTACGAGAAACTTATCATTTTATTAACTTGAAAGTTGTAAGTACTGCATTATGCATTTTGTTTGTTTTTATTCTCTTTTCAATATGAGAGTTTAAAAATCTACATTGTATTATAATAACAAATACCATAATAGTTATTAAAATATTAAATATAGATAATAAAATAAAATATTTAGGAAGTAGATTGTAACAACTTTTTAAATATTTTATTCTTCATAGACATTGTAGTTATGTATAAACAAATAACCATATAAGACATGCTACAAATATCATATCTAAATTTGTAACACACTGATAAAATAGAAAAATATATGGTATGAATTTAATATACATATTATATATATATATATATATAATTTAGAATATGATTAGTTATACATTTATTGATAAAATAATAGTGAACTTTTACAGTATTTCTCGATTACAAAATTTGAAATAGGCTTATATAGATCATATATGATTATGATATGTGTATTTTATAATATGATTAAGGGTAATTCTCTCAAATGTTTATAAAATAGGTTTTTCACCGAACTTTATTTGAAGAAGAAAATAACCTGAAAAGTTTTAGGCAAAAAAATATATTTTCATCCTTACTTTATAGATATTTAAATATGCATAATAATTAAAATAAATAATTAAAAATGAAAACTTTTTGTTATTTTTGAATAATACGCTTTTGATCAAACTTTTTTTATTATTTTTTAATTCAAATTCTTTTTTCAATTTTTTTAATTTCTAGTAACACGGTTTGGTTCTCTGTTCCTCTCTATCTAGATTGATGTGGTCTTACAAGATTCGATTATTGTGATTCATTAAATAATTGTTTGGTGTTTTCCCTGTCTCTTGTTACCTGGCTGTAAAAAAATCCTTAAAAAGAACCAATCAGAGAAAGCCTCCACCACTGAAATTTGACGAGAATAACGAATTTTCACACAATGTAAAATCAGCGGTTAGCCTCGAATCATTTCTCTTTCCCCCACATTTGTTGTGTCTAGCTTTTTAGAATAAAGACATAACATTATTCTTTCCGAACACTCTATTCTCCTAACCTTACCGTCGGATCTCCGACATAAGTTTTTTTTTCCTTATCTTTCCTCAGATCCCGATCTGTTCCTCATTTCGTTCTACTCACGGATCTCCTTTTTGATCATCACCAGTTCTTGTTAGATAAGGAAGTAACGAGATCTGATCTCCCTTGTGGTAATGGCGAGGAGTAAGACGGTGGTGAGTAGTAGTCATCATCATCATCATCATGGGATATGGAAATACTTCAACCCAGCTTATTATCTCAGAAGGCCTAGGCGTCTTGCTCTTCTTTTCTTCCTCTTCCTCTCCGTTTCCATGGTCCTTTGGGATCGTCATTCTCTTTCCCGTGATTACCAGGTAGGGAAGGGAGGGAGAGATAGCTCTCGACCACCATTGCTCAATTTATAGTGGCTCTAAGTTATTGAAAAGAAAGAGGACTTTTATATGTGAAGTGTAATGTACCGTTACCTTTGTATGTGTTGCAGCTTGAAGTTTCCAAGTTAAATGAAGAAGTTCTGCGATTGCAGCTGTTGGTAACACCCCTGACTTAAGAGCTTATTCCATGTTGGGAAAAACTTTTTGTAAAGCTCTCAAAATTATTTATTATATTTCTGATAGTTAGAAGATGTGAAAAGCGTTGTCTCGGAGGATGTATCTGTGAATAGTACATTGAAGGATGTCCAGGAAGATCCGGTTGATGCCCAAAGAATGCAGAGAGTGAAAGAAGCAATGCTTCATGCTTGGAGTTCTTATGAAAAGTATGCCTGGGGACAAGATGAGCTTCAGGTACAGCTTATCTTTTTTGTTGATTGACAAATGACAACAGTTTCTGCTTGGAATAGATATATGTCACTGATCTTGTTTCTTTTGTTTTTTTTGGTTTTTTTTTGTTTTTGCACTATCAGCCCCAGACAAAAGATGGTGTTGACAGCTTTGGTGGCCTGGGAGCAACTATGATAGATGCATTAGATACACTCTACATAATGGGTCTTGACGAGCAGTTTCAGAAAGCCAGAGAGTGAGTACATCTTTTCCATCCCCTCCATCATTTTCTAGGAAGATCTCTTTCTAGCCATGATTTGTAAAATTGTTATATATTTTTTTTCTGGATGTAATTAATGAATCATGTTTCTGCTCTTTCCAACTCCCAAAACTTTCTCTCTTCATCTTTTCCAGCCTACATTTTGTTTATTATTGTGTTTCATTTGCAGGTGGGTTGCAACCTCATTAGATTTCGATAAGGACTTATGACGCCAGTATGTTCGAGACAACTATAAGGTTGCATTGAACAGGTTTACCTTGTTGTTTTTCTTACCTGTAGTAGTAATAAGTGTCATCTTGTTTTAGGTTATGTGTTGGGTTGCACTTAAAAGAACATGTGGTTGCATCTGCGCCTTATATCTTTTCTCTTTCTTTGGCTCTCAGAGTGGTGGGAGGGCTACTAAGTTCGTATGATCTTTCTGGGGATAAAATTTTCCTTGATAAGGCAAAGGATATAGCAGACAGATTATTGCCAGCATGGGACACTCCATCGGGTATACCATATAACTTTATCAATCTGAGACATGGAAATGCTCACAATCCTACATGGGCAGGGGTAAGTCCTACATGCAGCAAACTAATGTGGCCTATAATAAAGGTTTAGTTGATTTGTTTACTTCTTTCTTGTACTAGGGAGACAGTATTCTTGCAGATTCTGGTACTGAACAGCTCGAATTTATTGCCCTTTCCCAGAGGACCGGGGACCCAAAATATCAACAAAAGGTGCGTTTCTCTGTTACTTGCCTCATCATATACATGTGCCTATTAGAATGATATTTTGATGTTTATAGATATTTTGATATTACTGATTAGGTGCATTATTTTGTTATAAATAATTAGCAACTCAATGGGTGGCTGACTTGTTTGTAACTCTGCGTCTCAGGTAGAAAAGGTTATTTCAGTACTAAATAAGAACTTCCCTGATGATGGTTTGGTTCCAATTTATATAAGTCCCGAGACAGCTAATCCATCGCACTCTACCATAACATTTGGTGCTATGGGAGACAGGTCTTTTTCCCCCAACTTCCCCAACTTCTGGTTTTGCTTTGGTTTGATATGTGACTGGCTAATATTTTGTGCATACAGCTTTTACGAATATTTGCTTAAAGTTTGGGTGTTTGGGAGCAAAACTCTATCAGTGAAACACTATAGGTAAGTTTTTTTTCTCTTTTCTCTTTGCTGACGTCCTCACATGATATCTCTTATGTTCCTCATTTCTTTACTGGTATTGTAGTTTCCTTATTTAGTGCTGATATGTGTTGAGATGTTGGTACCAGAGATATGTGGGAGAAATCAATGAATGGTCTGGTAAGCTTGGTTAAGAAATCAACACCTTCGTCGTTTACATATATTTGCGAGAAGAATGGAAACTCTTTGTCCGACAAGGTATGCTCGTGTCTGTTTATTGTTTGCCATTGTGATAGGTTGCTAGTTTCTCATGTTTCTTTCTCATCTATATTCAGATGGATGAATTGGCTTGCTTTGCTCCTGGAATGTTGGCTTTAGGAGCATTTGGATATGATGATCCTGCTGAAGCAAAGAAGTTTCTCTCACTTGCTGAAGAGGTAAAACCTATGGCGCCGTTAGTGACCTCTGGTCATAAACAGTTTTATGATGTTTGAACTCAAGCCTTCATCTCTATTTTTCCGACTAATCTGCCAGCTTGCATGGACATGTTATAACTTTTACGAATTAACACCAACAAAACTGGCTGGGGAGAATTATTTCTTCAACTCTGGAAGTGTATGTCCTTTGCTTCTTTGGTTTATGCTTTACATTTGTTGTTTAGTATACAATCACACACAAACATGATGATGATGATGATTCAGGACATGAGTGTTGGAACGTCGTGGAACATCCTGAGACCAGAAACTGTGGAATCACTGTTTTACCTCTGGAGGTTGACTGGCAACAAGACATATCAAGATTGGGGATGGAATATATTTGAAGCGTTTGAGAAGAACTCTCGCATAGAGTCTGGATATGTCGGTTTGAAGGATGTAAGCTAGCTCTCCCTAATGAGACATTAATATTAAGTTTAATCTGATGCATTATAATCTGATGGTAGATTCTCTTCCATTTTCTTTCCAGGTTAATACAGGAGTGAAGGACAACAAGATGCAAAGTTTCTTCCTTGCTGAGACGCTCAAGTATCTCTATCTCCTCTTCTCCCCCACAACGGTGATTCCCTTGGACGAATGGGTATTCAACACAGAAGCTCATCCACTTAAGATTGTGCCCTGGAATGATCAGGTCAATCTTGGTCAATCCACCGCCGTGCAGCAACGCAAGCCAACAATTAGATTACGCCAGAGGCGGATTGGTCGGATGACAAACAAGTAAGCACGCCCGCTCGCTCACTTGAGAGATCACAGTGTGAATCCTTGCATTGTGATTAATAGGTGTGTGTGGTTCAGTGGAAATTTCTGAACTGACCAATGGCAATTTGGTTTGTTGCTTTAGTGAAGGAACCATTTTTAAAAAGATTTCAAGATAGACACTTTGTTATACAAACTTGGGGGGCCAAATAAAACAGGTTTGCCTTGTGTTTTATACCATTAGAATATGAAAATTAAAGAGTATTTATTTTTTCATGTTTTTTTTATCAGAGGAAACAATTAAAAGATTTTTTCCAGCTTAAATCTCTTTATTATTTTCCTGTCTTTTAGTCAAACTATGTATTAGGAAACTTCAGATAACTGAAAGAAACAAAAAAAAAACTAGTTAAGTGTTGAAACAACGCAGAAAATATGAATGGAAACAAAACAAAGTGCAATGACACCAAAGACATGTCAAAAAACTAGACTTTAGTTGTGTTGACTAAGTCTCCACGTCACGCCAGAAGGAGAGGAAGAAAATGACACGGAGGCGAGTGCAACGGTTTAAAAGCAATAACCACAGATATCACCAGCCTCAAAACCTCTCCACACGTCAATTCTCCAAGCCACAATCTCCATCGAAAAAAAAATATATACATATATCATTATTTTTTTGTAAGAATTGTGAAAGAGGGAAAATAATAGCCACCCACTACTATATAATACATCAAAACCATGAACCATAGTCCAACTAAACATCTATCATCCTCTTCCATCAACATTACAGACGAGAAGATGGTGAAATCGTGTGAGCTGTGTGGTGCAGGAGCCGAACTCCACTGCGCGGCAGACTCCGCTTTCCTCTGCCGCTCCTGCGACGCGAAGTTCCACGCCTCTAACATCTTATTCTCCCGCCATGTTCGCCGCATCATCTGCCCTGACTGCAAATCCCTCACCGGAGATCTCGTCTCCGGTCCTCTTTCTCCTTGGCCTCCGAGGATAACCTGCCGCTGCGGGGGCGGATCGTCTTCGGGATCATCTTCTTGCTGCTCGTCGCTGGATCGTGTCTCAAGCTCCGAGCCGTCGTCGTCGACGAAGACATCATCGCGAGGGAGGGAAAAGAGAGTGGAGGCCGTTGCTGCGGATGGCGTTTTGGTGAAATGGTGCGATGAGTTGGGAATAAAGGGAGATTCGAGAAACGGGGTCGTTTCGTTGGCGTCTCTCGCTCTGGCCGTTGAGAAGCCGACCAAGGTGATTTTAGCGGCGGCGTTTTGGTTCGGCGTTAGGAACTCGCGTGATACGGTGACGTCGTGGCCGAGTCTAAAGAAGGTGGCGGATGTGAGCGGGGTTGCAGCTGGAATGATTCGAGCTGTCGAAAGCAAGCTGGCGCGTGCAGTGACGATGCAGCTTAGACGGTGGCGCGTCGACTCGGAGGAAGGATGGGGTGAGAATATGTAACGTGGGTCCCCTAGGCCTTTTAGTGTTAGTGATGATATACAAGTTTCCATCGACGTGTTGGTTTTTCTTTCCAAACGTTTAAAATGGTTTTCAACCGCGTTTAGAAAATTCTTTACTAGTGTGGAGAAATTGTTCTTCAAGTTCCCTTCCTATAATGATTGGGTTTAATATTCAACCGAATTTAAAGAAAAGAAAAGAAAAACTGTTATGAATATTGTGTGATGTCTAGTATGGAATGTTCTAGATTTACTTGTTCCCTACTCTAAGTTTCTTGTTCCCTACTCCAAGTTTTTAGACTTGGTCTTCAAACTATATAATCCTATATAAGGAACTCATTACTCATGGAATAAGACAACACATCTCATTCTTTCACAAACAAAGCATCCGATCTCTCTCTCTCTCTCTCTCTGGTTCGATTAGTTCTTAAGCAAGAACACTAGGATTAGAACACGTTATCAGCACGATCTTGCTCAAGATCAACCAACTCGGAGACCATCATAAACCCTAGCCGCCGCCAACCACTTCTATTTCTAAGATCTTTTACATTCAGTTGTTTCTTAGATCTTAAACTAATCATACTTTGAATCCTTTCTTTGTTTGATTGATTAAGGTTTCTAAGAAAGGAACCAAGGAGAAGAATCGGCAAAGTAAAATGTTAGATCTCAAAACCCTAATTTTTACTTACAGCTCAAGTTTTGTTTTCGGTTTCATCTTTCTTATTTTTGAATCCGATTTTAAAAGTTGATCTAGTTCTTGTTTAAAAACTTATAAATCGATTTTATAAAATCTTATAAACTCTATTAGATCATATTTGATCAGATCCGAAGTTCTAAACCTAAACCCTAAAATTTCGGATCTCAAAACCCTAAAATCCCTCATAACTTTAGTTTTGTATTAGACAACAAGCGATACCCCTTTTTAAGGATGACACGCTATATGTCTAAATCAAAACATAAGTATATGTTTAACCAAAACTTAAAATCTGATTTGAATCTTTAAAATCTAATCCTTAAAGTTAATATCAGATTAAAAGGAAATTTAAATCATAAGAAAATTTCAAGCATGTAATAACATGACTTTCATTTTGTATAAGACAACAAGTGATACCCCTTATTAAAGGATGATACGCTATATGTCTAAAACAAAATTAGTCTTATGTTTCCACATTTTTTTGATCAATGATCCACACCATTGTGTGGTTAGATCTTGAATTTTTAATCAATGATCCATACTACTTAGTATGGCTAGACAATAAGGTCAATGATAGACCATGGTCGATGATGTGTAACTTCCGGTACGACTAGACCACAGGCCGTATTGGTCGATGAGATACCTTCCGGTACAGCTAGCCCACAGGCTGCATGAGTCAATGAAGTGTACCCTAGGTACGACCAAGACCATGCTCTTATCCATCTTATTTTTAAAAGCAAGTTGATGGATGAATTATAAGAAAATAAAATTTTCTAAAAGACCTAAACAATCTGATTTTTATTTTCAGATGGCCAAAATCACAAACTTGGACTTTGCACCTCTAAGTGTGAGGGGTGACAATTATCTCCAATGGGCATTAGACGTTGAGATCTCTCTTGGAGCCAAAGGCCTAGAGCAGTGCATCGTTCCCCAGAACAAAGCTACTAAGAAAGAGAACTCTCAAACCCTCATGATCATCCGTCATCACATTGAAGAGAGCTTAAAAGCTCAATACCTCACAGTAAGTGATCCATACGAGTTATGGAAAGAGCTTAAGATGAGGTATGACCACCAGAAGACTTTGATTCTTCCGGGTGCCACCTATGAGTGGACTCATCTCAGGATTCAAAACTTTAAGTCTGTGAATGATTACAACTCAGCCTTGTTTAAAATAGTCTCAAAGATGAGGCTATGTGGCGAGATTGTAACTGATAAGCAGTTGTTGGAAAAGACTTTCCAGACAATGTCCTCAAGCAATATGTTGCTTCAGCAACAATACAGACAGAAAGGTTTTCAGACCTATAGTGAGCTCATCTCATGTCTATTGCTTGCAGAACAGAACAATGAGCTGCTCTTGAAGAATAGTGAGCTTAGACCACCTGGATCTAAGCCTGTCCCTGAGGCACATCATGCCTCACATGAGCCTAATGACGGTGCTGAAGCCAACCATGTCCGGTATGACCAAAAGGGCCGCAGTTCCTCATATGGAAGAGGACGCGGTCGTGGGGGTCAAGGGCGAGGACGTGGGCGTGGTGGCTATGGAAAAGGGCGTAACACCCCTTATGACCGTCCAAACCAGTCCAATAATGGGCATGGCAAAAGCAAAGGTAATGGGACATCTTCAAAACCACAGAATCCTACAAGCTCACCTTGCCATAGATGCGGAATGATGAATCATTGGGCAAAGAATTGCCGCACAGCCAAGCATCTGGTCGACCTCTATCAAGAGAGTCTCAAGGGCAAGAATCCGGAAGCACACATGGTGTACAAGGATGGTGAGGACGATTTTGATCATGACAAGGACGACCTCATGGATTTTGAGACTTCAGACATACTCACTATGCTGAATGATGACCCAATTGAATAATGTGATGCATCAAACGATTTGTGTTTGAATGCTTTTGGTGTTTTTAGGCTTTAAGAATTTTTTAAGTGCTTTTGCATTCTATATTTTATTTTAAGAATAAACTATGTTTACTTTCATTTTCAATAATAATATGAATGATTCAGATTATATTTTTATTGTCTAGAATGAAAGGAAGTATGGACACACTTGTCGTTGACAGTGGATCAAGCCACACGATTTTTAAGGATAAGAAATTCTTTGTTGATCTAACATTGAAAGATGCCAATGTGAACACAATAGCTGGTGTATCACCACTAATAAAAGGCCACGGCCAAGCCTATGTTCTATTACCAAATGGAACACATCTAGAAATAGATGAGGCATTGTATTCTCCAAACTCTAAAAGAAGCCTGTTGAGCTTTAAAGACATTCGCAAGAATGGTCTTCATATTGAAACTGTTGGAGAAGGAGCCAAAGAATTCTTAAATATTTATGAATTCGTCCAAGACCATAAGAAGGTCTTGGAGACAATACCAGCTATATCCACTGGTCTTTACTGTGCTCAGATCAGTGTGGTCGAAGCCAATGCTATGATAAGCAAGGAATTCAAAGAGAATTTCAACTTGTGGCACGACCGGTTAGGGCATCCCGGAACATCTATGATGCGTAGACTTATCCTAAATTCTAATGGTCATAACCTTAAAGGTAGACAAGTTGTTCCTAAGATCCATACATGTGTGCCTTGTGCACAAGGAAAACTCATAGTCCGACCATCACCAGTCAAAGTGACAAAGGAAACCATAGGTTTTCTGGAAAGAATACAAGGTGACATCTGTGGACCAATACACCCACCTAGTGGGACGTTTAGGTACTTCATGGTACTAGTTGATGCATCCACAAGATGGTCCCATGTGTGTTTATTATCCACACGAAATCTAGCCTTAGCTAGACTACTTGCTCAAATCATCAGATTGAAAGCACACTTTCCAGACTTTCCTTTGAAGACTATACGTCTTGATAATGCTGGTGAATTCACTTCCCAAGCCTTTTATGAGTATTGTATGTCCATGGGGGTGGCAGTTGAACACTCCGTGGCACATGTCCATACACAGAACGGTCTAGCCGAGTCCTTTATCAAAAGGATTCAGATGATTGCTAGACCTTTACTCATGAAAAGTAATCTTCCAATCACAGCTTGGGGACATGCAGTGTTGCATGCTGCGGAATTAATACGCATCAGACCATCTAGTGAGCATAGATATTCACCATCCCAGCTCCTCATGGGTCGAGAGCCAGACATCTCCCATCTTAAGACTTTTGGATGTGCTGTTTATTATCCAATAGCTCCACCACAAAGAACAAAGATGGGAGCTCAGAGAATGATGGGAATATATGTTGGATATGATTCTCCTTCAATTATAAAATACCTTGAGCCAACCACGGGTGATTTGTTTAAGGCCAGGTATGCAGATTGCCACTTTGTGGAATCTGAGTATCCAACATTGGGAGGAAATAATAGCAAGCTGGTAAAAGAAATTACATGGAATCATACATCCCAAGCATGGCAAGATCCTCGAACTCAAGCATGTGATCTTGAAGTTCAAAATATTATACATCTGCAAGAGCTAGCTAATAAATTGCCAGATTCCTTTGCTGACCCAAATAGAATGACCAAGTCATACATACCAGCTGCTAATGCACCAATAAGAATTGATGTCCAGAAGGGACAAAACCAAGTTGCTACAGAGTCTATGGCACGTCTGAAACGTGGTAGACCAATTGGTTCCAAAGATAAGAACCCTCGCATAAATAAGAAAGGTGCAAGACCAACCGTGGTCGAGGGGAAGATGGATCTGGTCGATGTGGTCGATCCGACCGTCCCAAGGCTCCGGGACGTGGACGAACCAACGTCCGGACATGGTCCAGACGTACCAGAATCCACAGACATGACCATTGGTCCGGCTGCTAAGGTATCTAATGAGATTTGGGACGCCAAAACTCAGGATCCTGAACTTCCTGACAATGAAGAGATCTCTATAAATTATATCATGTCTGGAAAACAATGGAACAGAAAACATGTCGACATAAGTGATTTATTTGCATATCATGTAGCACTTGAGATCATTGAAGATGATGAGGATCTAGAACCCACGTCTATTTATGAATGCATGCAAAGAAAAGATTGGCTTAAGTGGAAAGAAGCCATAAACGTGGAGTTAAACTCTTTCAAGAAGAGAGGTGTTTTTGGATCAATACTCCTAACACCACATAATATAAAACCAGTGGGATACAAATGGGTCTTTGTGAGAAAGAGAAATGAGAATGGTGAAGTCGTGAGGTATAAAGCCCGACTTGTTGCACAAGGATTCTCACAGAGACCAGGAATCGATTATGAGGAGACTTATTCTCCCGTGGTGGATGCAACAACATTCAGATTCCTTATAAGTCTGGCCATAAGAGAAAATCTTGATTTACGGTTAATGGATGTAGTAACCGCATATCTTTATGGACCACTGGACAATGACATATACATGAAAGTACCAGAAGGTATTGAAATACCTAAGAATGCTAAAGGTTCTCGAGAACAACATTGCATTAAGCTAAACAAAGCTTTGTATGGATTGAAACAATCTGGTCGAATGTGGTACAACAGATTGAGTGAGTACTTACTGAAAGAAGGCTACAAGAATGATCAAGTAAGCCCATGTATATTCATTAAGAAATCCGGCCAAGGCTATGTGATCATAGCTGTGTATGTTGATGACCTAAACATACTTGGAACGGCCAAAGAGATTTCCCAAACAGTTGAGTATCTCAAGAAAGAATTTGAGATGAAAGATTTGGGAAAGACTAAGTTTTGTCTGGGACTACAGATTGAACATCTTAAGGATGGAATCCTTGTGCACCAAAAGACCTATACAGAAAAGCTTCTTAAAAGGTTCAATATGGATAAGTGTCATCCACTTAGTAGTCCCATGGTTGTGAGATCCCTTGGTCTAGACACTGATCCATTTAGACCCAAGGCCAAGGATGAAGAGGTACTTGGTCCAGAGTACCCTTACCTTAGTGCCATTGGCGCCTTGATGTACTTAACTACACATACTAGGCCGGACATATGTTTTGCTGTGAGCCTATTGTCCAGATTCAGTTCATGTCCGACCATGAGGCATTGGAATTTGATCAAACACATCCTAAGATACCTACAAGGAACTAAGGATGTAGGATTGTTTTATGCTAACCAAAACAAAGAAGATTTGGTTGGTTTTGCTGATGCAGGTTACCAATCCGACCCACACAGTGCTAAGTCCCAAACCGGCTATGTTTTCACATATGGAGGCACGGCCATTTCATGGAGATCAGTCAAGCAGACTATATCAGCCACATCATCCAATCACTCGGAGATATTGGCGATCCATGAAGCAAGTAGAGAGTGTGTCTGGTTGAGACTCATGACACACCATATTCGGACAGCATGTGGAATCACGGATGGTAAAGACGAGCCGACCATTCTTTATGAAGACAATGCGGCCTGCATAGCTCAGCTCAAGGATGGATACATCAAGGGTGACAAGACTAAGCACGTTCTCCCCAAGTTCTTCTTCACCCATGATCTACAGAAGGAAGGAGAGGTCAAGGTACTCCAAGTCAGATCAAGCGAGAACTCAGCCGACCTCTTCACTAAGGCATTACCAACATGCACGCTCAGGAAGCTTATGCAGCAGATTGGTATGCGATCACTGAGAAGCCTTCAGTGATGTTCACTTCAGGGGAAGTAATGCGGCTGTACTCTTTTTCCTATCCATGGCTTCCCGTTTTTACCACATTGGGTTTTTGGGTTTACCATGGAAAGGTTTTAACGAGGCAGTATTCCAAACGCATTACAAACTCTAGACGGTTATGGCATTACAATCTCGGTTTTTAACGAGATAGCATCTTACACACATAATGGACATCAAGGGGAAGTGTTATGAATATTGTGTGATGTCTAGTATGGAATGTTCTAGATTTACTTGTTCCCTACTCTAAGTTTCTTGTTCCCTACTCCAAGTTTTTAGACTTGGTCTTCAAGCTATGTAATCCTATATAAGGAACTCATTACTCATGGAATAAGACAACACATCTCATTCTTTCACAAACAAAGCATCCGATCTCTCTCTCTCTCTCTCTCTGGTTCGATTAGTTCTTAAGCAAGAACACTAGGATTAGAACAAAAACATAATATTGGTCGAAATTTTTGGTTTTATCACTGCTATGTTAGTAACTTAGTATGTTACATAGTGGATTTTAGTGGATTTTAGTGGATTTTCAAATCTAAACTAAATCTAGTGTTATTGGATCTATGATTTCACAATCCTTATTAAAATCATAGGTTATTGGTTTAATGATCTATAAATTATAATTCAAATCAATTTTTTTTTAACGCTGATTCATTATGATATTACAATTATCAGGAAGATTATACACGATTCAACAACCGAGAATATTACCTATTTTATGAAAATATACACTTAACTGCATCATGTGAACCGTCCTATGAAGATCTACGTCCTATGAAGATCTACGTCCGACCAGATTTATTTACATTATGTTGAAAATCCCTTGTAATCATTGCTTCTATAATCTGCATAGTTGTCTAATAAATTTCGCTATCTCCAAGACTTTGAAATCTGGATTTGAGTTAATCTGCAATAAATTGTATAGTCTGGGAGTCAAACCCCAGATCTGGATGTAGAAGTCTTTAGACTTTAACTATTAGACTAGGGTGCTTCCACATCAAATGTTATTCAATCATATGAATTTGCTAATATATTTGATTTCATTAAGGATTTGAATGAATTTGTATATTTTTTTGTTAAAAGATACAAAATTCAAACTTGAGAGAAAATATTAATCCTAAACAAAATATAAGATTCAAATTTGAGAGAAAAATACTAATCCTAGAGAATTTAAAAATCTGTATATTTCAATTGCACTGTGGAAAATCTCCATCCATTAATAATTTATGATGCACCTGTATAATTTTCATCTTTATTTTTTATTCAATTCTATCTATTTTGTTCTAAATAGACTTAAACCTTCAGAAACATTAATTAACACACCAAAAAAAACACCAAAGTTCTAAATAGGCTTAAACCTTCAGAAACATCAATTAACACACCGAAAAACACCAAATATATGTTTTTACTCGATAAAATTACTCAAATTGCAGACTAGAAATTAGTAAAAACGCCAAAATATCACCAAAAGACACCAAAATATTTGAATGGATTTTTATAGATTTCTTTTCTAAAAAGAGAAAACTCAAATTCTAGAGAAAACCTCCATATTTGTAAATACTAATCCGAGATAATTTAAAAATCTGTATATTTCAATTACATTGTGGAAAATCTCCATCCATTAATAACTTATGATGCACATAAATAATTTTCATCTTTATTTTTTTATTCAATTCTATCTATTTTATTCTAAATAGACTTAAACCTTCAAAAACACCAATTAACACACACCAAAATATATGCTTTGACTCGATAAAATTACTTAAACCGCAGATTAGAAATTAGTAAAAACGCCAAAATAGCACGAAAAGACACCAAAATATATACTTTGACTCTATAAAATACTTAAAACACAGATTAGAAATCAGCAAAAACACCAAGTATCAGCTTATCAGATTATTATCTATAGTATTATATGACATATTTGTAAATACTACTGAATGATGCTCTTAATGTCATATAAAAAAAAGCTTAACATTTAGACAAAAAACATGTCATATAAAAATTAATAAAATATGACTTATTAATTTTCTCAAAATTTGCAGTCTAAGACCATCTTTTTGCACGTGCAAGTGGAGAATCAAACATGATCCAAAATTTTGAGGGTTTGTAATTTTTTTTGTTTTAGAAATAGTTATAAATATAAAATCATATATTTATCAAAAAAATCACATAGCTATGTTTAAATTTAATTTTCGTATTTATTAACCAATAAATATAAATATAAATTACAAATTTGATTTTGTTAACATAACCAACAAAAAATGCAATAAGTTTGGAAGTAAGCATTTATATCGATTGTATATTTTGGAAAGTAAAAAGAAATAGTTGTGGTGTTTGTTCTAATATTAGATGTAATTTTAGAATAATATTCTAATTTGATTATGTTTTGGAAATTAATATTAATTTGTGATTATATATTGGGAGAGAAATATATAATTTTTCACCAACTTTTCTAGAAAAATTGTAAACACAAAGAAAGAAAAGTTTTTGTCTTCAAGTTTCTGTCGAGAAGAAAAAAGAAGAGTTTCCAAGTTCTTGTCTAACCAAATCAAGAGTGTACAGATTTTTGTCTGACCACTATCCAAATTTTATTGTTCTATTTATTATTTTATAGGTAATGAATCCTGATTGTGGATAAAAAAACGTCAAAAGAAAAAAAGACTGAAAAAATCAGAGTTTCAAAGAGGTCCTTTTCATAAGTTTTTTATTAAAAACAAAAAGAGGTTTCTTCCACTCAAAATAGTGAATATGAAAATATAAAAGATACAGAAAAACATATAAATTATTTCAGATTATTAAAAAGGTTTTTTTTTTTGAACAGGATCTTTATAGAGTCCAAGATGGCCATGCTGCTGCCATAAGACAAAGCTTCATTTTTTACAATGGAGGCACCGCTCTGCTACTCTTCTAGTGATGATGTCGAGTCTTAACCTGAATCTGAAGCTGGGTATCAGGTATGTGTTCATGAGCTAAACCGGTTTCGAACTAATAAAATTGTGAGGGAAAGACAATTGTAAAAAAAAGACAACTTAATTAGCAGTATGCGTGTAAGCTTGTAACTCATATATCTCGTGTCTTAGGTAATGAAATAACTTCCACGTGACACAAAAAGAAAACTAAATCATGATTTACATAAAAGAAATTCCAAATTCATTTATTTTTCTAAACAGTCTCATATAGAGAGTAATTAAAATTATATTTCCAATAACTACTGACTACTGTTGTTATCAATAATAATAGATTTTATAAACTGATTTCATAATCATTATCCTTTGTGTGATACGAGGTTTGCGTTAAAATAGATCATCTTTCTTATTTATCCTAATAGAAGAAAACTAATAATCAATTTGAAAATAAATACTTATGTATAACCTGAAATAAATAGCTCTTTTTGTTTGCTTAAGGTTATCACATAAATTAAAAACTGAGTAGTTCCTTCAACCCCTATCTTTGACAACAACAAAAAGATAAAGTAAAATAAAAAAGAAAAAAACACTTTATTTTGTATATAATCAAAAAAACCCTACTCAGGAAAAGTCCTAATTCCTATAAGCTTTACTCTCAATAAAGGCGCCTGACGAATCTCCACTGCCACACTGAAAGAAAGAAAGATCGCAAACACTTGAAGCCAAAATCTCCACCTAACCATGGAAGCTCTCTCTACTTCATCATCATACATCTCCAATCCTCTCCCGAGGACAAAGCATCTCTTCTTCAAACCTTCCCTGCCACTCGTAGCTTCATCCCAGTCTTCGTGCTGGCTCTGTAATTCTCCACCAAAGCTTAGAATCCCCAAGCTGAGAATCAGAGATGGATCAAGCCACGGCCTTCGGATACAAGCTCTCTTGCACAACGACACACCAAGCGAAGGTGAAGAGAATCTCGGCGAAAGCAATGGGTTTGGCTTCTTTCCAAGAGACATCTTCTCTTTATCACAGGTACCCTCAAGGGACAAAGTTGAATACTTTATTACAATTCTTGTCGTGGGTCCGTGGGATTCTTTTGTATTGGCTACTCCTTGTCTCTTTGTCTTGTGATTCTTGATGTATTTATCATGGAAAGTTTAATACTTTATTACCGTTATTGTCATGGGTACTCTTGAGCTAGTTCTGAGTATGATGCAGAGTTTGTATTGGTGTAAAGGTTGTAGCTTTGGCATATAAGGCTAATAGCTTCTTTTTCTTTATGTTGTGTGAAGGAAAATATTGAGAGTGTAATAGATGTGGAGTCATCTCTTGCACTTCCACAGGGTGCTGGGAACAGAGGTGGGCTTTTTAGAACTCCCATATCTGGGGGAGTTCAGAATGCAACATCAGCTCATGCGTTGCCTAGGCCTTCTTTGGCTGTAAGGAACTTGCTGGAGCAGGTAAAAAGATTCGCCCCTTTAAGATTGTTCTGGAGTTCATTTTTTTGCTTTGATGAGAAAGATGATAAGTTCTTGTTTTCTTTCTTAAATGATTCAAGGCTAGGTTTGCTCATCTATGCACAGTGATGTCTAAAATGCACCACCGTAGGGAAGGTTACCCATTTGGTTCTTTGGTGGATTTTGCACCTGATCGTATGGGGCGTAAGTCACACTATCTCCCTCTCTCTTTAGAATATGACTTTTAGTGACTTACTAGTGGACAATTGATTCATAAGTATTAAACTTCTTCCCACTCTATAAAAAAAAGTGTATATTGATTTGGTTCTTCTTGTGTGAACGAATAGGAGGAAAGTGAAATCAATTTATGTTTTTTTTCTTCTTCAAATCTTATTATACATGTACAGTCAGTGTTTTTTTTGTGCGTCTGGATGGTATTGAAGGGAATGCTGGATTAGTACATTTAACTTGTCTTGTGTTATGCTGGCTGAGATAATAGATGCACGTTTTCTTATACGGCTTATAACTTTTTGTTTCCAGATCCAATCTTTTTATTTTCACCGTTGGCCATCCACACACGAAATCTATTGGCTGAACCTAGATGCAGTCTCGTTGTTCAGGTAATATTTGCTACTGTATTCAAACTAGAAAAGCAAAACGGTTTTTCTTTTCTCTCTTTTGTTCTGTAATATGGTGTGATTTGGCTGGCAGATACCTGGATGGAGTGGCCTATCGAATGCAAGAGTGACATTATTTGGTGATGTCTACCCATTGTCAGAAGATGAACAAGTGAGCATCTAAATTAATTGTTAACCTTTGTTTCTTTTCAATTTATGCGTTGACTGTACATGAATCTCACTTGCTAAAAAACATATGTATGTGCGATTTATGTATCGTAATACCTCTTGTTGTGGCTTGTTGGTAGGAGTGGGCACATAAGCAATATATTGCAAAGCACCCGCACGGGCTTTCGGAGCAATGGGGAAACTTTCACTATTTTAGAATGCAGAACATAAGGTTTTGTTTCGAAACTTATGCCACCTAGACTGTCAATATACGTAGGATGATTGTTTTTTCTCCTCCTATTCTACTTATCCACTCCATACTCAAATGTGAATATTGGCAGTGATATATATTTCATTGGAGGGTTTGGTACGGTCGCGTGGGTTGATGTCAAAGAGTATGAGGCTTTACAGCCAGATAAGATCGCTGTTGATGGTGGAGAGCACAACCTCAAGGTGCTTTTTTCAGATTCAATAAAGTTGTTGCCCCTTGATTCTTGTCCTTTGAAGTAGGCTCTTTACTTTTTTCCCTTTTTCAACTTTGTTGTAGGAACTAAATGCCATCTTCTCAAAGCCGCTTAGAGAGCTACTGTCTTCTGAATCAGAGGTAGACGACGCTGCTCTTATTTCTATAGATAGCAAAGGGATAGATGTAAGGGTTCGTCAGGGTGCTCAGGTAATATAAAACATTAATTTAACAATCAAGCCTAGTTGATTCATGATCATGCACAGTTGCTTGTCAGCTTACTCTTCTCTATGTTTTTTTGTTTTGTTGCAGTTCAACGTACAAAGGCTGCCCTTTGAGGAAGGACATGGTGTTGAAACGCTAGAAGAAGCTAAAGCTGCACTATGGAAGGTGATGGAGAAGGTGAAGCTAAACTATTTCCAGAAATGACCAAAAGATCATGGAATTTGCAGAAATGACAAAACACCTTTAGAATGTTGTTTGTTTCCTCTTTTTCTTGACTAAGGTTTTGTAGTTTCTCTATCTATTTGGCCCTCTCTTTTTTTTTTAGTGTTACACAAATGGGGGTAAACACGATAATCTTGAAATAACAGGTTGAAATCTGAGTTTAATAAGAAAGTTTGGGTCCATTTATTGGTTATGCAACGACTACAACATCGTGGAATTCTGTTGGCAATGGTAGTCTTGCATGCCAAGTCACGATTTTATACTTGTTGAAGGAAGATTGATTTCTTTTTGTTCACCAATACGACATATATTGTGGTGCAGAACTAATTCTCTTGTCACGCAAGTAACTCTATTTTCTTGGTGATTCGAAGTTATCTTGAAAAGTGCTGGTAGGTTTCTGTTACCCTCAAAATGCAGATTAGTAAAGCTTAAATTTCCTGACAGATTTGCTTAAATCTTTTCCCGTATAAAAGATGTAATTTTCTTTCATCTCTGTTATATGTCACTGGTCTTGGTGTGAAATCTTTTTTATTTTCTTTCTTTCTAGCATTGACTTATATTTTTTACAATGATTATTACCAAATACACATGTTGAATTATTATAAACATTCTTCTGTGAACCCTAGGTCCTTGATAACTTGATCACATGAACCGATTTGTGAATATTGTGCATTTGGATGTGGATGGAACAAGACACCGATCGAGTAGTATCCATGTCAAATTTACAATGCAACGCAACTCTATTAACCATGTGAAAAGAGATACTAATTAAGCTCAATGTGAAACAAAAGCTAAGGTGTCCAAGTTCTTAAGATCATTCAAGGTCTATCACAAAACATAATTGTCGTCAGTGGTATATATTGTTGATTTCTAAGACAAAGACTTTCTTATTATTTTAGTAATAGATAACCAAAAACATTGATCCAGCTGTAGAAGAAATAGAATTCGAACTGTTTGGGAACTACTTATAGAGTAGCAAAACTTGCATTTTAATTTATCGAAACTAGATTTGTGCGGGTATTTATTTTCATGTTTATATATATATTTCATTTATTGAATTAGACCTCTATTGACACAGCTGATGAAAAAATAGTAGCAGTATGCTGCAGAAGTTGTATGCTGCAGAAGTTGTATGCTCTTATTAAAAATTTTACTAAGATGATTGGTAGATCAGTAGCATTATAAAATTTTAATTTTTTTATGAAAGTTAGTATATAATATATTTATTTTAAAATTATATATATTAAATTATAAAATATATATATTAATAATATATTTGTTATTAAAAATAATGAATCTCAATTAATAACAAAAATTAAATTAGTTTTAAATGTGACATATTATTATTTAAAAAAATAATTTTTTAAATATAATTTTTTGATATAAAATAATTTTGAATATTATTAAATAAAATAAATAAAATATAAATTTTTTTTTGGATATAAATAATTTTAATATTATTAAACAAAATAAATAAATTATCATTATATATATATCTTTTTATTTTATATATTAATATATAAAAGAGATATAATTAATTTATTTTATATACTAATTTCAAAATTATGTTTATATCGAAAAATTTTATTTAAAAAATAAAATTTACAATTAAAATATCTATTTTTAAAATAATATTCTGCATTTAAAATATAATATAATATATATAATTAAATTATATTTTAAATGTGAAATACTATTTTTAAAAAGAATATTTCTATTGTAAATTTATTTTATAAATCAAAATTTCATTTTCTGGATATAAAAATAATTTTATGATATTATTAAATCAAATAAATTAACTAATTATATTTATTTCTTAAATTTATAAATTGTAAATGCAAATGCTCTTCCAAAAGCTTCATATGAGAGCATTTGCCAGAGAGCATTTGGAGAGCATTAGCATTTAGTAAATGCTTTTCTAAATGATTTTCTAACAAATATTGATTGGATAATGTGGAGCATAATGTTAATGCTAATGCTCTACCAATCAAGGCCTTAGTATATATATATTAAGATTATTCATATACTTAAATGTTAAAATCACTATTTCAACTACAATAATTTTATAGTTTTCATGCTTGTTAGTTAACTAACTATTTCAAATGATCACACACATATATATATATATATATATATATATATGTTGCTTTTTATTATGTATGTATTTTATATTTAATTTATTATGATCCCGACCGTAATTCAAAGTGCTAGATTTCTTTAAAAATTTTGTTTTATTTATTCAGTTTATATAATAAATTATTGTATATATAAAAATTTAATAAGAGTTAACTTCTTATACATGTATTATATAGTTTATTAATGTTAAACCATTCTACCAACATATTTTATTTTTAGAATAAATGTTTTATATTTATGAAAATAAAATATACTTACTTATAAATTTAAAATATTTTTTTTGAACTGAGATTTAAAATAACTTTATCATATTTAGTTCAATATAGTAGTTTTGATTAAAATGTTAGATTTGTTAAAAATGACATACTTCAGAATTATTTTGTACTAGTATTACCCCCGTGCTCCGCACGGAACAATTCCACTGTCTTTCAAATTATTTAATTTTTTTCTTGCTGGTCAAAAATTTAATGACTCAAAATACCAAAATAAATTACTATTCTAGACCTAGATAAGACATTCACACAAAAATTTAAGAATAGTTGCATTCAAGCGAAGTGATTGGAAGCACTAAAACAATTTTTTTAACTGTTTCTAAAATGAGTCAATCACACATGCTTGAAAGCTTGCTTATATAAAAAAGGTTAAAAGTATGGTATAAACTTTTTATGGTATAAAATATTATATTTGATACGTTTGATTTTTATTTTGTTTGTTAAATAAAACTCTCCAAAATGTAAATCTTTCCATGTCAAAATACTCACGTTCGTATTTTAAGAATGGGAAAAATACTGATCTTAGATAATAGTTCTATTTTTGCCAAAAAAAAAAGATAATAGTCCTACATACTTAATTACCTCGGTTGTTGACAAATTACGATGCTTTGATTTTCCACTATTCTGTTTGAAGAATTATGCTCTGTAACAGTAGAAAACCCAATTGACATCTTCGATCTGATTCATGTAAAACGTAGCTATAAACCTGTATCAATTTTTTCTTTGCGACACTCAAAACCCAAAAAAAACATCTTGATGAAGAAGACAATAGCCAAGAGGAGAGGGAGAGATCAGATAAAAGAAGCAAGATAGTTAACTGAAATTTTTTTACAGATGTAACAGTTTCAAGTCGTGCCATGATTTGGTGGTTGAGGATTACATGTTTTACTTTTGAACGTGGTAGTTATTTGAGAAAATTTAGGGATTTAAGTTTTTTTGTTAGAGAGTTTTTATTTTTACTTTAGAACGTGATGTGTCATAATATTATTGGATGTGTGACTTGTGCTTTAGTATATAGGGATTTAATTTACTATAATCCCGACCCGTAATTCAAAGGGCTAGATTTCTTTTAGTAATTTGTTTTGTTTGTTCAGTTTATATAATAGATTATTGTATATAAAATTTTTTAAGATAAGTTAATTTTTATACATGTTATATAATTAAACAGAAATGGATATTGCTTTGCAACAAAATCTTTTTAAAATATTTGTAAAATGTATTTTTGGAAAGTAATCATTTTAAGTGGCTATTATTATCATTACAATATTTTATATAATTTTATTTTTTTGTTTATAAATCAAAACTAAATTAAATTTAAATTTCTGATTATATTTTATGACAACTAAAAATTAAATTAATCAATTTTTGAAAATAAATTTTAAAAGGATTCTGAAAAGATTTTTCAAAGATTTTGTTAGAATTTTTTAAATTAATATTTATTTTTATCTTAAATAAAAATGAAGATATTGATTGATATTATTTAATATAAAGATTAATAATAGATAAAAATGTAGTGTGACCAAATCTAGTAAGTAGTTCATTTTTAGAAAAATCACACATGAATTAAAAGTCATGACTTCTATTTTAATATAATAGATATCATCAAAACTTGGTGATTGGTGCTTTCCATGTGCCTGACCCGAAATAACCTTGTTGGATTTGAACCAAAGCTGGACCACGGTTGACATGATTTGAGCGTTCAGATTCAACATCATGAAGGTCCACTTTTATGTGTTTATACTCTCCCACAATGTGTAAGCAGTTGCCAGAGTTCTTATATTTAGTGAGATGCAGTAAAACTTTAGACACCCGATCCACAGAGAAACTCATCCCAACATTAAACCCAAGAAACTGCTGTGAATGGATTCGTTTCACTGTTACGAGTTTACTCCATGACATGTCTCCGGTACCTTTGACCTTAGTTGCCATCCATAGATCTATATGGTGTACCGCCTTATGAGAAGTTAACAGACAAAGATTTTGCTCTTCTCTAGTCACTGATAAACCATAAACTTTATAAGAAAGAGTATCACCGGGAAAAGACACACATCCAAACCTCTCTGTTGAATAATCAAAACATCGTAAGACCCTCTTCATCGCCGTTCCAGAATAAGAATAAGTAAGCCAGTAAGTATTTCCATCCACACACGTGCCCTGTCGCACTGCAATGAACCAGTCTCTAGCCTCACCAACAACTCTCCACGAATTAGATGTGAAGTCGTAGATTTCGTACTCAACAAGGCCTGATTCATAGAAGTGATTTCCTTGTTCATGCACCCTCAAGATTTTGTACTCGTTGTTGCTTGTGGATTTACCGAGAGCGTAGGTATCAGAACCTTTGTGAATATTTCTTGGTTTGATAATCCTACTGGTTTCCCCTGAACATGGATTCCAAACCACCAATGTATCATCCATGGTGGTGCATAGCAATAGGCCATCGCAGTGAAAGACGCTGCGTATACCGACTTCTTTCATAGAAGAAGTTGAAAGAGGGTCACAGAGGCTGAACTGACTTATTACTTTTTCAAAGTTGTTGTTGATGTTGCACCGGGACGGATACGGGAACAGATACGGGTACGGGAGCGGGGACGGGAAACGGCAAAACTAAAAATTTAAAGAAACGGGGGTACGGCACATATATTAAATATAAAAACATATATACATATACTTATAAATTGAAAATAAAATAAATTACACTATAATCTTAAAGAAAACAATGTAATGTAGTATTTTAAATAATAATAGGAGAAAATGATTTGTTTAGTCATTGATTATTAAAATATCATTCATCTAGTTTAAAGTTCATAAAGTGAAAGAATTAGAAACAAAACTTCTTTTCCTTTTAGTACTTTTTAAAGAAAAGAAGTAATGAATTATCTTAATATAAGATAATGTTGACGTAAATATGTTCATAAACACTCAATATATTAATAATTAGATGTTCGGTTGCTCTCACCGTCCCCATGCCGTTCCCAAGCAGTCCCCGTCCCGGAAACGGTTCCGGTACGGAAACGTCGACCTAAATGACGTCCCCGTGCTTCAAGTAACTCTAGTTTCTTGAGATTCCAAGTTATCTTCAAAGTGTTAGATTTTTAAAAGATCAACGGGATAGGAGCACAGTTCTTGAGGATTTGGTCGTGGAGATATTCTCAAGGACAATTAAGATCCATATCCAAGCAAGGGATGGAATATCAAATTTAGACAACTTGGGTTTGTTACAAGACAATAGCCTCTTTAGGAGATGGTGTTGGCCATGAGAAACTTCTAAATTTTTTTCTTTCATCTCTGTTAACATAGTAGATTTCTTTTACGGCAAACGGATCTTATTCATAAAAATTAAGATTACAAAATTCAAAACTTCAGGAAAACATATATTCTCTGGAAGATTGCTTAAATCCTTTCCCGTGTCAACCCAAAATTAAAGAAGAAATTTTCTTTCATCTCTGTTACATTTCACTGGTCTTGGGGTTCACATTAAAGACAATGAAGAATCTTTTTTTCTTTTCTTTTCTCTTCTCGTATTGAGCTATATCTTTCCAATGACTATTACCAAATAGACAAATACAAATGTTGAATTATTATAAATATTCTTCTGTGAACCATAGGTCCTTGATAACTGATCACAAACCCGATTTAGATGTGGATGGGACAAGACACCGTATAGTATCCATGTCTTAATTTACAATGCAACACAACTCTATTACCGATACTAAGCTCAACGTGAAACAAAAGATAAGGTGTCCAAGTTCTTAAGATCATTCAAGATCTATCACAAAACATAATTGTCGTCAGTGGTATATAATGTTGATTTCTAAGACAAGAATTGCTTATTATTTTAATAATAGATAACCAAAAACATTGATCCAGCTGCAGAAGAAATAGAATTCGAACTGTTTGGGAACTACTTATAGAGTAGCAAAACTTGCATTTTAATTTATCAAAATGTCATGAAAACTTGGTGATTGGTGCTTTCCATGTGCCTGACCCGAAAGAACCTTGTTGGATTTGAACCAAAGTTGGATAATACTTGACAAGAATTGAGCAGTTAGATCTTACATCATGAAGGTCCACTTTTATGTGTTTATAATTCTCTCCCACAATGTGTAAGCAGTTACTAGAGTTACTATATTTAGTGGGATGTAGTAAAACTTTAGCCTCCCGATCGACCGAGAAACTCATCCCAGCACGAAACCCAATAAACTGCTGTGAATGGATTCGTTTCACTGTTAGGAGTTTACTCCATGACATGTCTCCGGTACCTTTAATCTTAGTTGCCATCCATACATCTATATCGCGTACCTCCTCATCACGTGAAGAAGTTAAGATACAAAGATTTTTCTCTTCTCTAGTCACTGACAAACCATAAATATTGCAAGAAAGAGGATTAACCGGAAGAGAAACACGTCCAAACCTCTCTGTTGAATAATCAAAACATTGTAATGCAGCATTCCTCATCCCCGTTGGAGAATAAGTAGAAGTAAGCCAGTAAGTATTTCCATCCACAGACGTGCCCTGTCTCAAGTCCCTTGGAATGAACCACTCTCTTGTCTCACCAACAACACTCCATGAATTAGATGTGAAGTCATAGATTTCGTACTCAACAAGGCGTAGAGGCCGGTGACCATATCCATGATGATGCACCCTCAATATTTTGTACTTGTTGTTGCATGAGGATTTACCGAGAGTGTAGGCATTAGAACTATATCTGAAATCTAACGATGATTTGATGATTCTACTGGTTTCCCCTGAACATGGATTCCAAACAACCAATGTATTCTCCGCGGTGGTACATAGCAATAAACCATCGCACTGAAAGACGTGGCCGTATAAGGACTTCTTTCAAAGAAGAACTTGAAAGAGGGTCATTGATGCTGAACTGACTTATTACCTTTTCAACGTTGTTGTCGTGAATGCCATGGAGATTAAGCCTAACTAAATAGACCTCACCATAAATTACCATGACAAAAAGAGAGTTCTTAGCAAGTCTCCCGTCTCTTTTTATAAGAGCATTCCACCCTTTTGAGGTAGATTGGAAGCGTGCCAGTGAAGCCTCCGGAACCCTAGAGAGTATCTCCACAAGCAAATCCTCGGGAAGATATATTGTGTTTCTTTTCGTCTTCAGTTTTTCTGTCATCAATGATTGTCTCTTTCTTTTCATCATCTTTAACAAGAGTCTCCTCTTCTGCATCTTTAATCAGAGAGTTTTTACAGATAACTTGGAGATCAAAGCCGTGCTTCAGAACTTGCCAATTTGGTTGGTATAAAAATAAAACCCTGGTAACCTATTGCTGTGTGAGAAGGAAAAACAATAAAGAGAATATGCTTTCGAATTAAATAGATTAAAATAAGTTGAAGTACTCCATTAACAATTTTTAAAAATGAACTAATTAATTATTAAGCGTATTTATAAAACTTCGAAAGGCTCATTAATAAAAAAGCTAAAGACCCATATATACCGTGCGCCCCAAGGTTTTATCTGTCGTCCCTAAAATCTAAAGCCTCTCTCGATCGCTGTAAAACGAAACAAACCCACGATAGGATCGATCTTCCCCTTCGGTTTCGAGGTTCGTATTCTTCGAATTGGGAAATACTATTAGGTTTTTTCCTTCTGCTAGATCAAATCTATTGGGTTTATGATTAGGTTTTGGTTGTCATGTCCGAAATATTTTTTATACAGTTACGCCTTTAAATTCGACCTGATTCTCATGTAAAGTTAGTTTTCTTGCAGTTTCTTTTTAGAAGTCTGTTCTTGAAAGCTATAGAGGACATGGTTGATTCATCTCTAGCGATCAATAATGTTTCTTTGGTCCCGCCTGTTAATGCTGCAGATAACGTGCTTGTAACAGTTCCAGCAGCAGAGCATGGAGGAGACTATTCTGGTAATTTATTCTGCTTGCACATTAATTCTTTCTTAACAGACAGATTTGAACAAATAGATATTGTCACTAGAACCTGATGTTGATGTATTTCTTTGCTTATTCCTGCACGTTGTTACAGGTTTGGAGTTGCTCCTATCGAGTACTGTTAAGGATACTTGTTCAGCCTTCTATACCTTGATTTCCCTAATTGAAGAGACAGAGAGAATAGCTCAGGTATGTGTGTGGTGTGGATTTTATTGTTTTAACATCTAAATAATATTTACCATTACTTGTGTGACAAAAAAGTGTATTTTTATTCCGTTGATTAAGATTGTGGCAATGTTTTTCTTTGCTCTAGTTACCGGACAGACATAGCAAAAATCCGGAAGGTGTATGATGCTTTCCTTGCTGAATTTCCTCTAGTGTCATGACTATTGGAAAAAGTATGCGGATCATGAGGCTCGGGTTGGAGAAGTGGGCCAGCCCTTGCGCGTTTATGAAAGAGCAGTTGCGTTGTTGAAATACTCAGTGGACATGTGGATGCATTATTGCGTTTATACCATCAATTCACCTGATCCTGATAAAGCATCCGTTAGGCGGTAATTAATGTTTATATAACATTTCATTACATCTGTCTGCGTCTTTCAGCTCATTACAGTTCTTTTTTTTTTACTCTCATGCTACTGCAGCCTTTTCAAACGAGGTTTGGATCACGTCGGAACTGATTATCTGTCATCTCCACTGTGGGACAAATACCTTGAATATGAGTCAACGCTCAAGGACTGTGGCCGTCTTGCCATGATTTACACCAAAATATTGGACAACCCTATTCAAAATCTTGATAGATACTTTAACAGGTAAATTTTCACGTGATATATCATTAAAATAATTTTCCTCTGCACTCTGAATTTGGATAAGAGTCAATTGATGTTGTAATGTTTAGAAAATATTATCTTGATGCACAATGTTGATTCAGCCCTTAATCAAATTCAGCTCTATGGCAAATGAGCTGTGGTCGTTCATTTGATTAGTGCCAAATCTAATTTTATAATCCCTATGCTTTCCTAATGATTTAGTTTTAGACAAGGTCTTTCTAATCTGCATGTTGTCTCTTTCGTTCTAGGCTTCTAGCATATTTTTTTCATGTTGTTGATAAGTGGTAGTCGTCTGTTTCTTGCTACAGCTTTAAAAAACTAGCTGAAGAACTCCCTCTTTCGGACATAAAGAGGGCTGTGGCGGTTGCTGTTACTAGCGATGCTTCAGAGAGCGCACCATCTGAGTCTGATGGGAAGGCAGATGAAGGAAAATCTGAAACTGATCCAGAGGAGTTGAAGAAATACATAGGCATCATAGAAGCCAAGTATATAAAAGCCAAAAAGTTTGAGTCTAAGATCATTGGAGAGTGATGGAGACTTTGATAAGGTATTGGGGTGCTTAACTTGATTAAGTTGGTCCTCTGGTTCATCATATGCTTTATTTGGCTTCCATCATATATTTCTTACAATAAATTCTTTTTCCAATAGGTGTTCCATCTGTATGAAAGATGTGTAGTTACTTGTGCAAATTACCCTGAATGCTGGATTCGCTATGCATTGTGCATGAAAGCAAGGGGAAGAATTGATATTGCAAAACACGCCCTTGCTAGAGCAACTAAAGTGTATGTCAAGGTATGAAATGTGTTGTACCAAACTTTTTGTGTAGTTTATAATCGTGTTTCTTATGATCGGCTTTACAGAACTCTGCATTGGCGTTCTTTGTTGCTTATTTGCTTCTTTTTTTATGTTGCAGAGAACCAAAAATTCATCTTTTTGCAGCTGAATTTAATGAGCAGAATGGGGATATAAATGGTGCTAGAGACTCGTTCAAATTACTGCATTCTGAAATATCCCCAGGACATCTTGAAGCAGTAATGAGACATGCGAACATGGAACTGAGCAAGGTAACAGATTAAATTATTATATTCCCCGCTCAACTTTTCCTTTTACTTAATTGTCTCATAATCTTATTTGTAGGGAAATTTATATGGTGCTTGCTCATGTGTATGATGATGTGATTGCTGTTGAACGGAGGAAAAGGGGTTCCACAGTACTGCCACTGCTGTATTCTCAGTATTCAAAGTTTTCATACTTGGTATGTCAAATGGTCTATTAACTATGACTTTATACAACCGATTTGTGGATTCCTTTTCTACTTTTTTCCTTTCAATGATATTTTCAGGTGTTAAATGATCCTGTGAAAGCTAGGACTATTGTAGCGGAAGCACTTTGCCACGTGAAACCGTCAAGACAGCTTATCCACGAACTGTTATTTTTGGAGTCTATTTGTCCACAAGGAATTGATCAATTTAAGCCACTTATTGAAGATTTTATAAATCCAAAAGCTGATATCCACAGCTCTACAAGTTCACTTGAGAGAGAAAAAGCTATCGTTACTTTACATAAGGGATGACGAACCAATCTTCTTTTTCATACTTAAAGGCTTCTAAGTAACTAACTATATATGGGGGTTTAATACCAAAATGTGCGTATGTATTTTGCAGTTCCTGCATCGTTTTGGAGATTATGATGACCTTATGATTGCTAACTGGCAGCATGCGATAGTATTTTTTTGGATCCCCGGATCAGTTCAGAGCAAAACAGGCATGGGGCAGATAAGGTTCTCACTTCATATATGATGAAAAGGGTAAAAAGTAAGAATGACGCACAGCTTCACACTTCGCGGCAAGCTCAAGATGGCCCTGCACAAAAAACATCAGTGGCACCCTGCCTATCTCCACCCGCCACAAGCATTAACACCTGCTTACGGCGCAAATCCTGCACGGCCTCAAACTTTGCAAGCCGCTCCTGCACAACCACATCAGTGGAACACCACTGCCTATGGCCATCACGCTGGCTATAATGTTGTTTAATCAACGGGGTCTTTATAATGTTGTTGTGTAGTTTTTTTTTTTTTTTTTTGACAGCTTGTGGTAGTCGTCATACACGCCAAGTCACGATTTTATACTTGGTTCAGGAAGTTTTACAGAGAGCATAGTAGTCGGATTCATCATATGGTGTATGGATAAGTTATTTACTAACTAATTCCAGTTTCAAGAGTGGTGTGTGTGTATTTACTATACAAAGGGTTTCTTTTAGTCCACCCATACGACATAATTGTGGTGCTGAATAATATATCTTGTCATACAAGTAACTCTAGTTTCTTAAGATTCCAAGTTGTTGTGGTAGTTTTTTTTTTTTTGACAACTTGTGGTAGTCATACACCCAATGTCACGATTTTATACTTGGTCCAGGAAGATTTACAGAGAGCTTAGTAGTCGGATTCATCATATGGTGTATGGGTAAGTTATTTACTAACTCATTTGAGTTTCAAGAAAGTGTGTGTGTATTTACTATACATAATTGTGGTGATATCTCTTGTCACACAAGTAACTCTAGTTTCTTGAGATTCCAAGTTATCTTCAAAGTGTTATGGTGGGGAAAGGAGCACAGTTCTTGAGGATTTGGTCGTGGAGATACTCTCAAGAACAAACTAAGGGATGGAGAACTTGGGTTTGTTAGAAGACAATAGCTTCTTAGGAGGTGATGTAGGCCTTGTTAAACTTCTAAATTTTTCTTTCATCTCTGTTAAAGACAATGAAGAATCTTTTTTTTTCTTTTCTTTCTCGTATTGAGAAATATCTTTCCAGTGATTATTACTAAAGACAAATGTTAAAATTATTGTAAATATTCCTCTGTGGGTTTGGATGTGATCACATAAGCCGATTTGTAAAAACTGTGCATTTGGATGTGGATGGGACAAGACACCGTAAAGTATCAATGTCTAATTTACAATGCAACAAAACTCTATAACAATATGAAAAATGATACTAACGCTCAATGTGAAATAAAAGCTAATGTGTCCATAATAGTTTTGTTGATTACTAAGGACAAGACTTGCTTATTTAATAAAGGGATAACCAAAAATATTGTTCCAGTCGCAGAAGAAATAGAATTGGAATTGTATAAGAAACTAAAACATTATGGAGTAGCAAGACTTACATTTTAAGTTCTCAAATATCATGAAAACTTGGAGCTAGCTTTATCCATGTGCCTAGCCCCAAAGAACCTTGTTGAATTTGAACCAAAGTTGGAGTAGACCTGAATGGAGTAGATCCTACATGATCATCAAGGTCAACTTTTATATGTTTATAATTCTCTCCCAAAATGTGTAAGCAGTTACTAGAGTTCTTATATTTAGTGGGATGCACTAAAACTTTATTCTCCCGATCGACCATGAAACTCATCCCAGTTACGAAACGCAATAAACTGCTGTGAATAAGTTCGTTTCACTGTTAGGAGTTTACTCCATGACATGTCTCCGGTACCTTTAACCTTAGTTGCCATCCATACATCTATATCGTGTACCTCATCACGAGAAGTTAATATACAAAGATTTTTCTCTTCTCTAGTCACTGATAAAGCAATATCATTACAAGAAAGAGTATCACCGGGAAGAGACACACGTCGAAACCTCTCTGTCGAATAATCAAAACATTGTAAGGCAGTATTCCTCATCCCCGTTAGAGGATAATTACGAGTAAGCCAGTAAGTATTTCCATCCACAGTCGTGCCATGTTGCCGGTCTGATGGAATGTACCAGTCTCTAGTCTCACCAACAACCCTCCACGAATTAGATATAAAGTCATAGATTTCATACTCAACAAGGCTCGGCAGCCAGTAACCATATACATGAATTTTAACCCTCAAGATTTTGTACTCGTTGTTGCATGAGGATTTACCGAGAGCGTAGGTATAGAAACCACTGTAAGTACGTTCGATAATCCTACTGGTTTCCCCTGAACATGGGTTCCAAACAACTAGTCTGCCGTCCATGGTGGTGCATAGCACTAAACCATCGCAGTGAAAGACTCGGCGTATATCGACTTCTTTCAAAGAAGAACTTGAAAGAGGGTCACTGAGGCTGAACTGACTTATTACCTTTTCAACGTTGTTGTCGTGAATGGCGTGGAGATTAAGCTTAACTAAATAGACCTTACGATAAATTAACATGACAAAGAGAGAGTTCTTAGCAAGTCTCCCATCTTTTTTTATAAGAGCATTCCACCCTTTTGAAGTAGATCGGAACCGTGCCAGTGAAGCCTCCGGAACCCTAGAGAGTATCTCCACAAGCAAATCCTCCGGAAGATGTAATGTGTTTCGGCTCTTCTTTTCTTTTTTTGTCATCAAAGATCTACTCCTCTTCTTCATCATCTTTAATAAGAGTCTCCTCTTCAACATCTTTAAGCAGAGAGTTTTCAGATAGCTTTAAAACAGTGCTGCAGAACTTTCAAAGTTGGTTGTATAAAACCCTTGTAACCTATTGATGTGTGTGCATGAAATCTTGTGGATTTGTCGCCCTAGATCTAGCTCAAATTTGAGCTGGTGGGCCTGCAGTGCTATATAAGTAGCCTACGCAGCTACGCTATATTGGTCTTTGATAAGCAACAGATTTTGCTATATGGTGTTAGGGCTGTGGTCCAAATCTAAATGGACCGGTTCTGGTTAAATCCATATATAATGTGGGCTAAAATGTAAGAATTCCAATTTGTCCATAGATAAAAGTGGGTTAGGTTATATGGATGATTGGTAGATGCTGTGGCTTTCTATTTTTTTCCTCTAAGATTTAGGTTTTAGATTTTTTGTTTTGCTTTTAGTTTATTTTGATTTAGAGAATTTTCAGAACACTGAATAAAATCTCTAGAGAAAGTGCTGTTTAAAGCTAATATATTTCCTTTTATAATGTTTTGGCTTTAGATTTAATTTTGAAAATAAAAGCATGATTGCTTTAAAAAAAGGTTTTAGAAATTAAAGTGGTTGTCCACAGGCCACAGCTCCTACAGCTTCTACCAATCACCCCCATAATCTATAATATTATTTGCAAAATTTTGCATTTGAGCTCTCATGTTAAAAGTTAAACGATTAATATTATTTATATCTTAATGAAAAATATATAAATTAGTCACAAAATATATAAAAAATTAACTTTTTGATTCGATAAGTGGTTAAAATTAACAAAAAGAAAAATTATCATAAATCTAAAAATATATTTTAAAATAAAATATAATTTCTATATATATTATGTTATTAATGCAAATTGACACTTACACTAAAACAGATTCCGAATTGTATCCTTTTAGGAAGAGAAAAATGCCTTGTGATTAATTAGGTACAGAAGACAACTATGAGATAAAAGGAAGCGCACATTGTTGTGTTGAGAAGAAGAAGACAACTCCCACGCCCAATTCTGTAATAGAGATGTAACAACTGACTGCGGTAAACACAGTTCGAAACCTTCCTCTCGAACTGGAAAGGAAAAAACAAACTTGAACGCAAGTTTGTGTTATAAAAACAAGCTTCGTACTTGCTATATATATTTCAAGTTAGTGTTCTCGGATTAAGAAGAAACATAAGACAAGTGTAAGATGAAACTGAACACTTTTACGTAACAATATACAAATATTGTCTCATTAACAAGATATATCAATTTTGTAGTAGGATAAATTGGGCTCATAAATTTGAACCTAAAAAGAATGTTGCCACTTTGCATTACAAAAGGGAGATATATCATAGATTGGTCGGATCTCTCATGTATTCAAATTAGTTTAGTACTCCACTTTATGCAATTGCCCTGCGTTTGAGGGATATACATATAACACTTATTCATGGTGGCTTGTTATTGGCCTTGTTACTTTTGTGTTTCTTTATAGAACAGCTTTTCTGTACAATTACATACTAAAAGAAATCATATTTAACACCTAAACATGAAATGGATTCGGTATCATGATTCATGAGCAAAGAAGGATATGAGTTGAAACTTGGACTTGCTATAGAAATTTTGCTTTTAGTTTAGATTATATATATATATATATACAACAAAATGACCCAGCTATCATCTTCACCTATGAAAATCCATGCAAGGGACAAGAAAACTGCAATCTACTCGAAAATAACATCTAGACCAAGTAACGCCGCACACTCACTAATCAGTAGTGACTATGAAAACATCTAATGAGTTCAAATGTTTACAAACTCAAGATGCTTTAATTATTATTCTGTCAACCCTTTGTCCTTGATAACTGATCACATACGCTGATCTCTAAAAACTGTGGATCTGCATGTCGATAGGACAAGAAACCGAAAAAGTACCCATGTCTAGTTTACAATGCAAGACAACTATAACTATATCCAAGGGACACTAAGGTTAATTTGAAAAAAAGGAAAATTGTCCAAGTTTTAAGATTTAAAATCTATCACAAAATGTAAATGACGTCAGTGGTATTGCTGATTTTTTAAGAACAAGACTTGCTTATTTAATAAGAGATAACCAAAAATATATTGTTCAAGTCGCAGAAGAAATAGCAATGGAATTGTAACTGAAACATTTTGGAGTAGCAAGACTTACATTTTAATTTATCAAGTATCATGAAAACTTGGTGATTGGTGCTTTCCATGTGCCTACCCCCGAAGAACCTTGTTGGATTTGAACCAAAGTTGGAGCACAGCTGGCAGAGCGCGCGTATCCTACAGCACAAAGTTTCACTTTTCTGTACTTATCCTCTCCCACAATGTGTAACAAGTTACTACAGTTCATATCTTTAATGGGATGAACTATAACTTTATTCTCCCGGTCGGCCAAGAAACTCATTCCTTTACAAAGCTTAAAGAACTGGTCGCTACTGGTTCGTTTCACTGTTAGGAGTTTACTCCATGACATGTCTCCTGTACCTATAATCTTAGTTGCCATCCATACATCTATATGGAGTAGCTTGTCACAAGAAGTTAACAGACAAAGTTTTTGCTCTTCTCTAGTAACTGATAAAGCAAAATGATGGTAAGAGAGAGGATCACCCGGAAGAGACACAAGTCCAAACCTCTCTGTTGAATAATCGAAATATCGTAAGGTATTTTTCGGTCTTTGACGGTCTTGACTAAAATCAAAAGAAAGCCAGTAAGTATTTCCATCCACAGACGTGCCACGACGCCAGGGCCCTGGAAGTGTCCACCCTCTAGCCTCACCAACAACCCTCCACGAATTAGATGTAAAGTCATAGATTTCGTACTTAACAAGGCATGGTGACATCCAACCATCTCCACTATGATACACCCTCAAGATTTTGTACTCGTTGTTGCATGAGGATTTGCCGAAAGCGTAGGTATCAGACCTACGTTTGGAGTTTAACGGTTTGATAATCCTACTGGTTTCTCCTGAACATGGATTCCAAACAACTAGTTTTTCGTCCGTAGTAGTGCATAGCAATAGGCCGTCGCAGTGAAAGACATCGTGTATATAAACTTCTTCTGAACAATTAGAAAGAAGATAACCATTGAGGCTGAACTGACTTATTACCTTTACAACGTTAACATCGGTAGTGCTGTGGAGATCAAGCCTCGCAAAATAGACCCTATCATCAGTTAACATGGCAACAAGAGACTTCATCGCAAGTCTCCCTTCTTTTTTGATAAGAGAGTTCCATCCTTTTGAGCTAGATCGGAACCTTGCCAGAGAATCATCCGGAACCCTAGAGAGTATCTCCACGAGCAAATCGTCGGGAAGATCTATTGTGTTTCTCCTCTTCTCTTCTTTTTTCGTCATCAATGATCTTGGAGATGAAACCTTGTAACCTAGTGATGTGTGTGTATGAAACCCTAGTTCTGTGTCTCTATGAGATTCACCGATTTAAAACGCTTCTATTGTGGGCTTTGTCGCCCTAAATCCATCTGAAAGTTTGGTTGGCTCGTGGGCCTGCGATGCTATAAGTAGCCTATGCAATACAGAATTGGTCTTTGATAAGTAACTTGGATTACAAGAGTGTATGGATAACTATACAAAAAGGATATTTTTCGTTTATGCAGCAGAATTTAATTTCCTGTCAGACAAGTAATCCTAGTCTATTGAGATCCCACGCTATTTTGAAAGTGTTAGCTCCTAAAACATAATTAAGATGAGCACGGTAGATGGTCGTAGATATACTTGCAAGGACGCTTAAGATCCATATCCATGAATGGAACGCCATGCTCGGATTTGGTTTGTTACAGGATCTTAAGATGATCGATGTAGTTTGTATAAAAGGTGACATTAATGAACAATCGTCTTTTTCATAATCGTCTTTTTCATCCTTGAAATCGGAGCACTTGATCCCTTATAACATTTTCCCTATGTTATAAACTTCATAAACATGTTACTGCAAATTTAGAAGAGATAATATGAAATTAAAAGATATACCATGAATAATAGGATTTATAGGATTAATCATTAACGAAAAAAGACGATTTTTACATAACTTGTGTGAGATGAAACTGAATATTCTTACATAACTTGTGTTTTTAAGCACGTTGCAAGATACAACTATTGTCTCATCAAAAGATAGATATTGCAACTTTGTTGGTGTTTTGGGCTCTCTCATGTATATGACATGTTTTCATGGTGGCTTGTTCCTGGCCTCTAGGGATCTTAAAGTCTACAATAATGGCCATGCACTTTTGTGAATCTTTGGGTGTGATTGGTGTGTGATTGGTAATGACTGTGGGTGATCTTCACAACCTCATTTATTTCTAAAGCACTAAAATCAGAACAATTAAACTTTAATTTATTTTTTAAAATCACAGCTCTTGAAATAACTTACAGCTATATAAGTGCTCTGTAGAGCCAAATATACAAAGTAAACTTTTAGTGTTTTTCATAAAATTCTAAAGCAATAAAATTTAAAGTTACAGCAAAAAATCTACATATTTTTTTCTACATCAATAATTTCGAAGGTACAGCCATTACCAATCGGACCCTTTGTAGATCAGGTTTTCTGTACACTTAGAGACGTAAAAAACATATATGACACCTAGATGAAATGGATTCAGTATCATGATTCATGACCAAAGAAGGAAAGAAGGATATGTGTTGAAATGGAACTTTTGCTTTTTAGTTTACATTACATATTACATAAAACGACCCGAGCTATCATTTTCATTCTTGAGAGAAGCCATGCAAGGGACATGAAAAATGCAATCTACTCTGAAAATATCATCTTCTAGACTACGTACCCTGACGCTCACTAATCAGTAGTCACTATGCAACATCTAAGAGCATCCTCAACCTAGAAACCCAAAATGAGATCATTTTTTCTGAAATAGTGTGAGAAACACACCGAACGCGTGTGAATAGTGTGAGAAACACACCGATTCGTTTCTGTACTCAGGCTTTTTCTCACTTGTTTCTCAAAATTTTCGAGCCCTACGTTCTATTTTTTGTTCCAAGAAACTCAATAAAATACCGCGTTATGGATAGCCTAAGAACATCATTATCATAGAGACTCCTTAAGAGTCTCTTAATTAATTTTTAATATTATTTAAATAGTAAATTTGGTTAACAGACTTAGTTAGGTAAGTTACATATATTAATATTAGTTGAACATCAACCTCCAGGATGCTTCTCCTCACAGGGAAATAGTGAGGAAAAGTAATAATACAATCTATACTAAATTGAAAATTTCTGGCATCTGATTTATCTCAAGTTTGAGAAAAAAAATCAGAATGCCAGTTTACCTAAAATAGAGAGAAGAGTAACCGATATAAGGAAAAGTATATATTTTATATTTGTATAACTGTAGAAAGAGTTGGACGTAGCAAACAATTAGGGATAATAGCTAAAATTTTATTAGATCAGAGTGTATACAATATTTCTACTACTTGAAAAATTGCTCATATATACATGCATGTCCATCTAGCTTTTCATCCTTATCTTGTACTGAAAAAACGATAGTTAGAAACAGTAAAGTAAAGAAAACAAAATCTCTGGAGCTAACAGAAGAACATGTTTCTTCACTTCAGCTTCCAGCTTGTCCCCGTCTTTTCCCAGCCTAGAAGATGGATATACTGGCCTCTACTAAACCGCTACATGGGAACATAATACAAATGAGAAGGGACAGTCTTGGGTTCGATTTGTTAATGTAGATATGACTAATAACAAAGAGGGAAATAGAAAAGAATTGTACTCATGACCAGAAAGCATATCTGCATATCTCGATATTTCATTCAGTTGGATAGCTCTCTGAAACATCTTAAGAATAGATTTATGATCTTTACGCAAACTATAGCAGTTCCCAACAGCACACCTGCCATTCGCTAAGACAATCATTGCATGAAATAAAATTTCAAAGCCAAAAGAACCTTTCCAGTTACATGTTTTTAAATAATCTAGTGCTAAAAGGCTGTTCCTATGGTTGTTAAAAGTTGTGAGTGTTCTGTACTCAAATGTATTTGGTCGTTATTTTTTAAATGTCTCAGAAACTAAGCTTAAGAGTTAATAAAGGTTCTAGGAAGAATACCATGATTCTGGAGATAGACGATTATCTGAATCAGCTCCTCGGAGAGATAGTCCAACCTCATCTCGTCTTGGTTCTTCAAATCAAAGACACAAAATCAGTAAAAGGAAAATATTTAGACAGAAAACCTTGCAGGTTTATCTGAATTCAAGCTCCGAGTGGTGGTATCGCAACATGACAATGTTGAGAGTTTACATCATGGGATAATGTTTATAATGAGTAGCATGGAACTTCAAAATACTGATAAAATAGCTCACATAAAGAACAGTGAGTATCCATCTATTTCTTCCAAAGCATAAGGTATTTATTTATGAGCAAGAGTAAAGACGGATGCAATTTAAAAGGTAAAGACAAAGAACTGTGCAGTGGGATGCAGTATAACTTTATTCTCCCGGTCGGCCAAGAAACTCATTCCGTTCCAAAGCGAAAAGAACTGATAGCTGCTGGTTCGTTTCACTGATAGGAGTTTACTCCATGACATGTCTCCCGTGCCTTTAATCTTAGTTGCCATCCATACATCTATGTCGAGTCGGGCACGAGAAGTTAACATACAAAGTTTTTGCTCTTCTCTAGTAACTGATAAAGCAAAAACATGATAAGAGCGAGGATCACCCGGAAGAGACACAAGTCCAAACCTCTCTGTTGAAAAATCAAAATACCGTAAGGTATATCTGGGTCTTTGACGGTCTTGAGTCTCTTGACTAAAATCTAAAGAAAGCCAGTAAGTAATTCCATCCACAGACATCCCACAATGTCGCCAGGGCCCTGGAAATGTCCACCCTCTAGCCTCACCAACAACCCTCCACGAATTAGAAGTAAAGTCGTATATTTCGTACTCAACAAGGCATGGTGACATCCAACCATCCCCACTATGATGGACCCTCAAGATTTTGTACTCGTTGTTGCATGAGGATTTACCGAGAGCGTAGACATCGGTATAATTGTGGGAATTTATGGGTTTGATAATCCTACTGGTTTCTCCTGAACATGGATTCCAGACAACTAGTCTTTCGTCCATGGTGGCGCATAGCAATAGGCCATCGCAGTGAAAGACGCGGCGTATATATATTTCTTCTAAAGAATTAGAAAGAGGGTCACTGGGGCGGAACTGACTTATTACCTTTACAACGACGTCGTGGAGATCAAGCCTAACTAAATAGACCCTCTGATTAAGTAATATGTCGCAAGTTTCACTTCTTTTTTGATAAGAGCGTTCCATCTTTTTGAGGTAGATCGGAACCGTGCCAGAGAAGCCTCTGTTGGGGAAATAAGGCACACGGCGCAGCGGAACTTAACGGTCGTGTTTCCCCTGACCTTGTGTGAACCTGTGAGGAAAATACTTCGACAATAGCAGGATATGGTATAAGCAGAAACTAAATGAGACAAGCACTTTTTACGTGGAAAACCTCCTCGATGTGAGAAGGAAAAACCACGGGACCGTAGTCCACTCAACAATCCACTATATAAATGTATGTGAGTACAACCACGTCCTTCCTGTTCAACAACCTGAACAGAACAGAGACTCTAGCTACAAAGAGCTATCTCCAACACAAGAACAACAACAACAAGAGAGCAACACAAGGCTTCAAAACCGGCAGCAACAAGACGACCTCAGCTCACAAGGATTCCGGCAACCAGAGACTAATCCCACCGTACAAATCCAAGATGAACAAGTCAACAACACCTCTGCCAAATCTCAGCTCAATCAGAGAAGATCTCACCGTCGGATTTACCAAACACTCAAGACAGCACTGCTGAAGAACTGTGACGACCAGCTTCACCAAAACCCAAACAACAGAAGATCCAACCGTTAGAATCCAAATCCCTTCGGTTAACCTTTAACCTACTGACTGAAGAAGCTTCCCACAAAATATCAGCCCGATCAGGATCCGTTTGACCCTCCAAACTCTGCCTTGACAAACCCAGACGAATCTGCCTTCTTCTCTCTTTTTCTCTCTTTTGTCTTAAGAGTCTTCTTGAGTACTCTTCTTTTTTTTTCTTGTGTTATGTCTGCTGTAATTAGCACAAATTAGGTTAAGAGACTTTATATGGTGTCTCACTAACCCTAATAACCTCCAAGGCCCAATACTAATCTCATGGACTAATACCAATGGCCCAACTTCCAAGTTTGGTTATTACCAACCAAACCCAATGGGTTTCCTCCATCTAGAAGGAACCCAACAAACTCTCCCTCCGACTAGGTGGAGGAAACAGCCATTCCGGCTATCCCTCGGCATACTTCAAGCTTTCCCCTCGGCAAAGACTTTGTCATCATATCAGCTCCATTATCATCCGTATGAACTTTTGCAAGTTCCACTTCCTTAGAAGCAACCACATCCCGTATCCAATGATACCTCCTCTGAATGTGTTTCGACTTCGAATGAAATGTAGAATTCTTCCCGAGACAAATGGCGCTTTGACTATCACAAAGCAACTCATACTTTTCTTGCTTGAAACCGATCTCTTCACAGAAGTTCTTCATCCACAACAACTCTTTACAAGCTTCAGTTGCAGCAATGAACTCTGCCTCAGTGGTAGATAGTGCAACGCACTTTTGCAGCCTTGACTGCCATGCCACAGCTCCACCCGCAAATGTTACTAAGTAACCCGAAGTAGACTTGCTAGAATCAACATCTCCAGACATGTCAGAATCAGTGAAACTAACCAGCAAAGGCTTCCTACTCCCAAATGTAATCTTCAGATCAGAAGTCCCTCGGAGATATCTCAAGATCCACTTCACAGCATTCCAATGTTCTCTCCCCGGATTGGAGATAAACCTGCTGACAACTCCAACGGCGTAGGCTAAATCCGGTCTTGTACAGACCATGGCATACATCAAACTACCAACTGCAGAAGCATATGGAACTTTCGCCATATCTTCCTTCTCCTCATATGTCTTCGGACTCTGTTGACTGCTCAGTCTTAAGTGTGGTGCAAGCGGAGTACTCAACACTTTAGACTTGTCCATGTGAAACCTTTTAAGTACCTTTTCAATGTACCTCTCCTGAGACAAGTGAATCAGCTTCTCACTTCTGTCTCTAACAATTCTCATACCGAGAATCTGTTTCGCTGGACCCATATCTTTCATGGCAAAGGACATCCCGAGCTGCTCTTTCAACTCCTTAATTATGTCCATGTTCCTGCCCACAATCAACATATCATCGACATACAGCAACAAGATGATAAAATCATCCTCACCAAACACTTTCACAAATACGCACTGGTCTGAATCAGTCTCTGCATAACCATGCTCCCCCATAACAGACTTGAACTTCATGTACCACTGCCTCGGTGCTTGCTTCAGTCCATAAAGGCTTTTCTTCAAGCGGCAAACCAAATTTTCTTTGCCCTCTTTAACATAGCCTTCCGGTTGTTCCATGTAAATCTCTTCCTCCAAATCACCATGAAGGAAAGCAGTCTTCACATCCATTTGCTCAACCTCTAGATCAAGACTCGCTGCCAATCCAAGCACAACCCGAATGGATGACATCTTCACAACAGGAGAAAAGATTTCATCATAATCAATCCCCTTCTTCTGGCTGTAACCTTTCACAACCAATCTAGCCTTGTATCGAGGTGGCTTTCCATCCTCTTGCTTAATTCTGTACACCCACATATTAAGCAAAACCTTCTTGCCCTTTGGCAATTCCACCAACTCAAAAGTGTGATTCTCTTCAAAAGAATCCATCTCCTCATCCATGGAACCAAACCACAGATCCTTGTGCTCATCCTCTAAAGCTTTATAATAGCTTTCAGGCTCTCCCCCATCAGTAAGTAAAACATACTCACTAGGATCATACCTTGTCGACGGCTTAAGACCCCTCGTGGATCTTCTAACAACAGTAGGTTGGTTCTCAGCAGCTGGTGTCTCACCATGATCGTCACCATGATCACCATTGCCATCTTCATGTGCGGAGCATCTGCACCGGGTGTACCATCCTGAACCTCAACCTCAACTTCACCGTGGACTGATGTAGAAGGAGTAGCCTCTATATCGATCAAACCTTCATAAACCTGAGTTGGAATTTTGGACTTTTCAATGTCCTTAATCGTTTGATCTTCCATGAACACAACATCTCTGCTCCTTACGAGCTTCCTCTCAATGGGATCATAAAATCTGTACCCGAACTCATCCAGACCATAACCGATGAACACACACTGCCGCGACTTCATCTCAAGCTTCGATCTATCAACCTTGGGAATATGAACAAATGCCTTACACCCAAAGACCCTCAAGTGACTGTAAGAAACATCCTTACCAGTCCAAACTCTTTCTGGAATATCACCCTCCAATGGAGCACTTGGTGACAAATTCAGCACATGAACCACCGTGTTCAAAGCTTCTGCCCAGAAAGTCATCGATAAGCCTGACTGTGAGATCAAACATCTCATCCTCTCGACAATCGTCTTGTTCATCCTTTCAGCCAACCCGTTCAACTGTGGAGTATAAGGTGGCGTGAACTGATGCCTTATTCCATGTTCTTTGCAATAAGCATCAAATGGTCCGATGTACTCTCCACCATTATCACTGCGGATACACTTCAGCTTCTTCCCCGTTTGTCTCTCAACCAACGCCACAAAATGCTTGAAATATTCCAGCACATGATTTTTCGTCCTCATAGGAAATACCCACAACTTCCTTGAATGATCATCAATGAAAGTCACAAAATATGATGCACCGCCAAGAGATCTTGTCTTCATTGGACCACACACATCTGAGTGTACCAAATCCAGTACCTCGGGTTTCCTAGAAGGCGCAGAAGACTTGAAAGATACCCTGTGTTGTTTTCCCGCAAAGCAATGTGAACACTTCTGCAGGTGCAAACCAGAGATTCCTGGAATCACCTCATTCTTAGACAACACAGCCATTCCCTTCTCACTCATGTGACCGAGTCTCTTATGCCATAGCTCCATGGCATTATCATTCTCCACCGCGTTAACAGCATCCTTGGAGACCTTAGCCTGCATCCAATAGAAAGATGAAGACTTCTCACCTCGAGCCACAATCAAAGAACCACGAGAGAGCTTCCATTTACCACCACCGTGCAAACTGAAATAACCCTCATCATCAAGTCTTCCCGTCGATATCAGATTCATCCGAATATCTGGAACATGCTTAACATCCTTAAGCACCAACCTAGTACCAAGACTAGTCTCCAAGCAAACATCACCAATGCCAGCAACCTGAGCCATCGCATCATTCCCCATCTTCACAGAACCATAATTACCCGTAATATAGGTAGAAAACAAATCCCGCTGTGATGTGGCATGAGTAGTAGCTCCACTATCAATCACCCAACTGGTGTCCTGGCATGCGACATTAATGGCATCACCCTCAAGAAGAATGAGAAACTGATCTTCGGTGACAGTCACCCGATCCACCTTTTCTTCTTGATTTCCTTGCTGCTTGTTTTTCAACTTCCAGCAATCCTTCTTCATGTGCCCTTTCTTATGACAGAAATAGCACTCCATATTTGCAAATCTATTAGACTTGCTCCTGCTCCTGTTCTTATCCCTCTTGGGATCTCTACTTGAACTCCTTCCCCTTGACTCAGTAACAAAGACATATGAACGCGAATTGCTAGCATTCGACTGCCTTCTTGCTTCCTCATTAAGAACACTGTTCTTCACTGAATCCATCGAAATAACACCTTCCGACGAGGAGTTACAAAGAGACATCCTGAAAACCTCCCAAGAATCCGGTAAAGTACCGAGAAGCCACAGACCGTGAATCTCATCATCAAACTTGATGCCCATATCAGACAGCTTGTTGAGTAATCCCTGAAACGCATTCAAGTGATCTGTCATCGGAGTCCCCTCCTGATACCTCAGCTCAATCAACTTCTTGATCATGTACATCTTGTTATTTCCGGTCTTCCTAGCATATAACTGCTCCAGCTTCTTCCACAAAGAACGAGCATCCGTCTCAGTCTCAATATGATGCAACACATTATCATCTACCCACTGCCTTATCAACCCACACACTTGGCGATGCTGCAGCTTCCACTCTTCATCCGTCTTCTTCTCAGGTTTCTTCTCCTCGAAGACAGGAACATGGAATTCTTTAACAAAGAGCAAATCCTCCATCTTGCCCTTCCATAGATGATAGTTAGCACCATTCAAGCTTATCATCCTGCCCATATTTTCCATCCTGCCCATATTCTCCATCATTCACACAAGCAACAATAACCCGAAGTTATCAAACCCAAAGCTCTAAAACCAGAAGCTCTGATACCACTCTGTTGGGGAAATAAGGCACACGGCGCAGCGGAACTTAACGGTCGTGTTTCCCTTGACCTTGTGTGAACCTGTGAGGAAAATACTTCGACAATAGCAGGATATGGTATAAGCAGAAACTAAATGAGACAAGCACTTTTTACGTGGAAAACCTCCTCGATGTGAGAAGGAAAAACCACGGGACCGTAGTCCACTCAACAATCCACTATATAAATGTATGTGAGTACAACCACGTCCTCCCTGTTCAACAACCTGAACAGAACAGAGACTCTAGCTACAAAGAGCTATCTCCAACACAAGAACAACAACAACAAGAGAGCAACACAAAGCTTCAAAACCGGCAGCAACAAGACGACCTCAGCTCACAAGGATTCCGGCAACCAGAGACTAATCCCACCGTACAAATCCAAGATGAACAAGTCAACAACACCTCTGCCAAATCTCAGTTCAATCAGAGAAGATCTCACCGTCGGATTTACCAAACACTCAAGACAGCACTGCTGAAGAACTGTGACGACCAGCTTCACCAAAACCCAGACAACAGAAGATCCAACCGTTAGAATCCAAATCCCTTCGGTGAACCTTTAACCTACTGACTGAAGAAGCTTCCCACAAAATATCAGCCCGATCAGGATCCGTTTGACCCTCCAAACTCTGCCTTGACAAACCCAGACGAATCTGCCTTCTTCTCTCTTTTTCTCTTTTTTGTCTTAAGAGTCTTCTTGAGTACTCTTCTTTCTTTTCTTGTGTTATGTCTGCTGTAATTAGCACAAATTAGGTTAAGAGACTTTATATGGTGTCTCACTAACCCTAATAACTTCCAAGGCCCAATACTAATCTCATGGACTAATACCAATGGTCCAACTTCCAAATTTGGTTATCACCAACCAAACTCAATGAGTTTCTTCCATCTAGAAGGAACCCAACAGCCTCCGGAACCCTAGAGAGTATCTCTACAAGCAAATCCTCGGGAACATGTATTGTGTTTTTCCTCTTCTTTTCTTGGTCCGCCATCACTGATCTTGGAGATGAAACCTTTGGAACCTAGTGCTGTGTTCGTATGAAAACCCTAGTGTTGTGTCTGAGAGTCACCGATTTAAAACGCTTCTATTGTGGGCTTTTTCGCCCTAGATTAATCTGAATGTTAGGTTGGCTCGTGGGCCTGGGATGCTATAGGTATTCCACCCGGTATTGTTGATTTTAATAGCTTCTTACTGTGTTCTGAAGATTATTTGCGGCGTTTATTGATTGCTTAATATGTAGGGAACCGTTACAATCGTTAGATCACTTAGAACCCGATGATTGTTGTTATATTCTCTTCATATTAGTAATCACCTCTTCGAGTAAACATATAGAAAGCTTTTTCCTTTATAACTTAAATTCTTATTGAAAGTTGCCTTTTTTTTTTTTTAATTTGCTGCAGAGTTCCTTACCTCATGAGGAGGAGGCTATTGTTTTTGTTGTATCCACTACAGGGCAAGGAAACTCTCCAGATTCTTTTAAGGTTCCTTGTGAATTTTCACTACCAATAAAGCAGTTTTAACTTATTGTGTACCTTATTGTTTGTACCTTCCCTGTCTTTTTTTTAATCACTGGAGGAATTTTGGAGATTCCTTCTTCAAAGAAACTTGGGAAACTCTTGGTTGCAACGGCTTCGCTTTGCAGTGTTTGGACTAGGTGATTCAGGTTACGAGAAGTACAATTGTAAGTGCTTCTGCCACTATATAAATCGTTTCACATTCTTCTCAACCTTACATTTTATTTCTGGTTCTGTTTTCATGTAATCATCAATGTGAAAAGAAAAAAGTAGGCTTTACCGAGGAAGAAGTATATTAGCAAACTAAAAATCCCCACAACCAGAAATGTCTGAATTATTCTTTTCTGCAACAAATATTCATGACATTATTTTCTTCTGATGGCTTTAGTTTGTAGCAAAGAAGCTACACAAAAGATTACTAGATCTTGGGGCCACAACCATCATTGAGAAAGGCATGGGAGATGATCAACACCCATCAGGGTATGGAACGGTATTATTATTGAGTAAAATAAAGACTCTTTCAGATTTAATCCTACCTTTATTCACGTTTGATCCATTTGGTCAGTGGAAGCTATAATATCCACGTTCTTGCTGTTGCTTGTTTAGTACTATAATGTCAAGTGTTTGAATACTAAATTTTCAGTTTTTTTTGTGTTCACTTTATTTTTCAGGTACGAAGCAACTCTTGATCCGTGGATGATGTCTTTGTGGGGTACATTATATCAGATCAATCCCAAATACTTTCGTAAAGGTCCAGATGTGGTGATTCCTCTAAGATGACTTAATTGATCAGCCCAAATATAGGATTTTATATCATAAGCAAGAAACACGGGAGCCTGCATTGATGGTAGAGTCAGGTACACCAAGTTTTATTTCCATCATGTTCCTGAGAAGGGAATTCATAGTGTGGATACTTTGCTTCATTCGTGTTAGCTTAGGACTATGTTATGCTCTATTCTACTTCACAGGGGACTTTTATGTCTAGTTATAAATGGTTATTGCTAGAAATGTCAATGAAGAAAAATTATTTCGAATGTTCTGTTTCAATTGGCATCATGAAAAGGGTCATGTTAGTACTTCACCTGTTCTGGGAAAATTCTATTGCATAATATGCCTCTTATGTATTTACAGACATCATAGAAAGAGCCCGTGAAATGTCACCCGGAAAATTATCCAAGGACAAAAGTAAACCAGACTGCTTTCTCAAGATGGTATGCACATCCAGGACTGTGCACATCCATTAGATTTTTTTTGTTTTATGTTATATATGCTATGCAACCTCGCTGGTTATGCTATTTCAATGCTCTGTTACCTTGCATATGGTGGATTTGATGTTCCTACTTGGTCAACATGTTTTCTTTATATAATCTGATTTTCTGGTTAGCCTAGATGATATGAATTTAATTCCCTTGCCTTGGCTTTAAATATTTCCGATCATGCAGACTAAAAATGAAGTCCTGACGAAAGCTGGAAGTACAAAGGAGGTCCGCCAATTCGAGTTCCAATTTGTATCTGTGAGTAACTTTTCTATCACTTAGTTTAAGTCGTCGTTCAATCAATCTTCTCCTCTTTGTTTGAAGTTTTATCATCCTCTTTGGTTTTCTCATTAAAGAGTATCAAATATGAAGTTGGCGATGTTGTTGAGCTTCTTCCAAGCCAAGATTCTTTAGCAATAGATGCGTTTATAGAACGCTGTGATTTGGACCCGGAATCATTTATCACAGTAAGTAGCTCCACTCGGTTGACATAATTGAGATTTCAAAGTAAATTTTGAGAATTAATTTACTTTCAGGTTCATCCAAGAGAGACAGAGCCGTGCAAGCTGAGGTTAGCCCGACCGCACCAGTCATGTTCTTCTTTGGTTGCAGAAACGAAGACACAGATTTTTTATACCGAGACTTGTGGGAGTCTCATGCAAGAGAAGGAGGCATGCTCTCTCAAGTAAAAGGCGGCGGGTTTTACACTGCATTCTCTAGAGACCAACCGAAGAAAGTTTACGTGCAACACAAGATCCGAGAGATGAGGAAAGAAGTTTGGGATTTGCTATGCGATGGAGCCGCCGTTTACGTGGCGGGCTCGTCCAAGAAAATGCCTTGTGATGTGATGTCGGCTTTGGAGGAGATTGTGATGGAGGAGACCAGGAGGATCAAAGGAAACTGGCTTCACGGTGGCTCAAGGCTTTGGAGAAAGCTGGGAGATACAATGTTGAAGCTTGGTCTTAAACCCAACTTCCTCCATTATCATGTAATGTTTGATTACTAGTTATAAGAATCATTGGATTATTATTTTAATTGATTTTATATTCACATTGAACAGTTGAAGTCAAGATGATTGGTTTGATTTTATGCATTTAGAAGGAGAGCATCATTTTAGAACAGTCTCTTAACACTATCTCTTAGTGTGTGGATTTACAATACAAAGGGTTTCTTTTAGTCCACACAGAAGACATAAAGTGTGAAGAGGACAACCTCAATCTGAAACAAAAGCTAAGGTGCCCGAGTTCTTAAGACCATCCAAGATCTATCGCAAACGACGTCAGTGGTCTTGTTGATTTATAAGAACAACACTTGCTTTTAATAATTAAGAGAACAAAAAATATTGTTCCAGTCCCAGAGGAATTTGAACTTGAATCAATAACAGAGTAGCAAGACTTATCTGATATCATGAAAACTTGGATAACAATGCATAAACTAGTGTGACAGTTACAAGTTACGTCATTGGTGCTTTCCATGTGCCTATATCCCCCAAAGAACCTCGTTGGATTTGAATCAAAGTAGGATCATCATACCGGTAAGGAAGCTGAGGATCCAGATCCGACGCCATGATGGTCTACTTGTATGTATTTATCCGTTCCCAATATGTGTAAGCGGTTACTAGAGTTCTTATATTTACTGGGACACACTAAAACTTTTATTCTCAAGGTCGGCCAAGAAACTCATCCCATTACAAAGCGAATGGGTTCGTTTCACTGATAGGAATTTACTCCATGACATGTCTCCAGTACTTTTAATCTTAGTTCCCATCCATATATCTGTATCGTGTCCCTCGTCACGATAAGTTAAAAGACAAAGTTTTTGCTCTTCTCTAGTCACTGATAAAGAAAAAACACAATAAGAAAGAGGATCAACCAGAAGAGACACACGTCGAAAGCTCTCTGTTGAGAAATCAAAACATCGCAAGGTATTTACGTTCCTTGGACAGTCTTGATTAATATCATAGGAAAGCCAATAACTGTTTCCATCTACGGACGTGCCATATTGCCAAGCCCCTGGTAAGTGACCACTTCTCTAGACTCACCAACAACCCTCCACAAATTAGATGTAAAGTCACAGATTTCGTACTTAACAAGGCATGACCTCCCGAAACCATGCCCACAATGATGGACCCTTCAAGATTTTGTACTCGTTGTTGCATGAGGATTTACCGAGAGCGTAGGTATCGGTATAATAGTGGGAATTTATGGGTTTGATAATCCTACTGGTTTCTCCTGAACATGGATTCCAAACAAGGAGTCTTTCGTCCATGGTGGTGCATAGCAATAAACCATCGCAGTGACAGACGCGGCGTACGTCGACTTCTTCTGAAGAATTAGAAAGAGGATCATTAAGGCTGAGCTGACTTCTTACCTTTGCAACGTTGTCGTGGAGATCAAGCCTTACTAAATAGACCCTATAATCAATTAAGTAGCCTACGCAATTCGTAACTGGTCCTTGATAAGAAACAGATTTTGCTACGGCAATAGCTAATAATATTTTATTTTATTTCTGAATGAATGTGATATTATATTCAAACAAAAATGACTGTTTTACATCGGGTGCTTCTTAATCAGATTAGTAAACATATATTCCCTAACAGATTGCTTAAATTCTTTCCAGAGGCGTGAAGCGATTAGTGACAAGAAAACTATAATTTACTCTGAAAAGATCATCTTCAAGACTTAATTAGTACCATGTCACTCACTAGTCAGTGGTCACTATGTAACATCTAAGGTGTTCAAATTTTCTATAAATTCTAGATGCTTCATTCAGATTTTAAATAATAATTTGTGAACCATATGTCCTTCATAACTGATCACATACAATGATCTCTAAAAACTGATCACATGTATAATTTATAATGCAACACAGCTCTATAACCATATGAAAAAGACACTAAGCTAAATCTGAAACAAAGCGAAGGTGTCCAAGTTTTAAGAACATTCAAGATCTTTCACAAACGCAAGTGTTCTCAGTGGTATTGCTGATTTTTTAAGGACAAGACATGCTTATCTAATAAGAAATAACCAAACATTATAGAGTAGCAAGACTTACAATTTAATATATCAAATATCTTTACAACTTGGTGATCGGGGCTTTCCATGTGGCTACCCCAAAAGAACCTTGTTGGATTTGAGCCAAAGTTGGAACACAGCTGACAGGAAGTAGGTGGTTAGATCCTACATCATGAAGGTCCACTTTTCTGTATTTATTCTCTCCCACAATGTGTAAGAACTTGCTAGAGTCCTTATATATAATGGGATGCAGTATAACTTTATTCTCCCGGTCGGCCAAGAAACTCATTCCGTTCCAAAGCGAAAAAAACTGATAGCTGCTGGTTCATTTCACTGATAGGAGTTTACTCCATGACATGTCTCCTGTACCTTTAATCTTAGTTGCCATCCATACATCTATATGGAGTAGGTTGTGACAAGAAGTTAACAAACAAAGTTTATGCTCTTCTAAAAAAAAAAAGAAAAGTTTTTGCTCTTCTCTAGTCACTGATAAAGCAAAAGGATAATAAGAGAGATGATCATCCGGAAGAGACACAAGTCCAAACCTCTCTGTTGAAAAATCAAAACATTGTATGGAATCGCTCGGTCTTTGACTGTCTTGACTAAAATCCAAAGAAAGCCAATAAGTATTTCCATCCACAGACGTCCCACCATGTATCCAGTGCCCTGGAAATGAACACTCTCTATCCTTACCAATAAGTCTCCACGAATTAGATGTAAAGTCATAGATTTCGTACTGAGCAAGGCATGGCCGCAAGAAACCATTTCCACTATGATTGACCCTCAAGATTTTGTACTCGTTGTTGCATGAGGATTTACCAAGAGCGTAGGTATCAGAACTATATTTGGAATTTAACGGTTTGATAATCCTACTGGTTTCCCCTGAGCGTGGATTCCAAACAACTAGTCTTTGGTCCATGGTGGTGCATAGCAATAGACCATCGCAGTGAAAGACGCGGCGTATATCGACGTCTTTTGAAGAAGAACTAGAAAGAGGGTCAATGAGGCTGAACTGACTTATCACCTCTACAATGTTGTCGTTGTGGAGATTAAGCCTAGCTAAATAGACCCTACAATCAATTAAGATGATAACAAGAGACTTCTTAACAAGTCTAGCATCTTTTTTGATGAGAGCTTTCCATTCTTTCGAGGTATATCGGAGTCGTGCCAGAGAAGCCTCTGGAACCCTAGAGAGTATCTCTACAAGCAAGTCCGTAGGAAGATACATTGTGCTGTGTTGTTATGGAGAAGCCCTAGTGTTGTGTCTGTATTGATACTCACCGATTTAAAACACTTTTATTGTGGGCTTTGTCGCCCTAGATTCATCTGAAAATTTAGCTGGTGGGCCTGCGATGCTATAAGTAGTCTGGTGCAAAAACCACCAGATGCAACTAATCAAATATCAGCACGATCGTTAACAGACATATAGAGAAGATTCCTAATCTGAATCGCAGCTCCATCTAGATGAGGCACATGTGCAGCTGAGGAGCAGCCAAATCTTGAAACTTTGCAGAAAGCTTTCTTTCAACCAAGAATAAAATCAATTGATTGGGTGAGAAAAGCCCTAAAAGAATTCATCTGCTCTATTTATTGACTTGGCCTAACTAGAATATAGAGTTGTATTAGAGAAGAAAGGATTGACTCAGAGAACGAATAAAACCGACAGAACGATTTCCATCTGTATTGACACAACTGAAAGTAACCTTGTCGAGAACCAGGTCTTGTGACCCGGTAAAAAAGGTAAAACAATCATCATCATCAATGAACAGACGAAAAAACTTAATACTTGAGGTTTGAGTAACTGTATTGCTCTGCCAATATCAATCCTTTCACGCATTCAACTTCCTTTGACGCATTCACTTTGTTATTTTTTTTTGCTGAAGATTGTAGACAAGTTCAGGTTATCGGTTTAGATAGGATTGATTAGAACTTGGTTTAAGTTCGGTTAAGGATGTAATTGTACTATACCGGGTCTCTCTCTTCTAGGATTGAATTGGATACGGTTTGTGTATCTGATTAGGAGTTAACCGGTTCGGTTTATAAGAAGCGGTTTAACTCGTTAGTATAAGTAGATCGCGAACACTCTTGAGCTGTTAAGTCAGTTTTGTTAGAGCTGAGAGTTAGTAGCGATCAAGAGAGAGATCCAAGGTTCGTTTGTAACGTTGGTGGCTCAAGTTTCCGAGTCATCAAGTATAGTGCTTGCTGGTGCAATCCCAACTCCGGAGAGATATAGCGGCTTCGCCTAGTTAACAGCAGAGTGCGGTGAACTCCGGGTCAACATATCGCTTGTCTTGTTACGGTTGAGTTCGAGAAGAGGAAAGCGATACAGAGATCAAGTTTCACAAATTGGTATCAGAGCCAGGTTTAAGTCGATCGAGTTCAAGATCTTGAAGCGTGGGATAGAGAATCGATTCGATCTAAGGTGAATCGATTTTCTTTGATCGAAGGGTTACATCGAAGACGAAGGCGAGTCTTGCGATGGCGAAGCACAAGATGAAGATGGAGATCTCGATCACGATGTTCGATGGCACCGGTGATTTTGGGATCTGGAAGAAAAGGATGCTAGCGAACCTCAGCGTTCAAGGCTTGAAAGATGTTCTGTCACCACCGTCACCAGCTCAGGTGACACCGAAGAAAGACGAAGAAGAAGACGAAGAGGTCAAGAAGAAGCGAGAGGTCGATGAAGCGGCAAGATTGGAAAGAGACGAGAAGGCGTTGAACATAATCTTCATGAGCGTTGGAGATCACGTTCTCAGGAAGCTTGACAAATGCACAACAGCATTAGAAGCTTGGGAGCTGCTGGACAAGCTATACATGGCGAAGACATTGCCTAACCGTGTACACGCACAGCTCAAGGTCTACTCATTCCGTATGCAAGATTCAAGAACCATCGACCAGAACGTGGATGACTTCCTCAAGCTTGTAGCAGACCTGAACAATCTCAATATTGAGATTCCTGAGGAAGTGCAAGCTATTCTACTACTCAACGCATTGCCAAACAGGTATGATTCTTTGAAAGAAACTTTAAAGTACAGCAGGGAAGCGATTAGAGTAGATGAGATAGCAAGTGCGGCTAGGTCTAAGGAGATGGAATATAAAGATGCCCCTAGTTCTAGGACTTCAGGTGAAGGAAACTTTGCTAGAGGTAGGCCAGAGAATAGGACTACTAACCCTTTTGCAGGTAAGAACAACAACAACAGACAAAGATCAAAGTCAAGAGACGGCAAAAGAGTCTGTTGGATCTGTGGAAAGGAGGGGCACTTTAAGAAACAATGCTACAAGTGGCTGGAAAGAAACAAGAATCAGAAGTCAGGATCAGACAGGGGAGAATCATCGCTTGCTAAGGACGACGCAAAGGATCTGGTGGGACTTCTGGTTGCAGAGGTTAATGCTTCAGAGGCAGACAGGAATGAATGGATCCTAGATACGGGTTGCTCTTTCCACATGACGCCAAGGAGGGATCTTTTCTTGGAGTTGAAGCAAACAGTTGGTGGAAGAGTTCGTATGGCAAACAATACAATAGCAGAAGTTAAAGGCATAGGTTCTATCAGGTTTGAGAATCCTGATAAGACGACCTTTGTTCTTCATGACGTGAGATACATGCCGGAAATCTCAAGAAATCTCATCTCAATGGGAAGCTTAGAAGAGAAAGGATGTGTATTCAAAGGTGCAGACGGGATTCTGAAAGTGATAAAGGGCTGCACGGTGTTCATGAAGGGCGTAAGGAGACAGTCCTTATACATTCTGCTAGCAACGGCGAAATCTACAGGAGCGAGTGATGAAGCAAGCACAAGCAGTGTGTCAGAAGCCAGTCAGGACCAGTCAACAGAGATTCAGTTATGGCACAGTCGTATGGGTCATCTTGGTCAGAAAGGAATGGAGGTTTTATCGAAGAAAGGCTGTTTTGGAGAAGTTAAGAGCAAAGACATAAGTTTCTGTGAAGATTGTGTTATCGGAAAAACTCACAAGGTCAGTTTTGGTCCAGCTCTTCATGTCACTAAGGAGAAGCTGGATTATATACACTCAGACTTGTGGGGTTCACCAAATGTCCCACCAAGTCTGAGCAGGGCTCAGTATTTTCTCACCTTCACAGACGACTTCTCTCGTAAGGTGTGGATCTACTTCCTAAGGACGAAAGACGAAGCTTTTGATTGTTTCGTGGGTTGGAAGAAGATGGTGGAAACACAAAGTGAGAGGAAAATAAAGAAGCTTCGAACTGACAACGGACTCGAGTTCTGCAACATAAGATTTAACAAATTTTGCAGAGATGAAGGAGTGGTGAGGCACAGGACTTGTACGTATACTCCCCAGCAAAACGGAGTTGCGGAGAGGCTCAACAGAACGATAATGAACAAGGTGCGTAGCATGCTAAGCGAGAGTGGACTCGAGTTAAGATTCTGGGCAGAGACAGCTGCTACTGCGGTTTATCTAATCAACAGGTCTCCGTCTTCTGCGAAAAACTTCGAGGTTCCAGAAGAGAGATGGTCTTCAGTTATGCCTAGTCTGAACCATTTGAGAAGGTTTGGATGTCTAACCTTTGTTCACACAAGCGAAGGGAAGTTAAACCCAAGAGCGAAACGAGGTTACTTTACTGGATATCCAGATGGAGTGAAAGGGTACAAAGTGTGGATAGAAGAAGAGGATAAGGTCATCATCAGCAAGGATTTAGTCTTTAGAGAAGAAGTGGTATAGGATGATAAGAAGAAGACTGATAAAGAGAAGGCAAGTGAGGAGACTCCTAACTTGGTGCGTTTGGAGCTAACAGATCCAACAGAGGTCAGTGACGTCAATCGTGAAGGTGGAGCTATTGATGAGAAAGCAGCTACTGAAGGTGGAGCTGATGCTCAAAAAGAGACAAGTTTGGAAGGATATCAGTTAGCTACAGACAGACCCAGGAGGCAAACCAAACCACCCAAAAGGTTTGAAGATTATCAGTGTGATGTTGCAGATGGAGTAGACGTATATGCGTGCTACATCTGTGACATGTCAGATGATACTAGGCCTGAACCAACCTCATGGAGGGAAGCTATGGAAGATGCTGACAGTGATCTATGGGGTGAAGCTGCAAAAGATGAGATGATCTCATTGAAAAAGAATGGTACATGGGTGCTGGTTGATAGGCCAAAGGGCCAAAAGACAATAGGCTGCAAATGGGTGTTCAAGAGGAAAGCAGGGATTACAGGAGTAGAACCACCGAGACACAAAGGGAGGCTAGTTGCCAAGGGTTATTCACAAAAGGAGGGAATAGACTTCCAGGAGATATTTGCTCCAGTCGTGAAGCATGTTTCTATTCGGTACATGCTTTCTGCGGTGGCTCATTACGACATGGAACTACATCAAATGGATGTCAAGACGGCATTTTTACACGGGATGCTAGATGAGACGATCTATATGGATCAGCCTGAAGGGTTCATGGACAAGAAATATTCTGAGAAGGTGTGTTTACTTATGAGGTCGTTGTACGGTTTGAAGCAATCACCTAGGCAATGGAACAGAAGGTTTGATGATTTTGTCAAGGCTAAGGGATACACTAGAAGCGAGTATGATATGTGTGTATACTTCAAAGAAGATAAGAATGGAGTCTACGTATACATGCTTCTATACGTAGATGACATTCTCATAGCCTCTACAGATAAGTCTAAGGTTGAAGAATTGAAGAAGGTGTTGAATTCTGAATTTGAGATGAAAGATCTCGGGAATGCAAAGAAGATTTTGGGTATGGAGATCAGCAGGAATCGTGAGAACAGAGAGTTGTGGGTTTCACAGGAAGATTATCTTTGGAAGGTCCTGTCGAAGTTTGACATGGATCAGTCTAAGTCGGTATCAACTCCGATGGGTGCACATTTCAAGTTGAAGTCTGGCACTCCTGAAGAGTTGAAGGAGCAAGAAGAGTATATGAAGAAAGTTCCCTATCAAAGTGCCGTAGGCAGCATTATGTATTCAATGGTTGGAACTAGATTGGATTTGGCTTACTCAGTTGGTCTGATAAGTCGGTTCATGACGAAACCACTGAAGGAACATTGACAGGCTGTGAAGTGGGTTCTCCGGTACATGAAGGGTACTGTGGATACAAGGTTGTGCTACAAAGATAAGGGAGAGTTCAAGATCAAGGGCTACTGCGACTCGGACTACAGTGCAGACTTGGATCACAGAAGATCAATTACAGGGATGGTTTTCACAGCAGGTGGGAATCCGGTTAGTTGGAGGTCAACACTCCAACCAGTGGTGGCATTGTCAACTACAGAGGCAGAGTACATAGCTCTTTCAGAAGCAGTAAAAGAAGGGGTTTGGCTCAAAAGATTTGCAGAGGAGCTTGGGTTTCCACAAGAGTCAGTGGAGATCTACTGCGATTCGCAAAGTGCCATCTCACTCTCTAAGAATGCAGTGTTTCATGAGCGTACGAAACATGTGGCTACAAAGTATCATTTCATTCGTGATTTGATAAGTGCTGGAGAGGTTCAAGTTTTGAAGATAGCTACCGCTTATAATCCAGCGGATATTTTCACGAAGGTCCTACCCGTATTCAAGTTCAAAGAAGCATTGAGGATGCTTCGAGTTTCAAAGGAGTAAATGAAGATGCAGAGTTTTTGTTGCAGCCGGTGAAGGTTGCAATGGTCTGGTAAAAGACGGAGTAGCATGGAGTTAAGCTCGATAAAGAGCTCTGGCTACGCAGGTATATTTGTCAAGTTTATGATGAGCATTATAGTGAATATTGTCTAAGGTGGAGATTTGAAGATTGTAGACAAGTTCAGGTTATCGGTTTAGATAGGGATAAGAACTTGGTTTAAGTTCGGTTAAGGATGTAATTGTACTATACCGGGTCTCTCTCTTCTAGGATTGAATTGGATACGGTTTGTGTATCTGATTAGGAGTTAACCGGTTCGGTTTATAAGAAGCGGTTTAACTCGTTAGTATAAGTAGATCGCGAACACTCTTGAGTTGTTAAGTCAGTTTTGTTAGAGCTGAGAGTTAGTAGCGATCAAGAGAGAGATCCAAGGTTCGTTTGTAACGTTGGTGGCTCAAGTTTCCAAGTCATCAAGTATAGTGCTTGCTGGTTCAATCCCAGCTCCGGAGAGATATAGCGGCTTCACCTAGTTAACGGCGGAGTGCGGTGAACTCCGGGTCAACATATCGCTTGTCTTGTTACGGTTGAGTTCGAGAAGAGGAAAGCGATACAAAGATCAAGTTTCACATTTGCCTCCATCAACCCTGAAAAGTTCCAAAGAGAATAAGCAAGTCAATGATTGTGCAGCTTATTGGAGAATTTTTAACATACCAATATAGCTACGCTGATTGAAGTGTTGAGGCTGCCTTACTTTCCACAGTAACAGAAAGAGTAGCACAGTTCTCTTGCTCAGACTCAGACTGTTCTTGGGGTTCACCGGGGAAGCAATCAGGCAGAGTGTTCTCCAGACTTGTCTCTTGCCTTGACCAATGATAATAAAAAGCACTGATAAGCATTGATGTAGTAACCAGTTTTGAATCTGAAAGAGGTCCAAAAAGAAAAAAATGAGAACTGATCATACCCTTTGTTGAAATGGTTACCGTAACCACCTCCTTGGCTGTTGTTATTATCAGTATCAGACAGGAAAGTTTGTCCTGAATCGCCATTACCTGCTAAGACAAGAGGGAGGAAAGTGGTGAACTATACTCGGATCATCATGGTATATCGGTTGTTATGGTTTAATTGTTGTTTTAGAATTTTTTTTCTTTTTAAAATAAATAGATGTTTTGCCTATACATGCGAGCATAATTATTTTAAAAATATTTATAAATAGATACATTATCAAATCAAAGATCATTAGAATAAGTTTTTATTCATGCTTTTAAAATATTCTATAATAATTAAAAATAATTTTTTATATATAACAAATTTTTTCATCATAAGATAAATATTTTTATTACATAAAATTTGAAAACACTCCTGCATTAAATATCAAATTTTGACAAAGGCTCTCGTTCTGATAAAATTATTTTTATTGCATAACTTAAACTTAAAAACATTCATGTAACATAAAACTATATACAGTATATATAGAAATTTATCTTTATTTTAAATTATTTTTATTGCATAAATTAAACTTAAAAACATTTATGTAACATAAAGATATATACAGTATATATAGAGATTTATCTTTCTTTTTAGTTTTTAAAACAATTATGATGTAAAATATTTTTTTAGATGACACAACATAAACTATTTTAGGGGATGTTATTCGTAGATGTATTTTAATATAATTTAAATCTAAATACAATCTACTGTTATTCGAATGACGATTTTAAATTCTATTTTCAAATCTAGTGTTATTCAATGAATGATTTAAATTCTGTTTTTTTAAATCTAGTGCTATTCAACTTTTAAAGATTTTAAATTTTTTGTATTTTCAATTGATTTCAAATCATCTCTTGTGGAGTCTCACTAATAAATGAGTGAAATTAAAATCCAAGGTATACTGCAAAGATTTTAGAATTCTTGAAATTAAAATTTTAAAATATGATGGATTGCAAATCACTGATCAAATTACACCACTTTAGATAATTTAATTATCCAATCACTGAAATTCTTCTTAAATTTATGCTTAATTATATATTAACAAATCTTATTATTTATTAAGGGTTTATCTTTCTTTTATTTATTTTTAAATATTATGTAAAATAAGTTTTTTATTCATGCTTTAAAAATATTCTATAATAATTAAAAATATATTTTTATATATAACAAAGTTTTTCATCATAAGATAAATATTTTTATTACGTAAAATTTGAAAACACTCATGCATTAAATATCAAATTTTGACAAAGGCTTTCGTTCTAATAAAATTAATTTTCTTGCATAACTTAAACTTAAAAAACATTCATGTAACATAAAACTATATACAGTATATATAGAAATTTATCTTTATTTTAAATTATTTTTATTGCATAAATTAAACTTAAAAACATTCATGTGACATAAAACTATATACAGTATATATAGAGATTTATCTTCCTTTTAAATTTTTAAAACAATTATGATGTAAAATAATTTTTTAGATGACACAACATAAACTATTTTAGATAACTTAACTATCCAATCACTGAAATTATTTTTAAATGTATGCTTAATTATATATTAACATATTATTATTTATTAAGGGTCTATCTTTCTTTTATTTTTTTAATATTATGTAAAATAAATTTTATATAAACACAATATAAACTATTTTATATAATGATATTTAAAAGATTACTGAAATTCATTTTTAATTTATGGTTAATTATATATTACCAACTATAATTATTCATTAAGGGTAGTAATGTATTTAGCCGCTCTAACTTTCAACGTGAGAGCTATGTTGTGATTTATCTTTCTTTTAATTTTTTTAACTAGGTGATTTTTCCGTGCTCATGCACGAGTATAAATATTTATAAAGTAAATATAATATAATAATTGATTGCTATTTACTTTTTATTTTAAGTTAATTTATATTAATAATATTATATTATTTTAATTAGACATATGATTTTAGATATATTATATCTAGTGGATTTTGTTGTTTTTACGGTCGATTTAGTCATGATTTGGATATATTGGATTGCATATATTTCTCTGAATTCAACTATAATATTTTCTTCTAAATATATTAAAATTTTGATTAATTTTCTTATTAACATTTAGGTCGGTTGGTGTCTTAAATATGTAAATATATTTTAGGATGATTATGTATAACTTAAGATATACTATGCTTAGAATGAAATAAAAATAAAATAAAGTGACTGGATCAAAATTATGTAAATAAATATAACGATAATATTCTGAAGTCTCATGCATATATATAAATTTTACAAAAAACTAAATAGTTACAGTTGGTTAATATTTTATTTTCATTTGTTAATGTGTTTTGAGTCATCCTATAATTTATATTTATAAAATAAATTATTATTATGATAAAATTAGATTTTCTTATTATAGTTAAATCTATGATTTTAGATATAAGTTGGATTGGTCGAGTAACTCATGTTGTGAATATATTAAGTTACATATATTCTTTCAAATTCAAGCTGAAGTATATTTTTTTAATTATAATTAAGTCCAGTAAAATTAATTTATTTATCATTTAAATGTGAATGTATTTTCATAATATATATTAAATTAAATATTGATTTTGTAAAGTTATATTAGAAAAAGATGATATATAGAAAGTTACTTCTCATACTTTTTTGAAAGCTCGTGAACACATACTAATATTTACAATAACTAAAACAATTTTATAAATTCTAACTAATTTTATGTCTTCTGATTATGGTTATATTAAAAAGTTACACAAACATAAAAACATTGAATTTAAAAGAAAATCTAATATTAAGAAAACATACAATTTCAATAATGATAAAATATAATATATTTACCTCGTTAAAATATATAGTGTGATTTTAAAATATTTTATAAGTATTTGATCAAAAGATGTTTATTGTTAACCCTTATTTCTAGTTATATCTCTTAAAAATAAGTAGGAAAAAATTGTGATTGCATCTGAGAAATCATATTTTATAAGTAAAATATAATTTATAGATATTTTTTGTAATTGAAAGATATTATAGTAACCAAAATATAGGAAATATAAATAACATTTCAATAATACTAATTATAAATGATTTTAGTCAATATATCAGTTTATGTTACTTAATTATTTTATGTAATCATCTAAAAAATAGATAGATATATAAAAATTATTTCTGCTACTTTGAAAAATATAAAGAAAGTATTTATTAGTATATTTTGTGTTATTTTAAAAATATTTTTAATGCAATATTACTATTTTGTGAACTTTCTTTTTTAGTGAAATCAGATTATTTATACATATATTTTCGTTTTCAAATTCATTTTATAGCCTTTATAAATATTTCCTTTTTATTATATAAATTATTTGGAAAATTTTATAAAAGGATTTAAATAAAAAATCAATTATAGTATTTAAATATTATTATCTTTTATTCATTAAGGGTATCATTGTAATCAACCACCGTGAGAGTTAACATGAGCGCGACACATAGGAAACTGACTTCTCAAATAATATTATAGAGATGTTATATAAAATAACTTTTAGATAAACACAATATAAACTATTTTTATATAATTAAAATTAAAAGATTACTGAAATTTGTTTTTAATTTATGGTTAATTATATATTAACAAATATAATTATTCATTAAAGGTAGTAATGTATTTAGCCGCTTTAACTTTCAACGTGAGAGCTTCGTTGCGAAAAATCATTTCGTAAATAATAGTATAGATTGTTGTTTTATGATTTGAATGCAAAACTCATTAATTTTATATGTCAATCTATTTTTTATTAGTTGAAATACGGTTAGGTGTACGAGTAACGATATTTTATATTGAAAATATATAAAATTAAATGTTTTTTAATATGTGCATACAAATCTAAAATAAATCTAAAATGAAATTGAAAGAGTATATGTTTTACGGTTTATATGCAATTTTTATTAGTTTATAATGATAAAATGTAAATTTCATTGAAAGAAAAAATTAATTTACTTAGTCAAATACTAGTAGTTTAAACTACATACAGTTAATTATAATCAACATTTAATATATTTCTTAATATGTGTAAAATATAAGAATCCCCTATATATTAAAAGAGAAGCATTTTTAAGGCTTTCCTTAAACGGTTTTCACTAGAATGCATGAGAAGGCTCCATTCCACGTGTCAGTCTGTGAGCGTTTTGAAGAAAAACGCAACATTTATTTCCTAACTTTCTTTCCTTTTTTGTTTATATGACACGGAACAAAATGACTAATTTTTTTCATAGCTTTGTCGACGCAAACAAAAGCTCACAAACCTTTCAAGCGAGTTACACTTTCACTTACGGAGAAGTCGGGTGAACTCGAGTTGATATTGAAGCAGGCCACTCTTCTTTAAGCTGACTGTCTCTCGAGTCTCGGTGATCTCTTTTGCAAACTCGATACATATTATATGGGGATAGCTACTCCGTCGTTCGGGTTTTATCTGCTTGTGTTCAGGCAGAGGATCTCGATGGCGTGGAGTGGATTGCTGATCTGGTTGAAGAGATTGAGATGCATAAGAACTCTTATGTGCATGCGAGGATATAAGTAATGTGTATACCTACCGAAGTCGTTCAAGCTTCGGAAGTGAAGACGGGGGAGGAGGGCGGAGAAAGAGAGTGGTTGGGTCTTCTTCGCTTACTGAGGACAAGAAGCTCGCTCTTCTTGATCGGAAGATGGCTACCGCTACGGAGATAGCGAAGAGGATACATGTTAAAGCGAAGATGAGGCATATCACCGGGACGTCGTTGTTGTTGACTCTCTTTGAGAGGAGTAACAGATGAAGTCTTGATTCGGGTGGGTTGTGTTGAACCCGCAGACTCTGTTCTTGACCCGACAGTCTCTGAATTTAGCGAAGTACGGGTCTCGAGACATTGTAGCATTTGTTTTCACAAACAATAACAGTTTGACACAAGCGATAACACATTCTATACAAACTATAAGAGTTTTTACTACTGTCTCCCATTGTCAAGCATGCTTTACGAGTCATTCTCACGTAGTACACGTGAATTTTAAAGCGAATGAAATACTACAATTTTATTACACGTGAATTTTAATAATATGGTTAAGATTTTTAAACCGATATCAATGAATTCTACCCATCCCGAATTAAACCGGCTAGCATTAACGTTTGGACAATATTTATATTTTTTGAGTGATTGGCAAGGTAAATTGATGATACTAAATGGCATATATTTCACATTTTTTGTTATGGAAATTTATATATCTAAGAGTGATTAGCAAGGTAAAAATATTTTCCATTTAATACGATATTATACCAAGATACCACATTTATTGAATTAGGTTTAGTAAACCTATATAAGACTCACTGCTCCACATAATTTTATTCATTCACTACATCCGAAACCTTAACAAGTTTATTTCATTCTCCTATAATGGTTGCGGTAACTTATGTGTCTGATTTGAAACTATTCAAGTCAATGTGGAAGATTATGGTTAAGATCATTCGTTTGTGGAAACAGTATTCTGTTGGTGGTGGTCTAACTATTGAAATGGTTTTTATCGACTCCAATGTAGGCATCTTTACTCTTCACCTGAACAAATTTTATAAATTTTGTTTTTTTTATTTAAACATGTCTAAGTTTCGAGTTTTTATTTATTTCGTAGGTTGTGAAGATGTTTTACGCAGACCAAATTGAAAAATAAATATTAAAACATAATGCTTGATTGTAAAATTCATTGGGCTTATGTTTAATACATTGTAAGAATTAAACTCAGCATGCTCAATGTGTAGATATATTAATGTTATTGTTTATGTATATATTTTTATACAATGATTTATGTATATAATTTAATTGTCATTATTTTAAAAAATATTTTGTAATGACTAAGTATATTTTATATTTAATTAATTTTAATTTAAGAATTGAAACTTTCATTTGTTATATGAAAAAACATTTTTTCAATATTAGTTAACGCTATATGTATATAGCGATGAAACACTTTAAAAAAAATTTACATACACACAAATATGCACATTAAAGTTAGTACTTATATAACAAAATATTCACCTCAAATAAATATTCTAAATCAGGCGTAATATAGAATATTATTATTTTAAAATCTTCATTTCACCATTAACCAAATTGTAATGAAATGAATTGTTTTATAGGCATCTTTGTTTTCTTCAACAGTTATATAAATTTGATTTTATTATAATTTTTTCATAATTTATAATATGAAACGATTGGTTTATATTAGAATTGTCTAAAATTCAAAGAACATAAAACCAAACAAATACAAATAGTCTTTAGTTTATCACTAAAAATCCAAAAATTTCAACCATTTTAACCGAACAAACGAAAATAAATATGAATTTAGAATGTATTTTTATCATACGAGCAAAGTAAACTGATATCCAAAATAAATATACCTAACATCTTAATATCTTAAAAATAATTTCATCCCGTGCAAGGCACGGGTTATCATCTAGTAGAGAGAATATATAACTAACTTGAGTTTGTTTTAGTCCACCCAGACGACATAAATTGTGAAGCAGAACCCTATGTCCTTAACTACTGATCAAATACGCTAATTTCTAAAAAGTGTGGATTTGGATGGGAGAAGATATGGTAAAGTATCCATATCTAATTTACAATGTAACACAACTCCATAACCATATCAAGAGGACACTAAGCTCAATCTGAAACAAAAGCTAGGTGTCCAAGTTCTTAAGACAATCTAAGATCTATCACAAACGATCCTCAATGGTCTTTGTTAATTTTTAAGGAAGACTTGCTCATTTAATTAGAGAACCAAAAATATTGTTCAAGAACCAGAGGAGAAAAAAACTAGAATAGTACTAATTGTGAAGTAGGAAGACATACATTTTAACTGTATCAAATATCATGAAAACTTGCTGGATAAAAATGCATAAACTAGTGTGACAATTACAAGTCACGTGATTGGTGCTTTCCATGTGCCTAGCCCCAAAGAACCTTGTTGGATTTGAACCAAAGTAGGATCATACCTGCCGGGAAGTGAGGATTCAGATCCTACATCGTGATGGTCTACTCGTATGTATTTATCCGTTCCAAATAAGTGTAAGCAGGTACTAGAGTTCTTATCTTTAGTGGGACACACTATAACTTTATTCTCACTGTCGGCCAAGAAACTCATCCCAGCACAAGTTGGATGAGTTCGTTTCAGTGTTAGGAGATTACTCCATGACATGTCTCCGGTACTCTTAATCTTAGTTGCCATCCATATCTCTATTATACCGTACGTCTCAGCACGAGAAGTTAACAAACAAAGTTTTTGCTCTTCTCTAGTCACTGATAAAGCGAAAATAATATACGAATTGTGATGAAACGGAAGAGCTACACATCCAAACCTCTGTTGAAAAATCAAAACATCGTAAGCTATTTGCGTTCCCTGGACGGTATTGATTAAAATCAAAAGAAAGCCAGTAAGTATTTCCATCCACAGACGTGCCGTGTCTATAGAACACTGGAATTGTCCACCCACTAGCCTCACCAGAAAACCTCCACGAATTAGATGTGAAGTCATATATTTCGTACTGAACACGGCATGGCACGAGACCATGCCCACTATGATTGACCCTCAAGATTTTGTACTCGTTGTTGCATGAGGATTTACCGAAAGCGTAGGTATCAGAAGTAGAGTTGGAGTTTAACGGTTTGATAATCCTACTGGTTTCCCCTGAGAATGGATTCCAAACAACTAGTCTTTCGTCCATGGTGGTGCATAACAATAGGCCGTCGCAGTGAAAGACGCTGCTTATATCGACTTCTTTCGAAGAAGAAGTAGAAAGAGGGTCCTTGAGGCTGAACTGACTTATTACCTTTACAATGTTGTCGTCGTGGAGATCAAGCCTAACTAAATAGACCCTACGATAAATTAACATGACAACAAGAGATTTCATGGCAAGCCTTTCCTCTTTTTTAATAAGAATGTTCCATCTTTTTGAAGTAGATTGGAGTCGTGCGAGAGAAGCCTCTGGAACCCTAGAGAGTATCTCCACAAGTAAATCATCAGGAAGATATTCTGTGTTTCTTTTCATCTTTTCTTGTGTTGGAATTTGTAATGTAGAATCAAAGAACCCTTAAATCGTAGTCGGAATTTAGCAACAGAGAAGTAAATTTGTTTTCTAGAAATAAATAGAAATTTTCTTCTTCTTTTTTTCCAACAAATAGAAATTTTATATTCTATTAAATAAAAAGGCTATTTTTAATTATTTCCTATTCTTATTTTATAAGGTAATTTTCTTCTTATACCAAAGATCACTTAGTTTGTAAAAGTGAATAGAATCTCTTCTTCTTCCTTTTATGCAGGTTGCTTCATTCTCCTCATTTTAATCGCAAGATATTCACGATTATGGGAAGAAACATTGAACGTGTACACACTGTTAGCTTTAAGTTAGTAGTACTGGTTTTAAAGAATTGAATCCATGACTATGGCAGGTACGTATTTTTGTATGAAACCATCAATGGATCAAAAAATTGACATTCTTCAGACGCAGGTGTGATCATGTTCATCCCAAAGTCTTTTTAACTTTCTCAACTGTGTTGTGATTTTTGTTACATTTGAGATTATAACGGCTTTACAAGCGTATTGAATCGTAGCATTACAAAAAGGAACCAATATATGACCGACTCACAAGAAACACAAGCCAAGGAACTCTCATCTCTCTCCCTGGACACTAATATAAACCTTGAAGCCAAGGAGGGAGAGAGCATAAGTCTCTTTCTATGTCATTGTTAACCAAGAATAAAATCACTTGGTTGGTGAGAAGAGCCCTAAAAGAATTCTTTTGCCTTAGTTATTGACTTGGCTAATTAGAATATAGAGTTGTATTAGAGAAGAAAGGATAAGACACAAATATTTTCATCTGTACTGACACACAACTGAAGTAAACCTTGTCCAAGAACCAGAGGTCTTGTGACCCGGTAAAACAGGTAAACAATCAATCATCAATGAACAGAGGAAGAAACTTTAAAACTTAAGGTTTGAGTAACTGTAATGTTCTCTGCCTATGAATGCACCTGTCTGAGGTTAGTACTTAGTTGTAATTCTATTTCAGATTTGGCATTTCCATAACCGCCAGAGATATGTAAAAAAATCCTAACTCCCTTTCTTTCTGTTGCATGTTATAAAACCACCACTTTAGCTTCTTCTTCTACATATAGACAAAGTTCTTCTTCTACTTCCTGCTTTTTATCAGTCTCTACTTTTCTGCAACCAAAGAAAATTAAAACGATGCAACAGTTATAGTAAGGAGCTTCAAAGTTCCAAAGGAAGAGAATGAAACACAGGTTTAATGATTCGGAGAATTTTTAACATACCAATATAGCTAGGCTGATTCAAGTGTTGAGGCTGGCTTGCTTTCCACGGTAGCAGAAAGAGTAGCACAGTTCTCTTGCTCAGACTCGGACTGATCTTGGGTTTCACCGGTCTTTGATGGGGAAGCAAAGAAGCAATCAGGCAGAGCGTTCTCCAGACTTGTCTCTTGCCTTAACCAATGATAACAAAAAAGCACTGATAAGCATTGATGTAGTACTAACCAGTTCATGAGACTTGAGATGTCCAAAAAAAAAAAATAATGAGAATTGATATATACATACCCTTTGTGGAAATGGTTACGGTAACCACATTCGTGGCTGTTGTTATTATTATCAGAATCAGACTGAAACGTTCGGTTTACTTCAGACTGAAAATGTCCTGAATCACCATTACCTGCTAAGACAAACACACAGGATGTGAATATAAAGCTTATGTAAAGGCCAAAAGTTTATACGGGAGATATAAACAACCAACCTTCTACAAGTTCGTTTTCTGATCGAAAGAGCATGCTTTGATTGACACGAGAGGGGTAATGAACAGGGGAGCCAATAGAAAGACTGCGCTGGTGATGGTGGAACGACTCGCTGTCCAAGTCGGGTAACTGCAGATTGACAAGTCTTCTTCTTTGGAATTCTAATGCTTGTTGTAACTCAGCTTGCTCAGCTTTTCTCCTCATCATCATCTCTTGCGTGCTAGAAAACATCCTCGGTCCTGGTAAAGCAAACAAGAACACCAGACTGAAACCATTATCCACCTACCACATAAGAGTGAGAAGAATCAAGGAAAACTAACCGAAGTGACAATCAAAGAGATCCCTTGCATCCATTCCAGATGGACTTGAACCAGGAGAAAAGTTCCCTCTCTCCATCTGCTGAAGCAGTTGCTGCTGCTGCCTCCTACTGTTGTTTGACAAAACATTATTATAAGAGAAGAATGTGAGGAAAAGATAAAAACAAGACTTAGGCATGTTTGGTGGTTTCAACATACTTTTCAAGGATTCTCCCTTTCTCCTTGTAGGGTTTAACAAGCACACGTGAGTCGCAGATGAAATGAGGGTTTCCTCTGGCCAATATGATTCTCACAGTTTCAGAGTGGACAAAAGTCACAAACCCAAACATCCGTTTCTGCTGGTATGGAATCCTAACATCTTGCACCGCTCCAAAATTGCTACCAACAAGAAACACAGTCATTAAGAAGATATCAAACAAAGTTGTGATGAATGTAATCTCATAACAGCTTTTGATGCTGGTTTTTTGTTTTTGAAAGATTACCCGAAGTAGTTGGAGACATCTTCATCATGTGAAGGAGCTATCAGCTGGAAAAGTCAAGTAAATCTGTTTAGATGCAGAGTTAGATTTATCTCCCATCCCCATAATAACTCCTCCCTTTCATGTCTCCCTGGACTACCAAACCAGTACCCCTCATCCCCAAACCCTCCTGATCTGCACCACCAAAAGAAAGCTTAACATTTACACCACAACATTGTATGAATAAGACTGGCAAACAACTAAATATAGAGCCTAGAAAAAACCATTAGCATGTAAATGTAACACCAAAAGTGGAAAAAAAACAATATGAACAACCGACAATGTTAATTATTAGTGGCATCTCATGCACCTTAATAATTTCACTAAAGTTAATTATATAAATGCACTTTTTCATGATTCGACCAAACATTACATTATTAGGCCAAAAAAATAAAAAAAAAGGAGGTCCATTTTGATGATTACTGACCTAAGAGCGTTACGGGAACCACCCAAGAGAAAATTAATGCCTTTATCATAAGACATTGGAGAGCCACCACCACTAGCCGCCAAGAACTGAGTGCAGCAGCCATTCGCTGCCGTTGAGCCAGCTTCATCCTCGCAATCTCCTCTTGCTGTCTGTAATCCGGAGACCCAAACCCACCCGGAGAATCAAAATCATCCCCTAAACCACCAGCGTGAGGAAACCGACTGTAACCGCCGCCGTAACCGGGCTCCTCTGAACCGAAACAAACATCACTCGCTGAGAAACTCCTCTTGTGCAAATGGGCGTCTTCGTTGTCGCCAGAGAACCCGAACAGATCCGTGTTCTCGTCGTTGTTGTTGTTGTTCTTGGAAGAAGACTCGTTGAGGAAGGACAAGTAGTTACCGAGTTGCCCCTCATTGAGCAAATCGTCACCACCACTACACCATCCGAAGCGAAAAGAGAGGAACTTGCTTGGAAAGGACTCGAACCCACGTTAGGGTTGTTCAGTGAAGGGCTCCTGGAGAACTCCGTAAAGCCATTCCTCGGGGAATGACGATGGATGTTAATGGGTCTAGAGATAGGGTTCAACGGCGTAGTGCCAGAAGAGGGAGAAGGAGAGGATCCGAGACCCAGAGCGGTTTTGGCCTTGAGACAAACGGAGTGTAAGAGAGTGTCTGGTCCGAGAGCAAGACGCATCAAGTCTCTCTTGCCCAAGTCCTGTAACAGGAGGTAGCCAATGATTTTGGAGGCGAAGTCCGGTTCTAAAGTTCGGATCTTTGTGAAGAGTATCGAAGTAGGATCTCCTGGATCCATTAAAAATCGTTTCTTTCTTTCGTTTAAGTGAGAGGGAGAGAGATTGAGAGAGATTGATGAAGGAAGGAGAAGAGGCTATAATGTTTTTCTGAGGAGTGGAGTAGTGGCTTCTTTCTTAACTATTAGTACTTGCTTTGGTTTATTTATGCGTTAAAATGCATATGTTTTTTTCTTTGGAGATTTTTAGTATATGGTTTTTTGTCTTGTTATGAGAGCATTTATTTTGTATTAAAAAAAAAAGAAACTACTTTCGTAATATGTTACTTTCTTTTCGGGTTCTGTTTTTGATATCGGGTTTAGGGCTTTCAAGTTCGTCGAGACTCTTTAGCAGCAGCAACTATAGTTTTTAAAATATAATTGATTTGGTTCCTTATTTTGCTTGAAAGTTTGTTATTAAGATTTTATTTAATAAATCTGTTTTTCAACAGTTGACAAAAAAATATGTTTTTCAACAGACCAAGGGTTACTCCCATTGGATGCATGGTTTACATTTTCTTGACAAAGATTGGATGCATGATTTAACACAGCCTTACTTTTATAGAAAGCTCTTAAAAAAACAAAAATAGAGCATTACTTTTTGCTGATGTTGTCAGTCAACTATGATTCACTGTAAATTTTGTTGTGTTTTGTTAAATTTAATTAATCATTTTAAATTTATTAAATTTGTTGTTATAAATTATTAATTTGTGATTTTACCAAATTTATATGATATTTAGACAATTTGATTCAATATAAAAATACATGATCTAAGATTTTAAACTTTAAAGATCTTATATGCAATTACAAATATTATTAAGTTAGAGATTTGAACGATTTTTAGTTATGGAATCATAACTCTATAAAGATTGATTAAAAATCATAGTATACAATTTAACGATTGAGTATCATATGTTCATAAGCACAACTATAAAATTTTGCAATAGAAAACTGATAAGTCAGTTTAGTAAGTTTGTTTGGTAAATATAACTAATCATTAAAGTTTATTATACTTGTCATTATAAAATTAATAATTTATGATATTAAATAAAATTTATATGATATTTAAACAGTTTATTTTAACATAACTTACATAATCTAAGATTTTTTTAGATTTTAAGGATCTTATCTAATTAATTTTAAAATTACAATATTATTATGTTAGGATTTTGAACAATTTTTAATTATGGATCATAAGTCATAACTCTATAAAAAAATTGATATAAAAATCATTTTTATAATTTAGCAGTTGAATACCATATGTACATAAAATCTACATAAAAATTACAGTAGAAAACTGATAAGTCAGTTTAATAGGTTTATTTCTTTCAAATAACATTTTTGTTAGGCTATTATTAAAAAATAACAATTTTATTTCAATTTCTCGCCTATTTTATTATTTATTTGATTATAGTTTTTCTAATGTTATTAAATACTTATTTGATACAAACAAAGGTTTTACAAATAATTTGATATTTTGTTGTTTCAAAATGTAAATCATATAAAATAAATCCTAGAAAATTTATGTATACATTATAAGCTTGTTTACCACCATCACTTCCCAAAATGTATAATTTTGGTGCAAAATGATTCATGTTTGTTTTATCTCTGTATGGTTATAGAAATATTAATTTTTGCATTTTGACAATGTGCATTATAATCTTTCTTTTTTTTTTTGACAAAAGGGCTTGCATTAAATTCTTGTAAGTGGTAATTTCAGTTTTAGGAAAACAGAGGCATGTATGCCATATATTCGACTACAATATATGACATCTATATCACTCTACACTCGAAGACAATTACAAACAATTTACTCTCTTTTTTTTGATCAACCAATACTACTCTCTTTATTTAAAAGATTAATGTTTTAAAATTTCTCACACTTGTTAAAAAAATACTCATTACTTTTTTGTTTTATTAATAAAAAATATCATTTATAAATTTACATTTGAGTTATACAATGCAATTTCCCTTAAGTATATTTATAATACACGAAGCTTTTATACTAGTACAGGGAAAAGAGGCTAAAAACTTACCGAAAGAGCATTGTATTTGATAGGGAAACATAAACAACAAAAGTTAGCCTAACCTTTGTTTGTTTGTTAATAGCGCAAAAATCTGGAACCGGGCTGCTTCGTTAACCGCGCTCACTTTTCCCCTGACTCACTAAAACCCGCGCGTGACATTATTTTTTTCTCTGTCAGTAAAATTCCAGTACAGCGAGTGCACCTAGCTTTAAATACTGGTCAGATCTTTACCGTTAAATGTATCAAACAGTATGTAAGATTGCTTTACGGGGACACGTGAGGTTCTCAATAGTCATAGTCAATTTGACCAGAGTTCGTATTATTTGCCAGAGAAACCATGCATCAGACAATAATGAAAACAAAAGTAAATGCTCTTCATCGAAAACGAGACTTCTCAATTTTACCGATTACTTTTACTACGGTACAGTTTAAGTTATTTAAAACAGCAGTATCTGAGTAAATAAGATTTTATAAACTGTGTTTAAATTATCCGGAAACGGATAAAAAATGATGACTATAAAGGACCAGTATCTAACGTTTTTAAAATTAAAATATAGCTAAGTTTTAGTATCCTAGGTGTGTATGTATGAGTAGCTGTAAGCTGTCACATCATGAATGCCAGAAAGAAAGGAAGAAACAAATCATGTTGCGATTTTGAATACATACTTTGTTCTTTTGGGCAACTTTGCTCCCTTATCTTTTATACGTGTAAGCTGAAACAAATTTATTTATTTCCATGATTAAAGAGAGAAAATCGACGTCAATCAGAGGCCCAAATAAAACCCTTACCCTTTACAAAGAAGAGAACCTTTGTTTCCTGAGAAACGTTAAATAGCCCAGTTTCGGCCCAAAATGTAATTTATACTCTCTCGTTCAAATGCTTCCAAATTACAGGCCCAAATAAAACCCTTTACATTTCAAAGACACAAATTGAATTGAATTGATTGAAAAACAGAATTCATGTGCTATGTGCTGAGTGAAGAAATCACATTATTTTTCACACATCTGTAATATTTTTCACTTGATTGTATGGTATTTTATTATACTTACCAAAAAAAAATTATAAGAAAATACATATTAGTGGTCAATTTTGCAATATGCAAAACAATATTGATATCACGTCCAACTATTTTTATTGATATTATAAAAGTATATTTCAATAATTATGTATATTAAATAAGCTCAAAATATTTGTTTAAATTTATCTTTTTCTTTATGTTAGTAGAAAAAGTAATTTTAGGTAAAATCTTTGGATCTAAAGAACCGAACTGAACTAGATTTCAAAGTAATATTAGACACAAACAAAAATTGACTAAATTCTCTGATGAATCTAAAAGTGTAATATCTATACAAAAAGACTCAAATCTAATCCAAACTAAAATATTTTAGATACCAAAAATATCTTAAATTGTAATTATATATTTAAATATGTTAATTATTTAAATTCATATCTATTAGATATTTTTTTTCGTAACACCACATTCAAAAATATGAAAATATCTAAAAATTATCGATATAGTCACAAGTAAATATCTAAAAATAACAGAAAATATTCAAAATACAGAAAATATTTATTTGTTCTCAATCCAAATATTTAAATTCAACTAGTTTTATGTAAATTTAAATATTTAATCTTACATCATTCAAAATTTTATGTTTTATCTTATTTTATTTTTGGAATTTAAGTATATTTGAATTTTTGTTAAAGAAAAACATAACTAAAATAGGTATCTGAACTCGAATGCGAACTAAATCCACAATGATCGAACCAATTCTAAACCAAAATTTGTTAATATCCGAATACAACTTAAATTTCTAACTCTAAAAATCTAAAATCCGAATAAATCAACTGAATCCGAACAAATATATGAATGTTTATCCCAAAAAAATATACGACAAATTCTTTAATACAACATACAATAAATAGTCTAATAAACTATTTCACTATGTGAACAGCGTAGATTACTACCTAATTTACTAATTTTAAGTTAACCCAATCTGTATTTTTTTATATAAGGAATTTTCCATTTTATGTTGTTAAATAAAACTAATGTTAACATTCCAAATTCTGAAAATTAGTGTAAGTTAATTTTGGATCATATTTAAATTTTAATCATCGATAAGTTAGTAAAAGTAGATAGAAAATACTTTTATTAGTATGACTTTAAAATATCAACATAACTGTAAATATATTGGACCATTATCTCAACGCATTATTTGCGTATATATATAAATATGTGTGCCATCGATCTATCTCCTCCTCCTCAATATACACGCATTTACTAGTCATTTGGATACTATATACAGTAGTAGGCTAATGTAGATATACATCAATACATGCATGCCCTCTTATAAATGTTGCCATATTAAAGGCATCCATTAAATGAATTTAGTTGTTTGGTGAATGTAGAGCTTATATAGTTTTTATCCTTTTGTTTTTCCTACTCGTTATTATTCACTCCGACCAACAAAAGAGCAACTAGAAGAAACAAATAAAACTAAAACTAGATCGTGAGAGTAAACAGAAACTATGGAACTAGAGGGCTCCAGTAGTTGCCGGAGGCAGCTACCGTCAAAGGCGGAGATGAGCCGTGGAGCGTATCTGGCGTGGGAAGACTTAACGGTGGTTATACCCAACTTCAGTGATGGTCCGACCCGAAGGTTGCTACAGAGACTAAACGGGTATGCTGAACCAGGTCGGATCATGGCTATAATGGGTCCTTCTGGATCCGGAAAGTCCACTCTTCTTGACTCTCTTGCAGGTTCGTTTCTTCTAAACGATATTCAACTGCATGCATCACACATTCCATATGAGAAACCTATATCTTGGCGAATTTTATATAATTTGTTTTTGGGTTTTAGTATTGTTGATTTTTTTTAGCAAAAAGAGTATTATTTACTTAGTTTAGTGTCTAGTTATACTCCGGAAAACGCCAAAATGGTATATAAAAGATTTGTAAATGTAATAAGTTTTATAATTCTACAAATTATACCTTAGTTTACCAGCTGAGGCATCACATCATCATAGATCATAAGCACATATTTTATTTGCTTGGTTATTCTTAAAATTCCTTTTTGAATATCGTTAAAGTATTTATCACCTTAACCGATTTATACACCAAACTAAAGTTTTATATCTGTAGTGTATGTATATGTGTATATATTGGTAACATCCATTGCATGCAAAGAGCAGTAGACAGAATACTTCATGCCTCATAAATGTAAAATTTATTACTGGGGCTACCATTTCTTATTCATGATCTCATTAGTTATGATCAATATTTATCTGTGAAAATAGTATTGTTTGGTTTTTCTCCATAACACAAAGTTTTTCTTTTGCTAAATTATATTCTATTTAAAGCCATAACACAAAGTTCTAATTGTTTGTTAAGAAAAGAATTCTCGAATGATCTACAGGTAGACTCGCAAGAAACGTGATCATGACCGGTAATCTCCTACTCAACGGCAAGAAAGCTAGACTAGACTACGGTCTCGTAGTAAGTTTCCTCATTAAAAATTTCATCTCACATTCGGACATTCCATAACATGCAACTAATTTGTTAGTTCGTTAGGATTTATTCTTTTGGTTGGTGAACGTTATCAACTTTCATTGATGGTAACAAATTCTAGACAGACTAACCTTAGATAGTGGTGCAAACTGCAAAGGTCAAAGCTCTGTAATCATTTTGTATAAATATCTTGTGTGATAATATATAAGGTCAGTTATATTAAAAGGGCCTTCAAAATATAAACAAATACTTACCTTGATCAACAACTTTTAGATTTACATTCATTTGATCTCAGTAAAGTGTTGCAAGTTCTCTACATATTATTGATCTTTCAGTATATGGATAATGTGAATATGTGTGTACAGGCATATGTAACACAAGAGGATATATTGCTGGGGACACTAACAGTGAGGGAGACAATAACATACTCAGCTCGCTTGAGGCTTCCAAGTGATATGTCTAACGAGGAAGTGAGTGACATTGTGGATGGCACAATCATGGAGCTTGGTCTTCAAGACTGCGCAGATAGAGCCATTGGAAACTGGCACGCTAGGGGAGTTAGTGGTGGCGAGAGGAAACGTGTCAGCATCGCTTTAGAGATCTTAACACGCCCTCAGATCCTCTTCCTCGACGAACCCACCAGCGGTTTGGACAGTGCTTCCGCGTTTTTCGTGATTCAGACACTTAGGAACATCGCGCGAGATGGCAGAACCGTTATTTCATCGATTCATCAGCCTAGCAGCGAGGTTTTTGCGCTTTTTGATGATCTTTTCTTGCTCTCGAGTGGTGAGTCTGTCTACTTTGGTGAAGCCAAGTCTGCTGTTGAGGTCAACTCCAAACTCTTGATTTGCTTGTACTACAGGAAACCCTAAAGCTTCTATCTTACGCTATCTTGATATGGAGAATACTCTGTTTTGTTTTTGATTATTTGAAATGTAGTTCTTTGCTGAATCGGGCTTTCCATGTCCCAAGAAGAGGAATCCTTCTGATCACTTCCTGCGATGTATAAACTCAGACTTTGACACAGTGACAGCTACGCTCAAAGGGTCTCAAAGAATTCAGGAAACACCAGCTACGTCAGATCCATTGATGAATCTAGCAACACCTGTGATCAGAGCAAGGCTTGTTGAGAACTACAGGCGTTCAAAGTATGCAAAATCCGCAAAATGTAGAATCCAAGAACTATCTAACATCGTAAGTTCGCAACTCCTTTCTTCATTCCATATATTCAAAGTTAACTCATGAGCTGGTCATGTTACCATAACGTTATCTTTTCCCCCCTCCCAGGATGGGAATGAGATGGAAGTGAGAAGAGGGAGTGAAGCGAGCTGGTGGAAACAACTTAGGACATTAACAGCAAGATCATTCATAAACATGTGTCGTGATGTAGGTTACTATTGGACAAGAATAGTGAGCTACATTGTTGTTTCTATAAGCGTAGGGACCATATTCTACGACGTGGGATATAGCTACACATCAATCTTAGCCAGGGTCTCTTGTGGCGGTTTCATCACCGGTTTCATGACGTTCATGTCCATTGGAGGCTTCCCTTCTTTCCTTGAAGAAATGAAGGTAAAAATAATAATCATTGACCCCTAACCCTTTTCGGGTCAATATATAAAAAATAGGTTTCCAAATTGTTAAAATAATTAATTAATTATTTTTACTAAAGTCCTTATTTAATTGTTTTCTCAGAACCGGCCATGATGAAAATGCGATTTTGTCTTGTTGTAGGTGTTCTACAAAGAGAGGATGAGTGGTTACTATGGAGTTTCGGTTTATATTCTCTCCAACTACATCTCGTCTTTCCCTTTCTTGGTTTCTCTCTCGGTTATCACGGGAACTATTACTTACAACTTGGTGAAGTTTCGTCCTGGTTTCTCGCATTACGCTTTCTTCTGCCTCAACATCTTCTTCTCGGTCTCTGTGATAGAGAGTCTCATGATGGTTGTGGCTTCGCTTGTTCCAAACTTCTTGATGGGTCTTGTTACTGGAGCTGGTCTCATTGTAAGAAACCTTTGTTTCTTTTTTCTTCTCACAAAATCATAAAGTTTATAAAAGACATTAATTTAGTGTGGATTTCTATGTTATGTTTTGGTAAGGGAATCATCATGATGACTTCAGGATTCTTCCGTCTGCTTCCTGATCTTCCCAAGATATTTTGGCGTTACCCGGTTTCATATATAAGCTATGGATCTTGGGCTATCCAGGTAAGTGAAGAGAGTAAAATGTTTCAAGAACATATTAAAAAATGTTTTCAGGTTATTGAAAAGATTATAACCAGATGTTGTTAAGTAAACTTAAGAAACGTTTTGGGATGTTGCAGGGAGGTTACAAGAACGACTTTCTCGGACTAGAGTTCGAGCCTTTATTTCCGGGTGAGCCGAAAATGACAGGAGAAGAAGTGATAAACAAGATATTTAGAGTGAAGGTGACACATTCAAAATGGTGGGACTTGGCTGCGGTTGTAGGAATCCTTGTGTGTTATAGGCTTCTCTTCTTTGTGGTCTTAAAGCTAAAGGAGAGAGCAGGACCGGCTCTGAAGGCGATTCAGGCGAAAAGAACGATGAGGAACCTTGACAGGAGACCTTCTTTCAAGAGAATGCCGTCTCTGTCTTTGTCACTGTCGTCAATGTCTTCAAGGAGACATCAGCCTTTCCGTTCACTTTCTTCTCAAGAAGGCCTCAACTCTCCAGCCCACCACTAAAAAGGCTTATGTAATAATTTTACTCTGTTCTGCATGTAACTTTTCATCATGATCTCATAATCTGCTCAATAATTGTCATTGTTGGAGAATAAAAGCAAGTAGTCCCAAGTTTTTAGTATTATAACTAAACCCTCCCCAAGTGGAAACCAAAGGCAAACGCAAATGTTCCTCTACTGATACTTCATTTCAAGTCCAGGCTTATATGTAACACAAGGAAGAATATTAATATGAAAATATGGATCGTTCGAACTTATGAATACGAAAATACTATAAGGATCATTCATAATAAAATGAGAAAATTGGAAAAACGAACTTGACGTCGTCCCAATTTGACTTTTAAAAGATTACTAGATCTGAACCCGCACAATCGTGCCGGTATTTGCTTTATATAATTAGTATATATTTTTAAAGTTATTTATATATTTAAATGTGTATATAACTTTTTAAATACAATAGTTTTATATTTTTTATACTGTAAATTAATTAATTATTTCAAATCATTACATATATATATATATATATATATATTGCTTTTAGAATATATTTGTCTTATTGAATTTGCGTTTGATAATAAAACCATTTTTATGCATGAATTTTTTTTTTTTTTGATAATTATTTTGTATTTAAATATATTATGATCCAGACCCATAATTCAAAGCATAAAATTTTCTTTAATTTTTTTTAATGTTTTTCCATTTTTAGATAATAAATTACTTTATATATAAAATTTTAAGATAAGTTAATTTTTGTGCATGTTTTATAGAGTTTACTAATATTAAACCGTTCTACCAACATATTATATTTTTAGCATAAAATTTATATTTATGAAAATAAAATATATTAACTTAAGAATGTAAAATAATTTTATCATATTAAGTGCAATATAATGGGTTTCTTTTAAAATGGTAGATATTATTATAAATAGATAAAATATAATATGATTTTATTTTTTATTTTATAAAAGATAACTCTGTGTATGCATATATATGTATATATAAATGTATAATAACATTTCATTACTAATTACGAAATTGAAAGAAAAATATTTATGTACAATTTAGACAGTTAAGGTATTGTTATAATCTTATTCAACAGATTTGTTAGAATTTTTAAATATAGATATTTATATTTTAAATTAAAAGATATTATAATTTTTTTTCATCGAAATATATTATGATTTAAGTAATTAGAAATATTATATTATATATATTAGTACTAAGGAAATATATTTAATAAAAATCTTAAATGATGGTCCACATAAAAATATCACATATGAAATAAGCCACAGTTTCTATTTTAATATATAAGATAAGAAATCATATATTGGTTTGTTAAGAGATCAAGTTTTATAAGAGTTGATGGTTAATTTAGGTGTGAATATTGTTAAGCATATTTTTAGTAATAAACGAATGATAACTAATTTCTAGTTAGGGTCTATTTTCCAAAGAACTACACATGAATCAAAGTTATGACTTCTGTTTTAATATATAAGATTTAGGGAAATATGATTAATTAGATTCGTATTAATATCATAATACTCAATGTTTTGAAATCTGATCTGTACCTATGGTCGAACCACTAAATTCGGTGATTCAGTATGTAATTTAGTTTGGATTTTAGAAAAAAAAAATATTTAAAAATCCGGTAAAATCCGCAAAACCATTAAAACTCGTAACCGACTACTAGTTGAACTATTGATTGAACCAGTACATAAATTTTAATTATTATTTTTGGATCTTTTCGGTTATATTATTAGAATATGTTTTGTATTCTAATTAAGGAGTTAGATTTTTAGTTTAAAAATAAACAAACGAGATCATATGATAATGTGGATTATGAATCTATTAACAAAATTTTTTTTTTTTGTGATTTGGTATTAGTTTATTTATGTTATTGATAATCTATTAAAATTTAATCTTTTACTTTTGTTTCATTTAAAGTTTTATTTTATTATTCACATTAAGCATTTAAATATTTAAGAATTTTTAAGTGTTGATATATTTTTATTATATGTGATAATTCTTAGTTTTTTACAAAAATTGTTAAGTAGTTTTTTTGACGGTGTGTGATTTCATATACTTCTTCCGTATCACTTTTATCACTTTAAGTGGTCATTTATGATTTTTTTTGTTTCAGCACATATTCTACAGTATGGATTTTTTATTTGTTGAATTAACTATAATTGTTGATGTTTTTAGACAAATATAAGTAGTTCTTTTGTTTCATATTTTCTACAGATATCTCTATGTGTTTATTCATAGCATAGCCAATGAATTTTTAATTGTTGCAGAAATATGGTCCAAAAAATTAGAAAAGAGATAGGTGCTGAAAAAAAACTGAAACTCCTAAACTTGATGAGGATTTAGGACATGAGACTATAGAAGATACGGAGGATGGTAATGTAAACACTGATAAGGATGAACAAAAATTTGATGTAATTCAGAACAATTAGTAGGAAAATTTATGAACCAGTCTTATTTTTTCCTTTCGCTTATAGCCACCAAAAAGTCAGGACTGGCTCTGAACCATATGCACATTATATAAAAACGGCTAAAGAAAACAACATTCAAAGAAATTTCATTATATGGTTTACTAATCTTTTTTTTTTGTTGAACAAGTAGAAAACTAGTTCGTCCTTTATAATAACAGTGAAATGTAAACGTAGCTTTCTCTCTGGAAGACTTTGAATCAGTTCTCGACTTACCCAAATTGTGACCAGTCTTCAAAGAAAGCCAATGACTATAAAACATTTCTAAATATTCGTACGATATAATTTTTTTTTGTAACATCGTACGATATAATTTCAAAATTAATTTTAAAAAAAATAATAATAATTTCAATTTTAAGCTTTTGTATAAGAGTCATGTCCAATCCAGTATTAACACAGTTCCTCACGAAGGAGGGCTGGAATTAAATGGAACGCAAAAAGATCATGAAATAGGCAGAGATAAAATGACCGAGACTCAGTCTACCGGTAATTATATAACATCTATGAAGTGTACATTTTATTTTGTTATAATATACTGTGTTAAGATGATTAAATGTTAAGATACTTCTGAAGTTATGGATAAACATGCCATTTACAAATTTGTTGATTCGTATGCGAGAAGTAAACACTGTGAATCAATCTGTTTTTAAAGAAACACAATATGAAACATAATGGTGATTACACATTATTTGATATATATACAAAAAGACAGTGTTAAAAATACAAATAGACAATTGAAGAAGATGAGGCATACATTACCAAATACCAACTTTGGGCTAGTAGACACAAAACTCTATAAAAGTCTTATGGCCTTTTACTTTTGAGAGAAGTTGAAAAGAAAAGGAAAAATATTCGTCAAAAGTAGATTTTGCTGACTTGTTCCCATTTTGTTTTCGGAATATATGAACATATCTAAGCTTCTTTATGTGACCAAATTAAATTAGACATTACGTAGAATTTGAATCAATACTACTAAAACAAAAATATAACCACGTTTAAAATAAAAACAAGAATATAACCTATTGATATATGTGGTTTAACTATTTTAATATAATTATTAATTTTTTTTATTAATCATCTAAAAAGATATTATACAAATAAAAACATGAGTATAATTAAAATCACATATATAAAAATTGAATTTTTATAAAAATATAAAACAAAAAAATATACCCGCTCTTTTAAAGGCAGGTTAAACTCTAGTGGTTAGTTTAAGCACAAACAAGAATACCCATGAAACTAGTAGGCAATATCGTGAAATCGTAATCACTAAATTCGCTAAAATGTAAACTTTCTCATAGAGACAATAAAGATACTACATATTTGTTGTTAGGAAATTCAGAGGGACTTTTTGAAAATTCAAAAATACTAAAGTATTAAGACTTGTCTTTAGAAAAAAAATAATATATTTGCAAACAAGAAGGGAATAAGAAAAGGGGATTAAAAAGTCAAGTTGATTGAATATTTCCTTTTTTTGGGCAACGATTGAATTTTTCCATGAATTTTTCCATGAAACAGAAAATTGCCGTCCAAGTCCGAAAACTCCATTTTCTAAAAGGGCTCTAGAAAGTAGCTTTGCAAAAATCAACTCTAAAATCATTTATTGGAGTTATGGTTCACATATATGCACGTGTCCTAGTTTTGACGCACTAGAAGCGTGTACTTATGTAGTGGGAAAACCCACGACCGAACACCGCGGTGAGATTGAAATATCAAAGTCCTCTAAAGCAGCCACGCGTTGTTAGGAGCCCACGTACATATGTTATTGCAAAGTAACTGATGGTTTGATGGTGTCATGGTGTAACTACTACTAAATAGTAAATACTAATCAACAAATCATCATATGTAAAAGGATAAACTGAAATGGACTAGATCAGTTTATGTTCTCTTCATTTATGTTTTTTTTTCTATTTAGGTGTGTCACATATTGAAATCGAATTATTATGAACATATATATCAATTTGAAACTTGTGGGACGGTAATGTGACATCACTGATATAATTAATGGTTAGTAAAGTTCTTATTTTATATTTTTAATAGATGGTGTTCAAACATGTGAACATCTGAATATTGCAGAGATGAGGTTGGTGTTCAAAATGTTTCTCCATTAGAACAGGAAACTAATAGTTGTATAAATATAAAAATTTAAAACTCTATCGAAATTCGGTCAGTATATTTATATGATCGATTACGTAATGATTAGTTGATAAAGTAATCTGAAAAGATAATGATACAAAATCAAGAATCTTAATCATGCAAGACGGCAATCAACAAGAATCATATAACTTAATCGAAATACATGGAAACTTGTAAGTTGTATATAAAAGATATAGGAGAAACAAAGATATAAAGTTGTTTATTCACGTATTATTCCATCACATTTTCGTTTATTTTTATTAGACAGGAGTAAGATAGCAACAGCTCTGGACATTCTCAGGTTATTCACTAATCATTTACAATCAAGCATAATCTTGTCCACTAGCAGGCCACGCTCTAGAAGTAGAAGATCCTGGAAGTCTCGATATTATCGTGATTTCTGATCAAGACTATAAAGAAAATAACAGTCTGAAAGTTTATGACAAAAGTGGTGTTTTATCACTTATTTATAAGAATATGACTTGATCTAATAACCAGATGATAAAGAAAAAAAAAGATAGAGAGAGAGAGAGAGAGGGTAAAGGCTCCGACTCCGATCAAAAAGAAAGAGAGAGGGTAAAGGGTAAAGGGTAAAAAGGTAATAGTCAAATTTTAATGTGCATGAAATATGTAAAAAAATCAAAAAGAGAATCAGAGATGGTCCTTTGTTTTTCATAATTAGTCTCAAAAAAAATCTCTGGGTTTATTTGGTGTTGACATTTATGTTAAGAGTCAAATATGTGATCCGCGGTCGTTAAATTCAACGCAATTTACTTGTTTGGTTTCACCAAAAAGTTGGAAGATTCTTACGACTCTTCCTTGCTTTGTTCCCATTTTCTCAAATATATATATAATAGCTGCCTGTCTCCAGAGAAAAATTCATAAGCTTTTTCGTCTTCATCGTGTGACCGCAACTATATCGACTTGGATCGTAGAGTTCAATGGCGACCTACAAGCTAAATCACACTGTAAATCTTTCTTCTTGTACTATTTATAATTATGTTCTGTTCTGCGAGTTTGGTCGTATGATCTCTCTCTCTCTCATTTGGTGGCTATTGCGTGTTTCTTCACCTCTTTCTCTGCTGTTTTTTTTCGTCTTAAATTTGGGATTTTTTAAAAAAAACCAAAATTTGTTGAGCTTTGATAAGAAAAGAAAAAAAAAACTCTCTTTTGGGGATTTATGATCGCCCGGAAATTGATAATGTGGAGAGGTTTTATTTAATTTGTATTGAGCGCCCCCTAGCGATGATATTGTATTCATGGCTATGTCTATCTTCAAAGATGCTCATGTTTTTGAAACAGAGCATTTGATAACTTTATTGTGCATTTTTTTTTTTTTTTTTGGCTTAACAGGATTCATTTGGAAATGGAGATGCAAACAATTTGCGGTCAAAGCAAGAAAATGGTTTCAGTGATTTGTCATCACTAGCTCAGTCAGAGAAAGCTGTTCAGGAGCTTCTTTTTCAGCAGACTCCTATGCAGGCTAACGATGATCATCTCATTGAGTTCTCTGAGGCTTTAAGAAGTAAGTAAGCTTTTGGATCATGTTGCCCCCAAGCTAAAACCCTCTCATGCTTCTTTGTGTGTTTTCTTTTCTTTATCTTTTTGACTTACTTTTTGCCATTCTTTGTAGCTGTTGCAAAGGCTTTAAGAGGATCTTCTGAAGGAAAGGCGTTGGCTCAAGCTGAAGCTGCTGAATGGAAACGAAGATATGAGTTGGAGAGGTCCAAGAACCTTGAGTTGCTGCTGCTCCATAAAGGTTTTCCAAAATTTCTGCTAACTAGCTTTAGTATGATAAATACTATATATCCAGTTCCGCGTGACTTCACCAATTAGTTCTAGTTGTTTTGGTTTGAATGACTGTGTGTATGTGTTTGAATAACATAGTTATATGGTTTGTATATATGATGACAGCAGCACCGTCAAATGGAGTGTGTGCTGATGAATCTAGTGACAAGGGGATGGATCATTTAGCCAAGTCTCCAAGGCTTCATGTTCAGGAAAACGGGAGATCAGGAAGGTGTTCCTTGGAGCGTATTTGCGCTCATCAAGTTCTCCAAGAATGTGAACCTAATAGTCCTAATAATGCCTCTAACAACAAATTGAAGAAAAAGGTACATATATACTCTTAGTTGTTCTGGTCCAGCTATTGCTTGCTTATATTTTGCTGTCTCCCAATACTGTTGCATCCAAAACTGCATGCAATACTACTATCTCCTAACTGCACTTTAAGGTTTTGCATGTAGTGTGTATTAGATATGAAGTGCACTACATTTTAAAAGTGTGTTTAACGTGGATGCAGGCATCATTTAAGCTTTCGTGGGGATGCAAAGGTCAGGCTAATGATCATCAACACAAAAAAGATATAGTCTCGTTTGAGAGCGGGAATATCACTACAGCTGACCGCAGTAGTAAACAGGTAGAATGAGAGAGTATTGTTTCATCGTCTTTATCCTTTACTTCTGTTTTCACTCTCTGAATTTTATAAACAGTTACTTTTGTTCTCAACTCGGTACACAGTTCTTCAGTATATGTAGACTAACTTATACAACTTGTAATATTCAGATTTCACTGACATGGGAGAGCAACCCACAAACTGTTATTATCTTCACTAAACCGAATTCAACTTCTGTACGAGTTCTCTCTGTGGAAATGGTCAGGTGAGTATTTGCTTTTTTTAACTCTTTCAGAAAGATATCTTTATGACCATTTTACACAAACCATGAGGATTAGATTCAGTACTTTTCTCTAAATTAAAAAAGTAAAAAAGAGTGTTGCTAATGATGAAGTAAATCATCTTTTGATGATGTTGTTTCCACTTCAGATGGTTGAGAGATCATAAAGGACTAAATGTTTACGTGGAACCACGAGTGAAGGCAGAACTTTTATCTGAATCAAGTTCCTTCGACTTTGTTCAAACTTGGGAAGATGGTAAATATATCTCTCTCTTTTTCTGTATATGTTGAAAGGTTCGTTTTCACCAATTAATCATTGTTATGCAGACAAAGAAATTTCACTTCTACACCCAAAGGTTGACCTTGTCATAACTCTTGGTGGGGATGGTACTGTTCTATGGGTAAGTAATGTCACATCTGTCTCTTCCTTACACACACAAACACGATCTAACGTGGAACATCTTAACGTTTACAGGCAGCATCGATGTTCAAAGGACCAGTGCCTCCAATTGTTCCATTTTCCATGGGATCTCTCGGATTCATGACTCCTTTCCGTATGTGCTTCTTCATCTTTCCTTTTCTTTTAACACCTTTTTGTTTATTAGCATCTGTTAGATTGAAACTAGAACTTTTTCTTATGATCCCACAGAGAGCGAACAATACCGAGATTGTCTTGATTCGGTTTTGAGGGGTCCAGTTAGCATTACATTACGACACAGGTTGCAGTGTCACATCATCAGAGATAAAGCAAGGCATGACTACGAGACAGAGGAGAATACACTTGTTCTTAATGAAGTCACCATCGACCGTGGAATATCATCTTACCTCACAAACCTTGAGTGCTACTGCGACAACTCCTTTGTCACATGTGTTCAAGGCGATGGACTAATTCTATCTACCACATCTGGTAGCACCGCTTACTCGCTTGCAGCTGGTGGATCAATGGTCCATCCCCAGGTTCCTGGGATCTTGTTCACACCAATCTGTCCGCATTCTCTGTCTTTCCGCCCGCTGATATTACCGGACCATGTGACAGTGAGAGTGCAGGTGCCATTTAACAGCAGAGGCTCGGCGTGGGTGTCGTTTGATGGGAAAGGCCGGAAACAACTTGAAGCAGGGGATGCACTAGTGTGTAGCATGGCACCGTGGCCTGTCTCAACGGCTTGCCAGGTCGAATCCACTAATGACTTCCTACGCAGCATCCACGACGGTCTTCACTGGAACCAAAGAAAGGTTCAATCCTCTGACGGCCCTCAGTAGTGACACTTGAACCAAATTTTATCCCAGAATTCTCTAGTCCTTTTAAACCATATACACAATTTATTTATATGCATAGAGACAAAGATGTAGTATCTGGTGGTTTTGTATCCAATTGTTGGGTGTAAAGGAAAATGTAGTATGTAGCTGCTTTGCTTTTTTTTTTTTTTTTTTTTTTTTTTTTTTTTTTTTTTTGAACAAACTATTATAAATAATTTACATACTTTTGATCAAAAAAAAAAAAAAATAATAATTTACATACTTTTATAAACCTTGAATCTGATCTTGTTTGGTGCTACTGTGGTTGCTGTAGCTGCTTTGCTATGACCAATAATTCTCTGCTTTTATGTTGATATGATGTCATTCAAAGTTAATCAGTCAGAGATGTTTCTGTTCTAAACGATTTTACATTCAATGATTTTGTTTTCAAACTCTATGACTAAAAGAAGGGAGTTGCGAACATCTCCAACTGTATTTCATATTTCATTCCAAATGGAAGGAATAAGTATTTCATTCTAAATGGAGTTTGGAATAAGGAATGCTCAAACTTCACTCTATTTTCCATTTCATAATGGAGTAAACCATAAAATTGCTCCATAAATGGAGTAATGATATTTTTTTTGTTCATCATTATATTTTCCTCTCCAAAATAGACTGGAGTTTGAATAAAATTCAACTCTATTATAGAAGTATTCTATTTAAGAGAAAAAAATGGAGTTTTACATTGGAAATATTTTTAGAAAGATTTAAAAAATGTCAGTTCTTTTCAAAATGTATTAACGCAGAAGAAGATTACAAGATATGTCAATTCCTGCCAAAATATTTATGCTATCCCTTTAGATCATTCATGGATTAGTTATGAAAATGTTAGTTCCTCAAAATATTTCTAACTCTTTGTGCTTCTTTTGATAACATTTTCTCAATCGAATGAATACTTTTTCTCCATAATACCAAGAAAGACATCAACAGGGACCGCAAATCTAATTCCATGAATACTGGTGTATTCATCAGTCATAAGACCAACTAATTTTCCATTTAAATTAGAGAGTGGAGATCCACAATAAACCTGACGGTTATTATTTTTCTGTCAGCAACATAAACAAATCAACTGATACTTTGCAAACCAAGATTGTAATTATTTTTCTGTCAGCAACTGATACTTGATCAAAAACAGGATCTCCTCTCTTAGGCCCGAGAATGACGTTAGAGCGAGCCGGTTGCTGCAACTATGGTTCTCTCTTTCTCTTTCATCTGGTTAGATCGCAACTAGGGCGCCTCGTTTCGTTACAAACGAAGTGGAATCCTTTCAGTTTCTTTCTTTTTCAATTGGGCTTCTCATGGGTTTTATGATTATTTCTTCTGGGCTGGTTTTTAATGGGGTTTTATTTGTTTAATTAAGGTTTCCCTTCTATAGATGGGCTTGTATCTTCTTTTACTACTCTATTTTAATTTATGCAAGAAAATGTTCAAAAAAAGATTGTAATTATGTGGCCATATGGATGACGAATAACAGTCGTTTTCGAACACTTATATGCCAAATTATCCGCCTATTTGTTGTGCGTCCGTTGTACATGAATTATTTATAAATAGTTGAAATTTTTTTTTCGGATTCTCAATAAACCTAAATTAAAAAAAAAACACAATGAACAACTTTGGGTCTCATGAAATCAAAATAGAAACACACAAACAAAATACAAATGTATATTAATTACCTCAAAAACGGGACAATCTGTTTGTATATAAACTCTATAGTTTGTCAAATATATTATTGTGTGATTCACTGACTGAAATAGAAAACAAAGAAAAAAGGTTAGTAGAATTTCAATAATAAATAGTCAAATTGTAAACAATATTGAATTTTGTTTACCTTACAATTTCTTTGGTGATGGAGTTCGAATAATGTCCATTTCTCCCAATGCAAACAACCCATTGACCAATAATCAATTGATTTGAACTCCCAAACTGACAACTGCTAAATCTATATATTCTTCATGAGACACAATCTTTCCCATTACTCGAACTCCACTGCTCAAAGTAACTTGAACCTATTATGAGGAGAAAAAGACTATATCACCAAAGCTGATATGAAAATAAGAAAAATTAGATTAAAATAAATTAGAAATCTGGAAATTTACCCTTTTTACTTGTTTATATTGATTCGTAGCTATTGATAATCACCCTCGAGCACGTTAACATGGTACCAAGTACCATTAAGAAAAACCCTGATACCATAATTTCGTTTCTCTATCACCAGTAACAGCCGGAAATTAATGTCAAATGATTAGAATGAATCTTCTATAAAAATCAGTAAGTAAATAAACAAAAGGAAAAGGAAGATCAATATGTTGGTGTGTTAGCTCAACAACTGATGGAGAACACAAAGGTGCAACTCAAGCAAAGAAAACTGTCCCAAAGAAAGAGATGTATGATCTCGCATGTCAAAGATGTACAAAAAGAATTACAAAATTGCAGATAATTTCAAATGCAATCAAACAAAACATTATATAGTTACACTGAAACCAAGACGTAACAAATGCTTACAGTGAGACCCTAGACGTCGGATCTAAACATACAAACGTTAAAACTCATGAAACCCTAGAATTCAGATTAAAACTTGAAAGAATAAAAAAAAAACTAACCAAGATAGAATAAGAAATCGGTGGAGAGTACAAGCGTCACTGCAACATGTAGTTAATGAAATTGACAATTACTATGTGAACTCCAAAGAGAGTTGCATCATCAAAACGAATGGTTTATGCTGATTAATGGTAACTAGAGTTGATTCTCTCAGCTACTTAGTCCTCTTCTTGACCAACTTGTTGCAGTGTACTACCTCTCTTTACCCTCCTATATAAACATACTAACCGGTAGTTATAGGAAAAAAAATATATAAACGAACATATGCAACTCGTCATTGAACATATGTGTTTCTTCTTTGTGGAACACAAATATCTCTTCCTTTGACATATATGACTCGTCACAGAGTGTCTTGTTTGTATGTCTATATATATATGAGACATTGCAAAGAGAAGAGAATCAATTAAGTTATCTATTTATAACAAGAATAAATTTAGAGAGAGAGAAAAGTAAAAACGTATTAGAAAGAGAAAGATTCAAGGAATCAAATAGAAAATCATTTGAATGGTGATACTAGAAAAGAATCTGAACGGTGATAAGTGGTTGATTTACATATGTGATTTCATCCCAAACTCTTGCATCTAATTTCAGATTGTATCAAATAGTATTTATCGCTAAACCGGACTAAGGTATATTTTTGGTCTAATATGTTTCTGCATATATATAGATCTCTATCACTGGTATCAAATCATTTGGATTCGGTTCTGGTATATTAACATTCTTAATAATCATGGATGAAAAGTAATATTGTGTTACTCGAGTTCATTAATGAAGAACTAAGAAAAATGGTTAATGCTTAAAATAATTAAAAATGGTGAATCTCGGATGGTGAATCCTGGAACATATAATGAAATAAATTGAAACCTTGCACATATGTTCATCATAATGTCATGACTGCTTCTGAAAATATTACATTTAGAACCAGCATATATTTCATGAGTTGAAAGAAATAGTTAGTAAACTGGATATATTGTTTTGTTCATATCTCTGAACATAGATCGAAATGACATGAGTCTTATCTCTGTGTGTATCTTAACATTATCTCTCTATTGAAATATTTCACGTAAAATATGATAGTGTATCTAAGAGATATAAGGGTCGCAAGTTTTGGCTGAATTGCAGAAAACTGATATGAAGTAGATGAATAGTAACGTGAAGGGGTGTCTAAATGGACTAACTCGCTCAGCTCAACTAAGCTCATAGTAAACTCATATTTTTATGAGTTAACTCAGCTTAGCTCATTTATTATATGAGCTTCAATATATAAACTTGAACTCAGATCATCTATAGATCATGAGTTAAATGAGCTATTTGGTGATCAAATATAAAAATTATAAGATAATTATATAAATATATATATATATATATATATATATATATATTTAAATGATTTTTATAATAATAGTTAGAATTTAAATATTAAAATCCAAAAATAAGATTAAATATCAAAAAAACAAAACCTAATAATACATTAAATCAAAGTTAAATATGTAATCAAAAGTCTTCATCTGTTCCACATAAAATTCTTGAGATGATTTATCTTCCAAGTCTTCATCTATTCAAATGAGAGTCTTAAGAGTATGTTGTTTTACATTTTAATTCTAAATCAATATTATATGAGGATTCGTATCAATATTTTGTATACATATATATTAAATATAATAACGACCAAACTCATAAGTTAGCTAATGTTCATTGAAAATCGTTCATATAACTCGTGATCTAATTTAAAATCGATCATTAACCTTATTTATTAAATGAGTTTAAACAGAGATCATGCTCATAAAAAATCAAGATGAACTAAGGCAGCTCATGAACTAGAATTTATTTTGATACCTCTAAACTTGATACTTTGTTACATTCAGAGTCGTCTGAAAATCTTTATTTGTTCTGTTCATATCTCTCTGGTTATAAATAGAAATTGCATAATTTAATATAGTAGAATAGTATGTTATGATCATAAAATAAGTTAAATATGTTGAAAACTTGAGAAATATTTTTTTCTCATAGATTCGTGTTGTTCAATAGATAAAAATCTAGATTTATTTTGATAAAAATATAATATGAAATTAAATTAAATTAGTATTAATTTAATTAAGGTGATCTTTGCATAAGATACACATGTTTTCTTTGTTAATTCATGTTAGAAAATACATCAATCTAGTGGAAGTTATATTGTGTTTAGAACTTTAATCAAATGAGTGTTTTATTATGTTTAGAACTTAAACTTTTACATGAAATAAGTTAATTTATTCTAATAATGGGTGATGATTGGGAATATAATAAATTCTCGATCTTATATTTAAATCAAATTACTATGGTTTAGTAGATGTTCATTGCAAGATTATACTATATTGTTAAAATGTGTAAAGAAATCAATGTCTGAACCAAGTATGTTGTTTGCTACTAGCTAGATTCTCTCCATTTCGAAGATAAACCAAACATGACAAAAGCATTGCATAGTGACTAGTGTCTACAATATAGTTTCTGACAAATTTAGAATAAAAGGCTAGTACCAAATTTATTCAAAAGTGAACACAATCTAAGCGGAGAGATCGGCCTTAACCACCTGCATACGAATAGACAATCCTCTCTCATCCCACGTAGTATCCCCAAACACAGCTCCAGTCTTATCACGAACAACGCACTCACCTCTCTCTCCAGAATCGAACGAACAGCCTCTCGATGTCATCAGAGGAACACTCAACACGTTTCTGTTGATTCCACGTGGAACAAAAAGCACATCCCTGATCGTCTTCTTTTTCCCGTCCTTCATCGCAATCTTCACATCTCCGCTTCCTTCCGCCATGATAACCGTTCCGTCCACCAAACCAACCTTAGCCTTCTGCCTTCTGTCTAGCCTGGTGAAAAGCTTCTCATGCGGAGTCATGTTGCACGTGGCGTGGCCGTATATCATCCACGTATCCTCGTCGTACGTGAAGGCACCCAACTCCGACTTCGCCAGCATCACGTAGTCAGCTGCTACTCCATCTTCCGGCTCTGTCCCGAAATCCGGTTGGATAGTCCAGTCCCCTTCCTTAGGTATGGAATAACATTCTTCTTTCTTATGACCTTCCTTCTTGCACACGTCACACCATTTACCACCACCAGACTCAGCTTCTTGCTTCATCATCCGATAAACATATTCATCCGGCATCGCATCAAACCTACGGAAAAACTCAGCAAGGCTGTCGAGATTCATATTCTTCACATCCATGAGCTCTTCAATCACAGGAGCAGCTTCCTTGTATGACGTTCGAGAGCGATGCTAAAACCTTCTGTACAACCTCGTAATCAGATTTCTCGTTTTGCAAAACACGCAACTGCTCGACGATTCTCGAAACCCTAGCGAAGTAGGATTTGATCGATTCCGTTTCGCACATGCTAAGCTCCTCGAATTGGTTCTCTAGCCTACGGAGTTTCGCTTCTTCGTTACCTCTCTCCAGCGAAGTCCCAAAGCTCCTTGGCCGAAGCAGCCGTTATAGTCTTCCTGAAGGACGAATCCGGGAGAGAGGATTGCATTATCTTCAGCGCTTTGATGTCTCTCATCACGCGGTTTCTCCACTGTGCGAGATCCGCGACTTTGATCGTCCGCCGCTAACTCTGGATTCTTCGTCGGATCCGGTGGGAGTCCGTTTTCGACGACGTCCCAGAGACCTTTCTCCACGAGTGTAGTTTTCACGGTGGGAGCCCACGTTTCGTAGTTTAGGTCATCGGAAACACCGTCTTGTGTATTCGCCGCCGCCATAGCCGTCGTAACCGTCAGAGTTTCTTGAAACTTTTTTTTTGTTTCTTCTCTATATTCTCTTGGAGAAAAGCGAATCCTAATAAACGCGTCCCTTAATATTTATACGATGACATTAAACCAAATCGCAAACCGTCTTTAGGTGTAGGTAGGATATCGATTCGGTTTAGTGTGACTGGAGGATATTTTCGGTTTAGATTCTCCTCTAGCCCTTTAGCGGGGTTCTATTTGGATTTCAAATTTTAAAAATTTTGGATTTTCAATATCGTGCCTAGGATGTTAATACGGGCGGCCCAGGCCCGTTTAGACCCTGCCCATTTAGAGCTCTGCCCGTTTATAACCCGTCAACTGTCGCCCGTTTAATGCCCTGCCCATCGAAGCCCGTTTAAATGTGACCCGTTTACAATTGTGATGCCCGTTTAGACCCGTGAGCCCATTTATTTTATTTTTTTTCTAAATACAGTAAACTTCTAATTACAGTTTGCTGTCTTTAATTATTTCTTTTATTGTTAGTGTTTCTTTTTTTAAATACAGTTTTAGTTATCTTAAGATATGATATTGTGTATCTGATACATATTTAAAATCTGCAGTTTATCTAATACATATTTAAAATCTGTAAATACATAAAATCTGAAACTTAGAAAGTGGAATACAACAAACCATAGAGAATCTGAAAGTACATAAAGCTTGTGTCTGAAATTTAACAACCAGACCTAGATAAAAATAAAACATAAACCAGTCAATACATAAACAAGTACATAAAGCTTGTGTCTGTACTCAACAAACCATAGTTCGTTTTCAGGATGGATAGAAACAAGACATAAACCAACTTCTTCCTAGTTGACAAACCAACGACCAACGACCTCTCTTAATCTCAAACCAACGACCTCTCTTGATCTACAAGGAAACCAAAAGCAACCAAACTTATTAATGATCCAAAAGCAAAAGCAACCAAACTTATCAATGATCCAAAAGCAAAAGCAACCAAACTTATAAGACAGTGAATATCAATGATCCAAAATCAACCAAACTTATACAAATGGTTCATTCAGACAAGACACAACAAGATTACCTCTTCACTGTGTGTCACAGTCTATGACACGCTCATGCTCATGCTCATTCTCATGACATGTTAGATTCTCCTGACCTTGAACTTTCTGCTCCTGAGTTACTTGTTGTTTTTCCAGTGCCAGTGCCATCAGTATCCTCTTCAATGGTACCTATAGTTTAAAATGTAAGTACCAGAATCATTTAGCTATAAAACTGTTCTTGCAAAATTTATTAATTTACCTTCAAATTCTGCAAATCCTCGAAGCCAATTGCGAGCACAAAGCAAGGCTTGAACATGTTTAGGAAGAAGCCTGTTTCGGTATGGAGTCAAAATTCTACCACCAATACTAAAAGCCGACTCAGAGGCGACTGTAGTAAGAGGAATGGTAAGCAAATCCCTCGCCATGTCAGCTAAATCACTCAGTCGATGATGATTCTCTTTCCAAAAGCCTAAGACATCCAAGTTTGGATAATTTCTTCTGTTTACTCTTGGCTCCTCTAAATAAATATCTAAATGTGACTTTGGGTTGTCCACACCAGCTGCAATGCTTCTTTCTAACTCAAAAAGATCCTATACAATGAAGCTTCATATCAATAACTCAAAAAAAATCATATAACCATAGTATGGAAGATTGAAGTGAAGATTGAGATTTACTTACATTATCATATTCTTCTTCTAGTGGTGATTCATTCACTATCTCATATGGAGTTTGTGAAGATGAAGAACCTGATGAGCTTGCCCACTTTCTAGCTTGATAGTCTTTGTAGAGATTCTCCAAGTTTTCCTTAAGCGCTGTGATCTTTAAGACAGCAGTAGTAGGATCCACAGCTTCATAAGCTTTTTCAATAACCTCAATCTTCATTCTCGGATCTAACACAGCTCCCATAGCGAGAATCATATTATAATCCTCCCAGTACTTACTGAATTTAGCTTGCATTGGCTGAATCATTCCTCTTATCCCATCATCATCACAGTGAGCATATTTCTTCAACAATCTTTCTATCCTCCACACCTCAGTGAAATAAACATTTGATGTAGGATACTTAGAGCCTGAAAAATATGTAGTAATGACACTAAAAGGCTTCAACAGCTCGCATATTTTAGCTCCTCGGTCCCAGTCAGCGGCTGAAGGCAACGTCTTATAGTGGGTGTCAAAAGAGGCCATGCTTTCAAAAGCTGCTCTGAACTTTAATGCCCGGACTAGCATATCGTATGTAGAGTTCCATCTAGTTGAAACGTCAAGTGATAGACCTGCTCCACCCGTGATCCTAGGCCTAACTCTCTCAACACAAGCAGCAAAGGACTGTATCCTTTGTGGAGATGCCTTTACGTACCTGACACTTTCCCTAATGTCATGTAAAAGGTTCTTTGCTAACTCTAACCCATCTTTCACTATCAGATTTAGGATGTGAGCACAACATCGCACGTGCATGAACTTCCCATCACATAACAAACCACTGCCACTCATCATCTGAAGCTGCCCTTTAAGTATTCTCAGCATACTATCATTGTTGGTCGCATTATCTAAAGTGAAAGAGAATACTTTTTTCTCCAAACCCCAATCCTTCAAACACTCAATGATCGTGCTAGCAAGTTCCCCACAAGTGTGTGGACACCTCACAACGCAGAAGGCTAAGACCTTATTGTTCAACCTCCAGTCATCATCGATGAACGAGGCAGTCAGACAGAGATAACCCATGGTAGTGGGACGAGCTACCCACAAATCAGAAGTAAAGCAAACTCTACCCTGATGCTTTGCAAACACATTCCTAAGCTTTTCCTTTTCTATTTCATACCTTCTAAAGACATCAGCGACAGCAGTTTGTCTACATATTGGTTTACAATCCGGATTGAGATACAAATTCCTAGCTCTAACCTTCTCATACTCAGCATATCTAAATGGCAAATCATGATAGATAATGATCTCGCTAGTCATCTCTCTATCAATCTGATGATCATATGCAGGCCTATCTACCGCTTTAGGCTTTTCTGGACAAGTGTCTAAATGGCGACTCAAGTGATGTGTACCATGTGTTCTAGTATTGATCACTAGCTTTTTACCACAATAGTTACACTGACCTCTTTCCTTGCCATCACTTTCAACCCCAACAGATGTAAAATCCTCCCAGACTTTAGAAGTTAAACGTCTCTTACGTGGTTGTCGACCTTGTGGTTGTGTCGCTTGAGTTGTTCCAGCAGCTTGTGTGTCACCTTGTTCTGGTTCTTGCATTTCTGTTTCTCCTTCTCTCATCGCATTTTCCTCATTTTCCTCATTCAAAGCATCTTCTTCATTCAAAGCATCTTCTTCATTCATGTCCATGTACTCTCTTTGAGCATCAAGGATTGCAATTGTGTTGAGACTCTCCAAATCCATCCTGAAAAGTGAAAATAAATGACAAATAAGTAATCTGGTTGAACACACACAATTCAAAAAAAAAAGATAATCAAACACAGAACAATACAAAGATAATCAATTAAGTTCAACACCAAGCAAGCATATACATGAAGCTAAAGGTTGTACAGAGAAATAAGAATCTGAATATGCATAAACTTAAGGTAAGCAAACACAGAACAATACAAAGATGTCTGTCACTGGTTTTAGTTTTTTTGTCTCAAGTCAAGAAAATAGCCTAATCAAACACTATTAAAAGGAGAATAACAAGCCTTGCGAAGGTGTCCACGTAAGACATTTAAATCATCCAATCAGAGGGTTTAGTTTTGCCACATCAGATGATTTCAATATTTAGGCTTAGGTGTGGGCTTCTTATGAATTCTAAAAAAGGCAACGCGACGACGGAAGTCACGAGGATCTATTCCTCTACCTTTTCGTCTTCTCCGACTGAGTTTTGATCGATCTATTTCTACACAATCAAAACTCCTCTTTAATTTGATCAATCAATTTCTTCTTTATGATTTCGTTTCATCTCCCTTTTCTCCCCTTCTTTATATATTGATCCTCTTTCTGTGTACAAATCAAAACCCTAGAACTGATATAACCTCAATCCATGGCGATGAAATCAAATGGGAAGTCCCCTGAATCTCAACATATGAATCTTCCAAATGAAATACAAAATCTCTAGCCAAGTCTCCGGCGGCTCTATTTTTCAACACCATCACACCAGGCCTCTCCGACACGGAGTTACGCATCAGTTTAATCCACTTCTGGGTGTTAAGAAACAGGGGGCTACGTGTTGGCTTAGAACTGCTGCTCTGCAACAAGCAGGTATGATCTTTTACTGATTAACATATAACCCTATACTGTTTTCACAAGTCACGGAAATTGTTTGTAGGTGATATCTGTTCATCTTCGTGTTTGTCTCATAATTCATATGGCTTGCATTTCATTTAAAATAAACAATAAAAATCAATTATTGATTCTCAAATCGCTGTGTCTAACAAGGGCTTCAGTTCTGAAGCACTCAATTGGAAATGACTTAGCTGGCAGATTCTTTGATTGATATTTACACATTCGGCATCTAAAGCTTTCTTTGTCTCTGAAACACATTGTACAAGTAAGCTTTTCTTTTTTGGATTTTAATCTTTTTTGTTGCTGTGAATTTTCACCTTAGTTGTTTTTTCTTAGCAGTTACAAGATCGATGCTCTACTGAATGAGAGGGATGGAAGACTTCTAATGATGGTTCTCCTTTGCGGAAATAGGAACGAGCTTCCCATGAATAAAGGAAAACCATAAGAGAAACTCCATTCAAAACCCATTGTGTCAACAGAGAATAGCAATTCTAATTTTTTCAACTCAGTTTTCCATTTGTCGTGCAAGGATGATTATGTGTTTGTCACAGGCTGTTCTCAATTCTGATTGTGCTATGTACAATAGAAGTGCTTATGTCTAGCTGTCTATTTATTTCTGACGAACTATAACTCTTTGGATGAATATGAGACACTAAGGAAGCTGATATAGTAGGTATGTTTTCACGTACTATCTTATTATATAATATAATACTTATGCAATCATGTGCCAGACATTGCCTAAACATATTTTCTTCACTCATTTACCTTTCATATCTCTTTTCATTTAGTGTTAGATAGAGTGCTAAGTAATCAGCAGGGCTGTATTACAATCTAAATTCAAAGTTCTGTCTCAGATGGCCACGTTAATTATCTCTTAGCACAACTTTTTTTGTCCATTTTTTATATAAAGAGAGATGAAGACTTCTCCAGATTTGTGTGCCCCACCAAATTCATCATGTATCTAAAGAGAATCGGTGGATGAGAGAAGAGACAAAGAGCTTGGAGAGGCAGAGCAGGAGATAGACATTCTAAACCTCGAGTGTGAGTGAATACCGTTCCAGATAAGGAAATGAAGAGAAGATAGATGCCATAGCATCGCCGCGTATGCCAGAATATGAAGTGAATCAGAGGATGAGAGAAGAGAGAAGAGACAGAGAGCTTGGAGAGGCAGAGCATGCCATGGAAACCTTTTGTAAACACATGTCGCTTTTTCCCTGTTGGCTAACGACTGTAATTTCATTCACTCTCTGTCGCTTGAAGCTGCTGAAGGACAAAGGAGAGAGAAACTGAAGAGAGAGAGACAGTTAAGGTGAGATTGATACTAAAGACTGTTTCTTTTGTTTTTGTCAGTACAGAGTACGTGCCTTGATTTATCGTTGGCTCTTCTGTCATATATTCAACAGCCGCCACTCTATTTCACATGTTTGCTTTGATCTCAGGCTCGTGATGCTGACGTAGGAAGCATACCATCAACAATGGCGGATCTAGGCCGCAACAAGAGGATGGAGAAACAGAGACGCCAAATACCATACATGCGACTAAATCTTTGATGTCACAGGTAAAGTATTAATCGTTTACACTTTCATTGGACTGTTTGGTCTCTTCTGCTTGTGAACTAAAGAACAAAATTGTGAAAGCATGAATTTTTACTCAGTGGTCGTGTTTGATCTGTTACAATTTTTTTTATAAACATAGTTAATAATCTAAGTTCCAGTCCAGGAATGCGTCTCTGAGTTCATCAGCTTCATTACCAGGGAGCATGTTGTTTCTTCTCTTTAATTGCTTCTGTAACACATATTTTTTTTTTCTTTTGAATTTAGATTAGTAGGTTAATTTGTAGCTTAGAAAGTCTTTACTTTTTTATCTGATTTTCAAGTTTTAAATTTCTGATTAATTCAGAGCCAGTGACAAGTGCCAGAAAGAGAAATGGAAAACTGTGAATGGTGGGGATTTGTTGTGGGCAATGTCAACATTAGATTTCGAGAATTACTTGGAACCCTTAAAGCTGTACCTTGCGAGGTACAGGGAGGTAGGTTACATTTACTCTTTGGCTTAGATACTGAGACATTAGATAAGAAGATTGAAAGATTTAATTTTACTGGAACAAAAAGATTGAAAGATGAAAAACATTTGGCTTTGGCTTAGATACTGAGACATTAGATAAGACTTTTGTAAAACCAACACTTGGTTCAGCCTTTTAATGATTGGTCAAATGCTGGCAACAGAGGAGGTGATGGGTTTTTATCAGAGGAAGAGATAAGGGCTAGAAGTAATGAAACTGATGAGTTTTTTTTTTCTCAAGTTGTGATTGAGAGAAGATGGTCAACAACCTAAAATTTTAAATTATTATATGTTTAAAATGCTGGAAAAGTAGATAATGTGAAGTAGACTTTGTTGTGTGTTTGTATTGGAAAAACAGGTGGTTGTTCTTAGCGTGTCTTCACTGTCCATGTAGAGGCTGTGAAGCAAAGTGAAGAAACATCTATCTAGAATGAAGGTCAATCTCTTCTTATCAACAACTTTTTTTTTCCTTTTCAACATAATATCCACACAGCATATACATGTCATTGTGAATGGGTTTAAGGTAATTTATAATTGTATTTGGCAAACACTCAGGTGTGACGTCATTCAAAATTAATTTTCCTTCAAAGGTGTGTGGCTGGAGACATCAGTCCCTTACAAGTAGTGGGTTGTTTCTCAAAGGTCAAAAATACCCAGCTCAGAGCGGAACCACCTCCATCATCATTTTTAAGGGTTATTCCGGAGAACTAAAAACCTTAAATTTTGAATATTTTGTATTCACTTTATCTGATTTGTTATGAATCAAATCAGTGGTAAAAGTTCAGAGTTTCTTACTCCATTTTCAAATGTTTATGTGAAAGATTCAAACCTTTCATTTAGTTAATATCATTTCTTTAACTTTATGCTATGTAATTAAGGTGTTGGCCATTTAGGCCACCCACGTTTGTCTCACTTTAGCTTTTGGCGATTAGTCAATCTTTTGATGTTTTTCCTATTAATTGTGATTGGTTTCTAAAGCAAAGTTCGTCATCTTTCTACAATGCAAATCTTCGAAATCAATGACCACAACAAAAGAAAAATTCACAAACACGGCTTACATTCATTTAGATAGAGTAACGGTGTTCAATCCACATGTCAGTTCGTTTTCTTTTTGGTTTTTGGCATTTCGGTTTATAAAAATAAGCTACCATATTAATATCATATCTAATTCGGTTTAGTTTGGTTTATATACTAACGATTTTTGGTTTATTCGTTTTTATATTTTTTTCATTTTTACTATTAAAAATATAAATAAGAAAACTATTAATATCATAATAGTATTAAATAACTATATTTTAGCATAAATATGTACCAATGAAAATATATTTTATTTAATTTAATGAAAATGAGAATTTTTAAACTTAGAACAAATAAAAGAATTGATAAAATCAGTGTTTGCATGTATATATTATTAATTTATTATAAATTTCGTATATAAGTATAGTAGTATACTAACATATTTTATTTAATTGGTTTCTTTGATTTATTAGGTTTTATCGGTTTTATGCTGAACCATATTCAGATACCATTATTTCTTAAATTAACATTCATTCGGTTTATTAGGTATTACCAAATTCAAATCATTTTTTCTATTTCGGTTCCGTTTTACCGGAATCTTCTAAGTAGAGTAACATCTATGTCGGATTGGTAGAGGATGTGACTTTAGTTGTTTTAATTTAGAATGTATGTTGTAAGTTTTTTTTGTGACTTTAGATTAGATTGAGGTAAATTTATATTAATTATTTTGAAAATACTATATGTATATATATTTTAAAAATGATTTCCAAAACCAATATATTTCCTAATTTAACTTTTGGGCTGTAGTTTAAAATTATTTTCTTAAAAAAGTAATTGATAAATCAAAATGTTTGTAAAAATAAAAGAACAGTAAAAATACTCAGAGCACTTACCAGTTACCTCTAACAACATTTATGAAATTTCTGAAAATGTTCAATAAATCAATTGTTTACCTTTTATCAAGATGATAAAATTATTAGATCTAACACTTTTGAAATTGTAAGAAAATTCAACAATTTTATTTTTCATGTGTATTTCTAGAGAGATTGATTTTGTTGGGAAGAACTTAACTCTTACTCACTAATTATACAATACGAATCAGATAGAGTTGAACAAAATAGTTAAGAAATCAAAATTTTAAATTATTGGAGTTTTAACTAAATTTACTGTAATAATATTTCAAATAATGTAATATGCACTTTTATTATTATTTACGTTTTAAATTCTAAGATGTGAAACTTCTTTTTAATAATTTATATTTTCCAGAGTTTCCAATATATATATTACATATTTAAATATAAATAATATTTTAAAATGAATTAAAAATTTATGAAATAAACTCGGGCGTATAATAATTTTTTTACTATAGATCACATCACAGACTTTATTTTTCAGAATATTTAATTTTTTCTTACATTATTTACGTTACTATATGCAAACCTTTTACTCTTTTTTTTTGTTACATGCACTTAATAACTACCAAATTTCAAATAATTGTGTGAAATAGAATATTCCAATCCCAGACAAAATTCAAAAATAATGATCTAAAACTTAACAATTTCAACATTTATCCGCGCGTAGCGCGGAGATCGAATCTAGTATGCATTAATGAAACAATTCATCTGATGGTAAAAAAAAATTGGTTTGTCCAAAGACTAGAAAGATTTGAAGGTACAACACAAACACAAAAGAACCCTTAAGGTCACTTCACAGCACAAATCTTAGGCAAACATAGTCAAGAGATGTCAATGCAATTTATTAAATGAGTACTGGATACAGAGTTTCATTGAAAAGCTTACAACATTTAAATCCCAGAGAGTCTTACCTGAGCGAGAGAGAGAGAGGTCGCCGAAGAGAGAGAGGTCGCCGGAGAGAGAGGTTGTCGGAGAGAGAGCGCCTGAGAGAGACTGAGAAAGAGAGAGAAGGCGCCAGAGACTGAAAGAGAGAAAGAGGTTTCTCTTAATGAAGAAAACGAAGAGACCCACCACAGATTCAAGAGGTTTCACGAAAGAGGTTTCTCAATTTGGATTCATGTTTTGAGATTCATCGACACAGAGAGAAGAGACGAGAGAGACGGCAAACTAGATTAGTTTTGAGATAAGGAAACCTAAGATAAAACTACGTAGTTTCACATATTCTGAAAAAAAAAACTAATGGACACCCTTTTATTCACGGGTAAAGCCCGTTTAATAAACACTCTTAAAGGGCGGCCCGTAATGAATCCGTTATGACATTTTTTATATATAAACAGGTACGGGTTCCGCCCGTTTAAATAAAGCCCGTCAAGCCCGCGGGCCCGAATATTTTTTATTCGTGCCCATAGGTTTTATTTGGTTTTTCTATTTTTTTTTTGGTGGAATTCAGTTCAGATAGTATCTTACCAAAATTATTAAAATATTGAAAAGTATCTACAGTTTCTAAAATAGTGAAAAAACTATTTAAAGTAGCTAAAATATTTGAATTCACAAGAAAAAAATCTGGTATAAAAACTGTTGAAATCTATAAATATTTTTAAATTTAGTTCGGATTTGGATTACGGTAGGATCTCCAAAATGCTCAACATCAAAAGTACATAAACATTAGTTCTCAGTCGGATTAAAAAAAAATTCCTACCAAGTTCAGTTTTTTTTTGGGATCGAATTGCGTTTAGATTTCGGTTAATGCCAAGCCCATTCACTCTTTGAGTTTGGTTAAAGCGGAGCTTTCAATAATCTAATACGGTTTAGTCTGGTTTAGTTTCAGTGGGTTGATCCGATTAAGTTATTATCCCCTATATATTAATCCTGGAACATTACAACATGTTTTGTAGCCACGGGTCATCACTAGGATGATTCTCAGAAATCCTTAGAAAAATATGTTGGTCCATATAAATATATATTATACTTTTTATTAAACTAATTATCATATTAAGTAATAGTCTTAAATTCTTTCTTTAAATAAAAATTACGTAAGTTTATTTCCTTAAATAAAAGCTACGAAATTACCTAATATGATTAACGTATATATGATAATTAATGATTACAAATCAAAAATATTTGATAAAAAAATTTGTATCCTCTACATTTTATTTTAATTAATATTATAAAAAAATCACTTAAACATATTTTAAAAAATAGATTTTTCATATATGTTATATTTTGAATTTTTTAAAACGTCTATAAATTACCAAAAATTGTAAGATGTTATTAAGATGATATTTTTAGAACAGAACATGATCCGAAACGAAATATTTCGGATATCGAATATATCGAAACCAGATTTATATACTTAAATATATTAATTTTTTTTTTGAATTTAATATCTAAAAGAATATTAAAAATATATAAAATGTTATTAAGTTTTCCAAAATACTTGAAAATATTTACAAATAGTTAAAAATACATGATTAAAATAGTTAAATGATATTCAAAATATCAATACTTCAAATATCTATTGATTTCTTATCCGAATATTGAAGCTAACCAAATTTTATGTTAAGTTTAAGTATTTTAGCTTGCATTATACACATTTATATGTTATAAATAATTTTTTTATTTTTATATTTTGAGAAATTTAAAATATATACGAATTTTTTTTTTTAAATAAAATGAGTTATCTGAGTCCAAATCCAAACCGAACCCGCAGATCTGAACCGGATCGAACTAACAAAAAATCAAAATATAACTGAACCGAACCAAACTAAACTGAACCAAATGGTATCCGAATGTCCACCCCAAATCAAATGTAAAAAAAAATTTGATAACAAAATGCATTCTAATTGTAAATATTTCGATACAACATATTTTAAAAAACTCACTCCGCGCTATGCGCGGGTTATCATCTAGTTAATCCTTATAACGCACGCAAGTTTCTCTCTGACGATAGTCACCAGAGTTGTTGATTGTTTGAACTTGTGATTAGAACTAACCACACCACGAGAAATGATTGGAAACTAGATTAATACAAAAGCCTTCCAAGGTTTAAAAAACAACAGACTGATTCATACTACCGCAGTAGCAAACTAGAAATTAAACGAGCAAACTGAAAACATGAAAACACCAAAACAAAAGAAACAACAACAACACATACGTCCACCTTACGAGTTAAGTCCAGTACCAAAGTGAAAAGCATAGAGCTTACTAAGAGATGAGATTACCTTCGACCACATTCAAACGCAGAGCTGGTCCTCCTTAAAAGTCAAGGACGCACAGAACAACACCACACTGAGGAGGGATCTCATGTTCACAGCTGCTGCTGCTGCGGTTTGTTCCTTGGCTAAGGTAGCCATGGCAGACGAGGAGGAGCCCAAACGAGGGACAGAGGCGGCTAAGAAGAAGTACGCTCAAGTTTGTGTCACAATGCCGACAGCCAAGATCTGTGGCTACTGATTCAACAACCCATCTTTCATGTCTCACTCCCTCTCTCTTTCTAATATTTGAGTAAATTTTGTTTATAAATCATATACTATATCAATTTCATATTTTGCAACTAGATTTTCTCTCCTTTTCTTATATAAAAGGTCCAAACTTGACAAAAGCATTGCATAATGTCTACAATATAGTTCCTGACAAATTTAGAATAAAAGACTAGCACCAAATTTATTCAAAAGTGAACACAATCTAAGCGGAGAGATCAGCTTTAACCACCTGCATACGAATAGACAATCCTCTCTCATCCCACGTAGTATCCCCAAACACCGCTCCAGTCTTATCACGAACAACGCACTCACCTCTCTCTCCAGATTCGAATGAACAGCCTCTCGATGTCATCATAGGAACACTCAACACGTTTCTGTTGATTCCACGTGGAACAAAAAGCACATCCCTGATCGTCTTCTTCTTCCCGTCCTTCATCACAATCTTCACATCTCCGCTTCCTTCCGCCATGATAACCGTTCCGTCCACCAAACCAACCTTAGCCTTCTGCCTTCTGTCTAGTCTGGTGAAAAGCTTCTCATGCGGAGTCATGTTGCACGTGGCGTGGCCGTATATCATCCACGTATCCTCATCGTATGTGAAGGCACCCAACTCCAACTTCGCTAACAGTATGTAGTCAACAAACAGTTCTTCTCCATGTTCTGTCCCGGCCCGTCTGAAGCAACGTCTTCCATAAATCCCTTGTTTTATACTCCAATCCCCTTCCTTAGGGATGGTGGAATGACACTCTTCCACGTCATGATCTTCCTTGTCGCACACGTCACACCATTTGCCAGTACCAGAGTAAAATTTAAGCCTGTTGAGCTTTAACATTCGATGAACATCTTCATCTGATATCGAATCAAATGTACGGAAAACCCCAGCGAGACTCTCGAGAGTCATCTCCTTCAGATCCATGAGCTCTCCAATCAAAGGAGCAGCTTCCTTGTATGACCCTGAGAGCGATGCTAAAACCTTCTTGACAACCTCGTAATCAGATTTCTCGTTTTTCAAAACACGCAACTGTTCGACGATTCTCGAAACCCTAGCGAAGTACGAAACTATCGATTCCTTTTCGCACATGCTAAGCTCCTCGAATTGGATTTCTAGCCTACGGAGTTTCGCTTCTTCGTTACCTCTCTCGAGAGAATCCCAAAGCTCCTTGGCCGAAGCAGCCGCGATGGTCTTCCTGAAGGACGAATCCGGGAGAGAGGATTGCATTATCTTCAGCGCTTTGATGTCTCTCATCACGCGGTTTCTCCACTGTGCGAGATCCGCGACTTTGATCGTCGCCGCTAACTCTGGATTCTTCGTCGGATCCGGTGGGAGTCCGTTTTCGACGACGTCCCAGAGACCTTTCTCCACGAGTGTAGTTTTCACGGTGGGAGCCCACGTTTCGTAGTTTAGGTCATCGGAAACACCGTCTTGTGTATTCGCCGCCGCCATAGCCGTCGTAACCGTCAGAGTTTCTTGAAACTTTTTTTTTGTTTCTTCTCTATATTCTCTTGGAGAAAAGCGAATCCTAATAAACGCGTCCCTTAATATTTATACGATGACATTAAACCAAATCGCAAACCGTCTTTAGGTGTAGGTAGGATATCGATTCGGTTTAGTGTGACTGGAGGATATTTTCGGTTTAGATTCTCCTCTAGCCCTTTAGCGGGGTTCTATTTGGATTTCAAATTTTAAAAATTTTGGATTTTCAATATCGTGCCCATAGGTTTTATTTGGTTTTTCTATTTTTTTTTTTTTGGTGGAATTCAGTTCAGATAGTATCTTACCAAAATTATTAAAATATTGAAAAGTATCTACAGTTTCTAAAATAGTGAAAAAACTATTTAAAGTAGCTAAAATATTTGAATTCACAAGAAAAAAATCTGGTATAAAAACTGTTGAAATCTATAAATATTTTTAAATTTAGTTCGGATTTGGATTACGGTAGGATCTCCAAAATGCTCAACATCAAAAGTACATAAACATTAGGTCTCAGTCGGATTAAAAAAAAATTCCTACCAAGTTCAGTTTTTTTTTGGGATCGAATTGCGTTTAGATTTCGGTTAATGCCAAGCCCATTCACTCTTTGAGTTTGGTTAAAGCGGAGCTTTCAATAATCTAATACGGTTTAGTCTGGTTTAGTTTCAGTGGGTTGATCAGATTAAGTTATTATCCCCTATATATTAATCCTGGAACATTACAACATGTTTTGTAGCCACGTGTCATCACTAGGATGATTCTCAGAAATCTTTAGAAAAATATGTTGGTCCATATAAATATATATTCTACTTTTTATTAAACTAATTATCATATTAAGTAATAGTCTTAAATTCTTTCTTTAATAAAAACTACGTAAGTTTATTTCCTTAAATAAAAGTTACGAAATTACCTAATATGATTAACGTATATATGATAATAAATGATTACAAATCAAAAATATTTGATAAAAAAATTTGTATCCTCTACATTTTATTTTAATTAATATTATAAAAAAAATCACTTAAACATATTTTAAAAAATAGATTTTTCATATATGTTATATTTTGAATTTTTTAAAACGTCTATAAATTACCAAAAATTGTAAGATGTTATTAAGATGATATTCTATATTTTTTAGAATTTAATATCTAAAAGAATATTAAAAATATATAAAATGTTATTAAGTTTTCCAAAATACTTGAAAATATTTACAAATAGTTAAAAATACATGATTAAAATAGTTAAATGATATTCAAAATATCAATACTTCAAATATCTATTGATTTCTTATCCGAATATTGAAGCTAACCAAATTTTATGTTAAGTTTAAGTATTTTAGCTTGCATTATACACATTTATATGTTATAAATAATTTTTTTATTTTTATATTTTGAGAAATTTAAAATATATACGAATTTTTTTTTAAATAAAATGAGTTATCTGAGTCCAAATCCAAACCGAACCCGCAGATCTGAACCGGATCGAACTAACAAAAAATCAAAATATAACTGAACCGAACCAAACTAAACTGAACCAAATGGTATCCGAATGTCCACCCCAAATCAAATGTAAAAAAAATTTTGATAACAAGATGCATTCTAATTGTAAATATTTCGATACAACATATTTTAAAAAACTCACTCCGCGCTATGCGCGGGTTATCATCTAGTTAATCCTTATAACGCACGCAAGTTTCTCTCTGACGATAGTCACCAGAGTTGTTGATTGTTTGAACTTGTGATTAGAACTAACCACACCACGAGAAATGATTGGAAACTAGATTAATACAAAAGCCTTCCACGGTTTAAAAAACAACAGACTGATTCATACTACCGCAGTAGCAAACTAGAAATTAAACGAGCAAACTGAAAACATGAAAACACCAAAACAAAAGAAACAACAACAACACATACGTCCACGTTACGAGTCACGTCCGTTACCAAAGTGAAAAGCATAGAGCTGACTAAGAGGTGAGATTACCTTCAACCACATTCAAACGCAGACATTCAAACGCAGAGCTGGTCCTCCTTAAAAGTCAAGGACGCACAGAACAACACCACACTGGGGAGGGATCTCATGTTCACAGCTGCTGCTGCTGCGTTTTGTTCCTTGGCTAAGGTAGCCATGGCAGACGAGGAGCCCAAACGAGGGACAGAGGCCGCTAAGAAGAAGTACACTCAAGTTTGTGTCACAATGCAGACAGCCAAGATCTGTGGCTACTGATTCAACAACCCTTATTTCATGTCTCTCTCCCTCCCTCTTTCTAATATTTCAGTAATTTTTTCTCAAATTTTGTTTGTAATCATATACTATATCAATTTCATATTTTGCTACTAGATTTTCTCTCCTTTTCGTATATAAAAAGGTCCAAACTTGACAAAAGCATTGCATAATGTCTACAATATAGTTTCTGACAAATTTAGAATAAAAGGCTAGCACCAAATTTATTCAAAAGTGAACACAATCTAAGCGGAGAGATTAGCTTTAACCACCTCCATACGAATAGACAATCCTCTCTCATCCCACGTAGTATCCCCAAACACAGCTCCAGTCTTATCACGAACAACGCACTCACCTCTCTCTCCAGATTTGAATGAACAGCCTCTCGATGTCATCATAGGAACACTCAACACGTTTCTGTTGATTCCACGTGGAACAAAAAGCACATCCCTGATCGTCTTCTTCTTCCCGTCCTTCATCACAATCTTCACATCTCCGCTTCCTTCCGCCATGATAACCGTTCCGTCCACCAATCCAACCTTAGCCTTCTGCCTCCTGTCTAGCCTGGTGAAAAGCTTCTCATGCGGAGTCATGTTGCACGTGGCGTGGCCGTATATCATCCACGTATCTTCATCGTACCTGAAGGCACCCAACTCCAACTTCGCTAACAGTATGTAGTCAACAAACACTTCTTCTCCCTGTTCTGTCTGATTTTGAGCTCCTATCCCGGCGGCCCGTCTGAAGCAATGTCTTCCATAAATCCCTTGTTTTACACTCCAATCCCCTTCCTTAGGGATGGAATGACACTCTTCCACGTCATGATCTTCCGTGTCGCACACGTCACACCATTTGCCAGTACCAGAGTAAAATTTAAGCCTGTTGAGCTTTAACATTCGATGAACATCTTCATCTGATATCGAATCAAATGTACGGAAAACCCCAGCGAGACTCTCGAGAGTCATCTCCTTCAGATCCATAAGCTCTCCAATCAAAGGAGCAGCTTCCTTGTATGACCCTGAGAGCGATGCTAAAACCTTCTTCACAACCTCGTAGTCAGATTTCTCGTTTTTCAAAACACGCAACTGTTCGACGATTCTCGTAACCCTAGCGAAGTACGAAACTATCGATTCCTTTTCGCACATGCTAAGCTCCTCGAATTGGATTTCTAGCCTACGGAGTTTCGCTTCTTCGTTACCTCTCTCGAGAGAATCCCAAAGCTCCTTAGCCGAAGCGGACGAGATAGTCTTCCTGAAGGACGAATCCGGGAGAGAGGATTGCATTATCTTCAGCGCTTTGATGTCTCTCATCACGCGGTTTCTCCACTGTGCGAGATCCGCGACTTTGATCGCCGCCGCTAACTCTGGATTCTTCGTCGGATCCGGTGGGAGTCCGTTTTCGACGACGTCCCAGAGTCCTTTCTCCACGAGTGTTGATTTCGCGGTGGGAGCCCACGTTTCGTAGTTTAGGTCATCGGAAACACCGTCTTGTGTATTCGCCGCTGCCATATCCGTCGTAACCGTCAGGGTAATCTTGAAACTTTTGTTTGTTTCTGTATATACACTTGGAGAAAAGCGAATCCTATATTTATACGATGAGACTAAACCAAATCGCAAATTGATTCGGGTTTAGTGTGACTGGAGGATATTTTCGGTTTAGATTCTCCTCTAGCCCTGAGCGGGGGTTCTATTTGGATTTCAAATTTTAAAATATTTTGATTTTCAATATCATGCTCATAGGTTATTTTTGTTTCTTTTGTTGGAATTCAGTTCAGATCGCATTATATCTAGTATCTTACCAAAATTATTTAAATATTGAAAAGTATCTACTCTATTTAAAATAGTGAAAAAAACTATTTTAATTAGCTAAAATATTTGAATTCACAAAAAAATAAATTCTGCTATAAAAACTGTTCAAATCTATAAATATTTTTAATTTTTAGTGAAAATAGTGAAAAAACTATTTAAATTAGCTAAAATATTTGAATCACAAAAAAAAATCTTGTATAAAAATTGTTGAAATCTATAAATATTTTTAATTTTAGTTAGGATTTGGATTACAATAGGATCTCCAAAATGCTCAATATCAAAAGTACAGAAACTTTAGGTCTCACTCGGATTTAAAAAAAAAGTTCCTACCAAATTCAGTTTTTTTTTGGGATCGAATTACGTTTAGATTTTGGTTAAATGCCAAGCCTATTCACTCTTTGACTTCTGTCGATACGGAGCTTTCAGTAATCTAATACGGTTTAGTCTGGTTTAGTTTCAGTGGGTTGATCCGATTAAGTTATTAAACCTTATACCGCACGCAAGTTTCTCTGACGATAGCCACAAGAGTTGTTGATTGTTTGAACTTGTGATTAGAGCTAACCACACCACGAGAAATGTTTGGAAACTAGATTTTTATACAAAAGCCTTCCAAGGTTTAAAAGACAACAGACTGATTCATACTACTGCAGTAAGCAAACTAGCAACAAAACGACCAAACCGAAAACATAATAACACCAAACCGTCAGAAAAAAACAACACATACGTCCACCTTACGAGTTACGTCCGTTACCAAAGTGAAAAGCATAGAGCTGACTAAGAGGTGAGATTACCTTCAACCACATTCAAACGCAGAGCTGGTCCTCTCTCCATCCCACACAGGCTCCCCAAACACCGCCCAGTCCTGTCACGAAACGTGCATTTTCTTGGATGTTCAATTTTTGCTGAATAGCCTCTTGCTATCATCTGATCAATACTCAGGACGTTTCCCTTCAACCCAGGAACGAAAAGCACATTCTTTATAGTCTTCTTCTTCTTCTTCGTCCCATCCTTCATCATAATCTTCACATCTCCTCTTCCTTCAACCCTGAGCGCTGTTCGGTCTGATAATCCAACATAAGCTTTGTGTGTTCTGTCTAAAGCAGAGAAATACTTGTCGTTTGGAGTCATATGGTTCATGGTACCACAGGGGTGTACCATCCACACATCCTCATCACAAGTGCCTTCACCTAAAGCTTCCTCTCTGTACATCAAGTACTGAACTTCGACTTGTTCTTCCGCAAGGTGCCCTTGTTCACCACACTGAAAGCACTTACCACGCTTTGCTACACTCGAACTCCCCGCTATGTTACCGTTTTTAAGCAAATCCCAAGCGTCTTTGGCCGAAGAAGCGGAGAGAGTCTTCCTGAAGGCAGAGTTCGGAAGAGATGATTGCAATACCTGAAGCGCTTTGGTGTCTTTCACCACGAGATCTCTCCATTTCGAGATTTCTTCGGGTTGAATAGTCGCTGATAGCTTTGGGTTCTTCGATGGATCCGGTGGGACTCCGTGTTCGACGACGTCCCATAGTCCTTTCTGTATCAGTGTGGTTTTCGTCTTTGGAGCCCAGGTTTCGAAGTTCAGTTCATCAGAGTTCATCGATGCCGCCATTGCCGAAACAGTTAGGGTTTTTTTTTTCTCTTGGAGAGAGTGAATAAACTTAGAGGAAGACTTTTTTTTATATTCAAATCCAAATGAAACGTTTCAAATTTCGGAAACGGTTTTGGTTCGAGGAGAACTTAAGTGTTCCGGTTCGGTTCGGTTCGGTTAGAGGAGATTTGTTGTAGATTTAATTAATCCGATTAAAATTAAATACAACTCTTGAACTATGCTAATATGAAGTTTTTGTATCGCTTCTGGTTCGGATGTAACTAGGAAGAGTTATTCATATGGAAATCTAATGAAACTAAAAGTCTGGTTCAACAAATGGGTTGATACGGTTAGGGGATTTGACCCAACACCAGGCGCGACCTTCTCTTCCCTTCTGATGGGCAAGAAGAATCATTGATGAGTTTGACTTGATAGCCTTAATCCTTTCCTCAGTCATGAATCTGACATCTCCCATTCCTCGAGGCATGTAATTATTAAGCTTTTCTTGTGAAACTAGTCTAGTATGTAGAGGTATGGAATGGACTAGTGGTAGTTGTTAAAGTCTAACTGGTTTAAAGAGTGTGTGTAGTAACCTAAAGAGTGTCAGATCAGATCAGAGAGTGAGAGTGCAACAATGAAGTTTCTCTCATCTCTCTAAATCATTACATCAACCCGATCATCAAAAATAAAGAGAAGAAAGATAACGCAAACATGATTCCAAATGAAAAGTTCAATACTTTGGAATGAATTATTTTAAATTTTTTTGGTTAAAGCTTGTTATTGGTTGGGTTGTACAATTTATATATGTTTTAATAAAAATTTAGTTACAAAATTTTTATACTAATGTAGTAGTTTTATGTTGCCTTGCAATTTGCAAGGCTTATTAGATAAAGTGACACGATTAGTGTACTATGGTGTCTTGGTGTGGCGTGTCGGACACATCGTCTAAGGATATCTCCAAACATTCTTTATTTTCGACTCTAAATATAATTTTGGAATACACTTTATTTATGGAATAATCCTACCAATTACTACATTTTAGACTTGAACTTTTTGGTTTATAATTTTTTTTTTAATTTTGAATGTCTTTATTTCATATTTAAACAATATTTAAAAATAATATAATAAGTATGATATTCCATAAGATATTATTTAATAATTTTACATTAAAATAAAATATGCCAAACTAAATATAAAATATAAAACATATATAAGATAAAATAAGTGATTTAATAATCCTATAAATTATGAATTTACCATAATCAGTGAAATTGTCCAATCAATGAAAATATCTGATTTTCATTTTTTCAATTTAAAAAATTTGCTGATGAAAAAGATAATTATACATTATAAAATACATTAGTTGGTATTTGTGAGAAAATTATTATAATACTCATTACCGAAACAATATATACTATATATAAATTTATGATTTATTTATTTTTAATAATAAATATTTAGTTTAAATAAATTATATTTTTATGAATGTTTTATAAACATAAGATAGTTAGGGTTAATTGGTAATTTTTATAAGTAAAAAGTATTAGTAAAAAATATTAATAACTAAAATAGAATCATTTTGGAATATTTTTTTGAGTAAGAAATAAAATATATATTGGAGTAAAATTCAACTCTATTTTGATGTTGCATTATTTTAGAGTAAAAATTAGAGTAATACATTAGAAATACTCGAATGCATTTGTATTAGAATAGTTTCGGTCAATTTTCAGTTGTATAACTATGGTATCGGAAAACGACCAAGGAAAATTGAAGAATTCCTTAGAGATAAGTTTACAAAGATGTGTAAAGGCATATGATTTAATTTATAACTTTATCAACCTACTAGTTACTAACAAGTCTTGTTTTATCCAGAGCTCGAAAAGAACAGTCATATAAACTTATGTCGTCGCCTCGTCGGTATATGAAACAGTAAAATATTTGTAGACTATACATGTTTGACTGTTTGCTTTTAACTTGTAGATTCTTAAGTAAATAGTTGCGGGATTGGAAACCCATGCAACAATTATAGTTTTATTGGAAGACTGATAAAGAGTCTAGATGTTGAATTTTGCTTGTAATTAACAAATAATCTGGAAAGGAAAACCTAAAAGATCAAGATAAATCTACAATCTGGAAAGACAAATAATTAACATATATTCATATATAATATTATTCTGTAATAGTTTAGGAAATTATTAATATCACTCACTATATAAAAGAATATTACTTGTTGTGAATAAAAAAAGAATAGTACTTGTTGTTTACTGTTCCTTGTAATAGTTTGTTGATGTATGTCTTACTCGAAATTATACAATTTCAATGGGTTTATTTTATATAGATCAAAATTTATTTCATATAGAAGAATATGATATGGAGATTTCGATAATCAAATACAGTTTACTCTGTTTAGTTTAAATGGTTTGGTCCGATTAAAATATTAAACCTTATACCGAACGCAAGTTTCTTTTTGACGATGGTCAACCAGGGTTTTGTTGATTGTTTGAACTAGTGATTAACCACACCAATAAAAATGTTTGGAACTAGATTAATACCAAAGCCGTCCAACGTTTAAAGGACAACAGACTGATTCATACGACCGCAGTAGCAAAAACTAGAAATAAAACGACCGAACTGAAAACATGAAAACACCAAAAGAAAATAAAAGAACAACACATACGTCCACCTTACGAGTTACGTCCGTTACCAAAGTGAAAAGCATAGAGCTGACTAAGAGGTGAGATTACCTTCAACCACATTCAAACGCAGAGCTGGTCCTCTCTCATCCCACACAGGCTCCCCAAACACCGCCCCAGTCCGGTCGCGAAACGTGCATTTCTTTGGTTCCATTCTTGCTGAATAGCCTCTTGCTGTCAACTGATCAAGACTCAGCACGTTTTCCTTCAACCCAGGAACGAAAAGCACATTCTTCATCGTCTTCTTCTTCCCATCCTTCGCCATAATCTTCACATCTCCTCTTCCTTCAACCCTCACAACTCTTCCGTCTGATAGTCCAACATTAGCTTTATGTGTTCTGTCTAATCCAGAGAAGTACTTCTCGTTTGGAGTCATATGATTCGTGGTACCACATGGGTGCACCATCCACACATCCTCATCACAAGCGCCATTCACCTAAAGCATCCTCTGCGTGCATAAAGTACTCAACTTGAAAAACTTCTTCCGTCTTTCTCTTGCAGTCTCTCGCAAAGTGCCCTCGTTCTCCACACTGAAAGCACTTACCACGCCTCGAACTCCCCGCTCTAGGGTTGTAGTAACAATCCTCCTCGTTGTGATTCCTCTTCTTGCACAAACCACACCACGTACCACCACCACGCTTCGAGTCGTCGTCGTCGTCGAGACTCATACCTTTCATCATCAGAAGGCAAGCCTCCTCCGCAACGGAATCATAAAACTCGAAAAAATCAGGAAGACTCTCGAGAGGCATCTCCTCCATAATCTCCGCGTTCTCTTCCAAACACGGAGCCGCGACCTTATACGGCATCTTGAGCGAACTCAACACCTTCTTGTTAACCTCGTACTTAGATTTCACTTTGTTCAAACGACGCAGCGCTTCGAGTATCGCAGTAACTCTGTCCACGTAGGATTCGTTTTCTCCTTCATTCATGCTGAGTTCTTGGAACTGCTTCTCTAACCTAACAAGCTCCACCGCTTTGTTACCGTTTTTGAGCAGATCCCAAGCTTCTTTGGCGGAAGAAGCGGAGAGAGTCTTCCTGAAGGCAGAGTTCGGAAGAGATGATTGCATCACCTGAAGCGCTTTCGTGTCTTTCACCACGAGATCTCTCCATTTCGATAGTTCTTCGGGTTGGATCGAAGCAGATAGCTTAGGGTTCTTTGATGGATCCTGGTGGGACTCCGTTTTCGACGACGTCCCAGAGTCCTTTCTGGATTAGTGTGGTTTTCGTCTTTGGAGCCCAGGTTTCGAAGTTCAAGTTCATCGGAGATCTTCTTCTTCGAGGATGCCGCCATTGCCGTAACTGTTAGGGTTTTTAAAAAACTTTTGTTTTTTTTTCCTCTTGGAGAGAGTGAATAAATTATTAGCGGAAGACTTTCTATTTTATTTTATATTGAGTGGGCATTTACATCGTAACCGTAGAGATGTCAAACAGGTTGATCCGTCCCGTCCCGTCCCGTACCGCAGTGGGTTCATCTCTTTACGGATCACGGCGGGTCAGGCCCGCGCGGGCTGCGGTCTCCAAAAGGTCGTCCCAAGCCCGTACCACAAATTGCACACTCCTTTACAGGCTGTCCCGCGAGACATACGTTAATGTAATGTATCCGATCATGCTTGACACTGCAGGCCGCTCCAGAACACTTCCTGATGCTGCATGCTGCTCTAAGATGCCTCAAGCTGCTCCCCTACATAACCAAGTTCACATAATTAATATACATGAAATATCTACAATGCAAATTCTTCAAAATTTGTAATATATTATGCATATTTTCTCTATTAAAAGTGCATATAGAACATGAGATGATTATATATATATGAAGTCATAACCAAACAAAAAGTGCATGTAAAAATGAGATGTTAATGTATATTCTATTCTATTGATGTAACAAGATAATAATGATAACAAACGAGAGAACATGAAGAATAAAATACATATCGAAGAAGGCTCTAATCAGTAATAAGACTAACTCTTTCAGCTGAACGACATTATTGTTATAGAATTAAATAGCTTAGTCGATCAAGGCTCTAACCATAGCTTATTCTCGTTACCGCTTTGATCAGAGCTTAGTCTTGTTCATGTTATCTTAACCAAATAAAATAGTTATAGTTAATTTTGTCACACTCAAACATATTTACATACCAATTAAAGATAATTTCAGAATATATTTTTCATTAGCTTATTACTCCTAAGTTCATAAACAATTTTTTAGTTTTAATGAATAAAAATTAAATATAATCAAACACCAAAACTAAGCTGTTAATCCCAAAATTAATTAAAAACACCAAATTAAAACACTAATGGAGCTCAAAACATCATCGTCGGAGCTCGAATCATCATTGCTGAAGCTTTTTTCTTCTTTTAGAGGAAAGTCATATAAATTACCTTTTTCACTCTTTTTTATTTTTTTTTTGAGGTAAAACAAGAATTGAGGAGGAAAAAAATGCGGGTCTTTGTAATCCCGCAGACCCGCATCGTCCCGTCCCGCAAAAGACCCAATTCCGCAAAGACCCGTCCCGCAAAGCCCGCTAATTTGCGGGTCTGTAAAATCTCGGCCCAATCTCATCCCGCGACAGTTCTTTACGGGCCAGACCCGCGGTCCAGGTCCATGATTGACATCTCTACGTAACCGTAAACCCTAACTTACATTTTGAAATCACCAAATGAAACGCGTTTCAAATTTCGAAAACGGTTTTGGTTCGAGGATGACTTAAGTGTGGTTTGGTCAAGCATTCCGGTTCGGTTCGGTTTGAGGAGAGATGTGTTGTAATTTTAATTAATCCGATTAAAATTAAATACACACTCTTGAACTTGGCTGATATTGAGGTTTTGTATCGGTTCTGGTTCGGATGTAACTAGCAAGAGTTATTCATGTGGAAACCTAATGAAACTAAAGGGCTTGATACGTTTACGTGATTTGACCCAAAACCACACGCGAGCTTCTCTTTCTTCTAATGGGCAAAATAGAATCATCGATGAATTTGACTTGATAGCCTTTATCCTTCCCTCAGTCATGAATCTGACATCTACCGTTCCTCGAGGCATGTAATTATTAAGCTTTGCTTGTGAAACTAGTCTATTATGTAGAGGTGTGGAATGGACTAGTGGAAGTTGTTAAAGTCTACTGGTTTAAAGAGTGTGTGTATAGTAGTAAGTAGCAAATTTACTACAATGGTGTATGTGTAAGAGAGTGTTAAAATATGAGAGTATGAATGGCAACAAAGATGTTTCTATCATCTCTCTGAATCATAGCATCAACCTGGGAATAAAAAAAAAACAAAGAGAAGAAATGGATAATGCAAACCTGGTTCAAATGAAAAACTCGCCACTTTTGACTAAGAAAGTTGACAATAGCTAATAAGATACTTACCAAGATTATAAAACACACAAAAGACTAAAAAGTTAATTCCAAAGATTTAAGCTCTGATTGATAACTATTGTGTAATCGCAATCGTAAAAAAAATTAATTAAACTACGGAAAAAGTAATTAAGTTACAAAAAAATTTAAAAAATTACAGAATGATGGAATACATGTTAAATTGATGAGAATATTTATATGGTATTCACTTTTTATAAAGAAAACAAAATGTCAAAATAAGTAAATAAATTATAGTATAACTTTATTTACAACATAACTATTTATTTTTTAATACGTTTTAATAATAGATTGACATTTTATAATACTACAAAACAATTCATAGTATAACTTTATTTACAATATAACTATTTATTACTATAAAAATTGTTACTATTTATTTAAAATGTTATTAGCATAAATTTAATAATATGAAAATGTTAATTTTGTAAAATTTTCCACAGCAATCTACTAAAACTCACTTTTCCACCAAATGAATATTATTTGAATATTATTTTATATTTTTGTCAGCAAAAACGTGAACCTACTTTTTTGCGTTTTTTTTTATTCGGCAACTTTTGTTAATTGGTAAAATATTTGCAGAATTACGTTTGAAATGTGATTCTGCCATTCCACAAAATTACCAATCAAAGCCTTATAATTAACCCAAAAAATGGCTCAATACTAGAAGAAGTTTGACTCGAACTTTTAACCATAAACTACTATTTTCCATCTTATTTAACAACTAGTGGTATTCCGACGCTACGCGCCGGGTTCATGTGTTTTATTTTTATATAAATTTATTATTTATTTTATGATCTTAATAAAGAAAATATGTTAACAGATATGAAAATGAAATTTTTTTGAAAGAAATGAAAAATTTTCTGATCCATTTGATAGTAGTTAGTGGGTGTAATGTATTACTTTGTTTTGAAGTTGCTTAATTCAAAATAGAATAGCATATGTAGTTGTGACTAATCAATTAGGTAAAAATAGAATAAAAAACTGATAGTCGTAACAAAGTTAATTTAGTTGGAATTTAAAGTTGATGTTTTATTTAGAGAATATACTTATACTCTTAAGTACCATGTGTTTAGTGTATATAAGGAACACCATTTGAAATTTTATTTTTTAGACTAATTTGAATTTAGATGTATGTAATTAAGTTTTGTTTATATATTCTTCTTATTTGATTTTTGGTAAGAAATAAAGTTTTCTGTTTTGTTATCGAAAATTTATTAATTATGTTTTACTTTTCATATATGTTGGATTTGAAGATTAATTTTATTATTGACATTAGACATAAAAATATTTATGTTTAAGTCATGATATTTTTTGCTAGATGTCGTAAATCTTAACGTGTTTCCAAAAAAATCTAAAATATTTATGATATTTTGCATGTTAAATAAAAATAAAAATATAAAAACTAAAGTTAAATATTTCTTGAATGTTTTTATACATATTCATACTATTATTTTATGTTTTTTATAAAATATTAGAAAATACTTAACTTTAGTCTATATTTATTTATTTTCATAGATTATATATTATTATATAATAAAATTTATTTATTTATTTATTAATCCACGGTTGACCCGATAATTTGGAAGATCATCCGGTTTACCGTCCAGTCGAGTTTAAAAACATTGATTGTGTGGGAATCCAGATTCGCTAAAGGCTCACTAATGTTTTATTTTTTTACTCTCAATTTATATTAGATTACTTAGTAAGTTGGCGAATGCGGGTTGATTTTTTTTTTTGGTGTAGGTTATGGGAATTGCTCAGACTGTGATTTATATTATGTTTTATCCAAAGTATTGAGTATGAATTAATACAACATCTATATATACTAAAGAAAGTAAAATTATATTTTTGGAGTCATACCTTGTATGAAAAAAGTAGTTTCAAAAAATCAAAACAAAAAAAAATCATTTTGATCAATTTTCTAACTTGTAATATTTGCTTTTATCAAAGAAACGATTAAAGTTGATTAGAAGAGGCTATATATGGATCATAAGCTTAATTTCAACTAAAGCCCAACTTAGTTAAAATCTATGTCCTAATAAGGTCCAGTCTTCCATTCCACTTTTGCTGCTTTTTTCTTAGTCATAGTTCGTCTTTTAAGCGGTCTGGAGTCGGTGATGATGTCTGAAGTCATATCAACTTTCAGATGGTGACTTCTTATCTGGTGAAATATTCTGTTGAAAAACAGAGCAAGAGTCATCTCTTTCACCTAAAACTACGCTCTTTCAGACAAATAGAGAACTATTGTTTTCTTACGAAGATGGTTTACATGAACAGAGAAGTATAATACATACATACAAAATCAAGAACTGAAAGAGAACAAACAATAGACTTGAACCAAGCAAAGCAAAAGGTAAAACTGTATATATCATTCAGGCGTAAGAAAAACAAAAACGGCGTAAGAAAAACAAAAACATAAACCAATTTTCTTCTTTTCTTTTGTATAGCTTGAAAAGTGAAGTATATAAAAACTCTTTACTTCGCCATTGAAGCAACAATTTCCTCTAGCTGTCTCCATGTTTCTCCATTCTTATTCTTGTTATCTTCTGCATTTAGCTGATCCTCTTGAAACTTGCACAAACATTCTTCAAAAAACTCTGGATTTGTATCATACAAAACCTTGAGCACAATCTCTGTCAAGTTCTTCACAGCCTGGTTCCAATGGCTACTACCGTTTCTTCTCCAAAGCTGGACAGTGGAATGATTCTGCTGTTATGTCTCACCAAGTCACTAACATGATCCTTGTTCCATGAGTATAGAGCCCGTTCCGCTACCTAAACACACACACACAAGCAGTGAAACTCATGAACTATCCAAGAGTCTTAACAAACGGTAGATGAAAGTTTACTACCTGAAAGTGAGAGTTGCTCAAGCTCTGAGCAATTTGGCGATCATATAACGTTCAAACTCTGTTACACCGGTGGGTCTCCAGCCGGTTGACACTGATAGTGGCCGCCTGAAGCATAAGCCACAAAATCATCAAAGCTGAGAATTTCTCAGTTTAAAAAGAACAGTAAAAGGTACAAAAGAAATTTGCAATATGGATATAATATGGTGGAACAAATATAAACATCAACTAATAGGCAAAAACGGTCCATTTTCTCAGACGCAAAATATAACACTGTAAAAACATAAATCAAACATGAGAACATGGGAAATGGATATAACACAAATCTACAGCAGGAACCCCAAAAAACAATGAACTTTAATAATCTGGAAGTGGCTAAGTATATACAAACTAACCGGAGATCTAATTAAAATTATAAACGAAAATCCAGTAAAAAAATAATTGAGAATCAGTGTTTTGTATACTGATTCGCTTAGAACAAAAGATGAGTATGAGAGCATGAACACTTACCTTTTTATAGCAGAGCTTCCACCGCGTTGAACTCTCCACAGTTGCATTGAATGGGGACCGTCTGTGATTGGGGAATCGGTTACCGCCGGACGAAGAAGACGAAAGATCTCTCCACGGAAGAACGCTTCTGGAGACGCGAGAGATGGAGACTCAACAAACCTAATCCGAAACGCAACGTTTAATTCTTAAACATAAACGAAACCAAAAAACAAAGTATCATTAAATCAGAAAGCAACGCGCCTGACATAAGATAACGCGTGATAAACACTGACCACTTACGGCGCTGACACGTGTCAAGAAAACCCCCCACTCTAAAAAGAAACGTGGATGGCTTGAAATGCCAGAATAGTCAACTTTATATATATAGATATGAATTCTACTACTCTACTAAACGGACACTCTTTTATTTTACGGGTATACCCGTTTAGTAAATGTCTTATAGGGTTAACCATGTGTGAACCCGTTAATCTTTTTTATAAATAAACGGGTACAGGTTCGGCCTATTTAGACCCTGCCCATTAAATCCCGTGGTAGTAGACCCGTTTTAACATCCCTGATAATATTACAATCAGGTGAATGTATACTGCGGAAAGGTGCATGTTTAACAGCCGGACAAAATTGTACTAGAGCACTATTATCAGTCGCATGTAAAGCAATATTTATGACAATTAATAATAACTAGATCTTGACCCGTGCGACCGCACGGGTATTAATTTTCAGTTTTAGTTTCTATTTATTTATACTAAATAGTATATTTATAATATTTGATCGTATTTGACCAAAAATACTTAATATATATATATATATATATATATATATATATATATATATTTATTCTTCATCCAAATATTCAAGTTAAATTTATTTTAATTTTTAATTTAGGTACTTTAGCTTACATTACTCAAATTTACATGTTATATTTTTTAGATTGAAGGATATTTAAAGATATATAAATTTTGAAAATTTAAAAATAATTTAAACGGGTTATCAAACCCGCAAAGATCTAAATCAAACCGGAATCAAAGTTTATAAATACCCGAATAGAGCTAGAATCTTTAAACTCGAAAATCTCAATTCCGAATAAATTTTAACTGAATTCGAGAATCTTTGATTATTGTTTATCTACTTTAGATGTTTACTTTTGACTATTTTTTATATTTCAAATCAATTTAAAATAGCTTATATCTTGGATATTAACTCGAAAAATAGCTAACATATTGAAGTATATAAATATGATTTAAATACATTCGAATATCCGAAATATTTCGTTCAGATAAAGTTTAGTTATGGTTCTCTAGATACCAAAATGGTAAATCCGTTTGGATATTATCTAGTTTCAGTTTAAAATTGGTAATACTTTTTTCGTTCAGATTTGTTCAATGAAGAGTTGATATTGTAATTTTCATGAATTGTTTGTCCAATAAAAATGTAATTTTTTGAATTTGACATTGATTTAATTGAGAAGTTAATGAAGTGTAATTAATATAGATTTAATTTTAGAAAACACATTAATGTAAGTGGAAAAGACAAAGCATTAAAATAGGAAGTATTATTTAATTGTGTATTTAATTCAATTTTAATTTTGAAAAACACATTAATCAAAATGGAAAAGACAGCATTAAAATAGGAAATATTATTTAACGTCAGTGACATGGAAGTGTAAATAACACTGAAAACTAAGAGGCATTCTATATGTGTATTTCTATTTTAATAATATAGATAGATATAGTTCACTAAAAAAAACCTTATAGTGCATAACTGTATTCCCATCTTAACATCATAAGTTCAATAACCGCTTCTACTCAACCGAAGAAATTAAATAGTATCTATGGTGATCTCAAGAAGTTGTCATGTTCAAGTTTAAGAAAAAGTCTGTTACCATAGTAGTAAATCAAACCGTGAGAGAGTTAGGTCAGGAAACTGCTATTGGTTTATTTTATAAAGAGATGTTGTGTACCTTTCATTCGTGTTTCTATAGAAACCTTAGCCAGAGATGCTTTGCGAGCCAGTGGTAAAGCCATCAGAAACAAAGAGATGCATGAGTATCAGCTCCTGTGACTTGGAAATAGAAGGAGATTAGTGTTAAGCAAAGATATCAGACACAGAAGGAGATTAACTTTACAGCCATCAAACATAAAGCTAGATAGCGGATTTAAAAATAAGCTCTTAGTGACTTTGTTTTTTACCTGTTGGCGGAGCCGTTACATTGGTAGAACAAGAAACTGCCAGTGACTAACGGATGCATTAGCTTGATTGATGTTAAGTCTCTTGGTTCTTTAATTATCCCAGTCCAATTGTGCTTCTTCCAGCTGAAGAATCAACAGAGGTACGAGCATCATGATGGACCACTTGTTTAAGAGTTTTGAGGCGGTGAAAATGGTAGAAAGGCTAAACAGATTGATCAAAACTTAAAAAAAAAACGCACAAATGATATCGAATTCTTTCCCTTGCTGGCCCCTTGATCTAATTGTATGGTTTTGAACTTGAGAGGAAAACAAAACAAAAATTCTTAACTCGAGTTTAAATCCAAAGTAGAACCGAACTATAAAGCTTGCGAATCAAGTATCTAGCCAATCATTTAAAGCAGCACATGACCTTTTTTTTTTTTTTGAGACAAATAATGTGGCATATAGAGTGTGCATGGCAAAGAAAATAAGAAGTGCTCATCGCAGAAGTCAGAACTTGATGATAAATAATTAGGTCATCAAAACATAAAGAAGAAGTGCTCATTGCATAACTTGTTAATAAAAACACCTTTTAGTGATGTTGAAGAATATACATAGTTCAAGAGAAAAAAGAGAAGAGAGCTAGAAAATTTCATAACCAGGTGATAAACTTGGAATATAAGGAACAGCTAAGCCGTAATCACCAGAATAATACAAATGATAAACAGTTGAGTCAGGATCAAGATCAAAGTCAACAAGGTTCTTTTGATGGGTAAGCGAGAGAACGACCTTGTTCTCAACCCTTGAAATGGCCAAAGGTGTGAGAGGCTGTGAAGTGATACCACCAAACCAACAGGAAGTAGAATTCAAGTCAACTGAGAAGATTCTCTCCCACTGGTCGCATTCTTCAACCCTCCACCAAAACTCTTGCTTACAATCGCCCTTGAGTTCAGAAATGCACAGACGACCGTCAAGATTGCATAAACCAATTTTGTCACTATAGGCATTAGGGGAAATAAAAGGCGGTGTTGAGGTGACTTGAAACATCTCTGTATGAATATCGAAAACTATGAGCTTGGTTTGTGTTGATGCGTATCCTTGTTCATCTCCCGTGAGCCAGTATAACAATCCGTTTGCACATGTTGGTCTCTGGCTAGACAAGATTTGGTGATGATCAAGAGGTCTGGTAGTCACGACTCTCCATCTCCATTCCTCTAAATCAAAAACCTCGCATCTTGTCTTCTTCCTCTTGCTCAAGGTAGCAGGATATATATTATAGAGCCACACTATCTTATATCGTCCTGTGACGTTGTCTTTCCCAAATCCGAACATAGTAAATGATATGAATGGAAGACGCGGACGAACATCATGTTCAGCTATTAGCTCCCGCTCCAGATCCGGATCTGGATATTTTTTATGGAGCTGCTGAAATTTCGCCAAGGGGAGTGGTAACAACGCCTTTTCTGTGGCCATATTTACCACTCTCACTGATTGAGTCAAGCAGTAGATGCAGACAAGGCCATCGCAGCATTCGGAGATCTCGATAGGACCGTTAATCTCTCCAATTGCAAGATAGAGGCTCTCTTCAAGAGAAGCCGTCTCCAAGTCCCTTTGCTCAAACTCGATATGATGTAGACCAAAAAAGACAAACATGAGTTTATGATCCTTGCTTCTCTGATGAGCCATGTGTCTTGCCCCAAAATCTCTTGTCTTAATCACCGATTCCCAATGCTTTGAAACAGCTTGAAACCTCACAATCGATCTCACCGGAAGCCTCATCACGATTTCTTCCATGACATCATTGGGGATCTCAGTCTTCCACTCTCTTCTTCCTTTTCTTCTCCGTTTGCTTTCTCTCACGATTCTCTGATAAATCTCCATGGACGCCACCTATGTTCTTCCACTCGCAATCTATTTACATATATAGCAAACCCTCAGATTTTCCTTTTTTTTTGTTTGGGTTACAAACCCCGTCGATTTCCTTTTTTTTTTTTTTTTTCAACAAGGAAACATGTGACAGGATTATGTCACTACGTTAGCTACGCCGACTTGACTGTTTTTATGCATTTGTTTTAGTTATATCTCTAGGATAATTATCAATCTGTTAAGATGATTATTATCATAAGTGTTTTGTGATAAGGATCTTTTGTTTTATATAAGGCGTAGCCTTCTCGAGTTCTTAATAACAATAATACAATTTACAATCTTCTCAATCTACTATTACTTTCTGTGCAAGCACCGAACTATAAAGCTTGCGAGTCAAGTATCTAGCCAATCATTTAAAGCAGCATATAGCCTTAAGGATTTTTTTTGTTTGGGGGGGGGGGTGGAGTATAATATTCATATAGCCTTAAGGATTTTTCATTGATAAGCATTAGTAATACTCAAACAAATTGGTAATCCATTGATACACATCATCATCAATGTGAACAAGGATGATAGATGTGTGTATAGTAAACATCAGGACTTTTTTTCTGAACTCACCGAGCAACCATAGATTCCAAACAATGGTGTTGTTAAAGATGCTAGTGAATGCAGTGCATGACTGAACTTGCTGATATTTGTTTAGAATACGGATATATGGACCCAGACACATGAATTTGTATCACTACTAATGATCCTCTGGCATAGCTTGATAGTCTATTAATGAACTAGTACTCAAGAAACAGCAAAAAAAAAGAAGAAGAAGCTCAATAAAGCCATAACAAAACACACACAAGTTTTGACTTACATAGACATGAGTGCATTCCTTTTCCAGGGCCTCCAGCTGAGAATGAGCCGCCTCCTCCCATGAGCATCTACAATGAGACAGCAAATCTTTCATAGATACCTCTCCACCAGTATACTGAGATTTCGGCTCCACTTGACGAGGTACATTAGGAAGGTCAGAAGTTATTAATAGCTCAACAACTTTTAAAAGTTCCTCGTGTTCAACTCCACTTGCCGCCAGTACCCATACGTGCAGCAATGAAATTCTCCTGAAATACCCCGGATCAAATGATTAAAACAATTATAATAATCACAGAGGTTCTCAAAACATGATTGCTGCCTTACAGTCATAAATTCCTCCAAGAGTTCCCCCATTCAATCTATCCAAAGCAGAGTCATGGGCGTACAGAGGATTCGCCAATGCACCGGAATAACCAGCTGTGTGAACGGCCTCCATGAGGAGACCCATACGGTTCTTTGCAAGCTCTGCTATCTCTAAAACAAACACAAGAATATATATGATTACTATAATCTCAATCAACGAGAAAAATCTCGATGATGAAACCATGAAAGGTATTGGTATTGACCTTGAGAGCCTTGGCTCGTGAAGCTTCCGTGCGATACATGGCTACTGTGGAAACCCTAAATCGGAGATAAATGAGTACCGAGTCGACGAAGAGAGAGCACGAGGCTGATCAAGTTGAGCAATAGGCTGGCTAAATGGTAAAGGGAAATTGCAAAAAATGAAAATTAAAGTAAAAAAAGGAAAACATAAAGCAATATTGATAAAGTAAATTCTACGAGTATGAAACTATGAATAGGAGGACTACGTGTGGTGCAAGGAAACTTCTGGTTCAGTTTCTCAATCGATTTTTGGTTCGCTCCGGTATAATCTTGGAGTGGAGAAAACAAAGAGAGTGAGAGATAAAGCTATATAATCTTGTGAGTTAGTTAGTGGATTGGTGTGAACAAGTCAAAACTTGATGTCTGTGGAAGAGGCCTAAACCTCTCAAGTTCATAACTAAAAATACATTCTTCAAATCTGATCTTTACTGGCCGGCTAAAAGAAAAATGTTCCAATGAGTAGTTAGAATTAGAATATTTTTTTTTTCCTTGCAAGAAACCATTCAAAAAACTTATTCATGTAGGTTAACAAATGTTACAAACCAGATCAACTATTGATCTCTCAGAACATTCTTGACTGTAATTCAAAAGCCCCAAAACACCAACAAATCAACTCAAAGAGTGACAGAAAAGAGTGCACTCACTCACTCACTCACTGGAATTTATTCTTCTGTACACTAATCGAGGAAAAGAGGAGAGAGAAGCTTGAGGAGACGTCTTACTCTACTCTCTCACCTCTCCAGACAACGTTCCCTCCTCTTCTTCCCCATCGAACTCTTGTTCTACACCTTTCACCTGCACATAACCTCTTTCGTTAGAAGAAGAGTACAGTCACAAGTTCTTGATTCTTTAATGGTTACTTAACACCAAAACATTAAGACAGAGAGAGGTGCAGAAACTTAACAATCTATAGTAAGAAACTGCTTAGGAGGATCTATGTTACCTCGGGTACATAATGCATGAGCATGTTTTCTATTCCAGATTTTAATGTAACAGATGAGCTTGGACAACCGCTACAAGCTCCTTGCATCCTCAGCTTCACTATTCCGCTGTCACTGTTCAAACCCCCCACCAAAAGGATTTTACTTCAGCAGATAAAAAGAAACAAAGAGAGAGAGAGACCATTGAGGAAGTAAATAAACTTACGGATCAAACCCACAATACTCAATGTCCCCACCATCATCTTGGACTGCTGGTCTGATGCGCGTTTCCAAGAGTTCCTTGATCATTGCCACGGTTTCAGAGTCATCCTGAAATACAAAAAAAAAATACAACAAGACTTGTTACCAAACTGTAATTACCAGAACATCATATTTATGGGAGTATGGTCTCTCTCTCTCTCTCACAATAAAGTTTGTTAGGCTAAGCTACTACTTCCAAGTTCCTCCTAACACATATATTTCATCAGCTCACAAAAGCAACTAGAATATATTCCATAATCAACTATATAACTTGTACATCATCAAACTATAATAACTCTCAATCAATTCAATAAAAGGAGAGGGGTTTTGACCTCGTTGATAGCAGTATCCTTGGCAGCAGCAGCTTGCGAGTCCAGAAACAGAGGCTGGCCAGAAGAGTAGAAATCCATGACAGCTGCAAAAATCTCAGGCTTGAGTATATCCCATGATACATCATCTGACTTGGTGACAGTGACGAAATCAGAGCCAAAGAAAACTCGAACCACACCTGCAAAATCAAAGAAAAGAATCACACCACATCCTTTCTTTCAATCATACAAAGGAAGAGATAACAAGACAGTACCATCGATGGAGTAAATGGACTTGGCCAATGGAGAATTTAAAGCTGAACGAACGTTAGGAAAATCAGCACTTCCAACCTCCATGACTGGCTTTCCAGGATAAAACATGAGAGAAGAAGGATTCGGAGTTGATTGCGTTTGTATAAACATGGTCCTTCTCTGCCCTGCTGTTCCATGAGGTAACGTAACACCTAGTTAGACAGACCCCTAAAGACTGCTATTATCAAATGATCTACGACACAGATAGAACAACAACAACAACAAGTCCCAGTCATTTAATATACGAAAGCAAATAGCCAAATCCATACCTCCGAGGAAAGCCCATTTCTGAGGAAGTAAAGAAGATCTAGAAGAAGAGGTGAGATCAGGTGAATTGGTCGGTACGTGCGCTGCCGCCGAGATGAAGAGCGAGCGACGAGATACCAGAAGAGAAGAAGAAAGCTTACTACTTCCTCTAGAAATGATCTCGCGACCACCGAGTCGCGAAAGAGAGTTCACAATCCTCCCTATCCCTTTCATTTGCTTGCTCAATGTTTTAAAATCGCAATCTCTCGAAACCGTTAGGGTTTCGTCCTAATTCCAGACCGTACCCGGATAAAAAAAGACAGAAACTTTTGTGACGGATTGTCGGAGAGAGAGAGAGACTTGTATACGCGCTCTGTCTATAATTTATTCACCGCTGGGGCATATATGTAAATAGTGTGGAAATTGACTTTTCCAAGAACGAGTCTTTACAAGCAGCAAATTCTAAATTATACATCATCTCAGAGACATGGATGAACAAAAAAGTATCAGCTTTGTCACACTTTTCAACTAGTTTCTAGAACTCAGAAGAACTCGTCTCTCTTCTGTTGTGTCTGAACGGTTTGGTCTTGGCTACATCTACCACTATCATCCACCCGTTAATAATCTGCGCCAGAGAGAGAAACAACCAAATAACATCTGAGTCAAGCGTCTTTCCTTCTCTCTTTTTTATCACATTCATATTCAGATTTTACTTTTTGAGTATATAAGAAAGGCTTTTTTACCTTTCCATTCATCTCTTTTAGTGCAACGCTTGCAGCTTCCTCTGTTGTGTACTCTATAAAGGCATAACCTTTTGATCTCTTTGATATCTTGTCCATTATTATTTTTACTGCCACATTAAAGTTATATACATAGGCCGTGTTATTATATCTATTATTGTTCCCAGTGATGTTTTTAATAGTAAATCATAAATTACCTTCCACTAGTTCACCGAATCCTTCAAAGGCTGCACGCAATGTCTTCTCAGATGTGTAGAAAGACAGTCCTGAAATGTGACCAAACCAAATATCAGTACATATAATCCACTGTAACAACTTATACCTTCAAACGCTCTAGAGAATGTGCCACTTAACAGATTATGCAATGTACATACAATCTCAAGTGTTCACATACCTGTTATAAACAGCTTCTTCGTCTTAACAGGAGGAGACTCTGAACTTTCCCTTGAATCTTGTCTACTATTATCACCTTTTGGAAAAAAGAAAGAGAGAGAGACAAGATCACAACAAAAGTGAGATCATATTATACTTACACACCCCATCAAATCAACTAAAAGGTAGGGTTGTCATTGGATAAGATCAGTATCCACCTTCATAGTCTTTGTTTAGTGACTCAAAATTGTTATCCGGGACAACAGCAAGAACACCAGGTACACCTGCATCCATCAAGACACCGTCCCTTCATCTGTTAAGCTTAATTCAGGGGAGCAAAAACATTTGTTGTCTGAATCACAAACCAGCTAACTCTTCGGCGCATTTTTCATCCAGATCACAGCAAAAACCGTATTCGGACTCCCAAGAAACATGATAAAGACACATCTGTGCATCCTTTTCACTGCAAACGCAAGGGTTACAAAAAGGCTGTTAAAAGGTGAAGGACACAATAGCTTCCCCAAAGAAAGAAAGGACTAAACAAGAAAACTCACTTCCACAAAACCTTGGATAACAACTGAACACAATGATCAACCATCTGTGCTTTAGTAACAATCCAAACTCCTGGCTTGTCTATCCGGACCATCCAGTGTTTCACTGTCCCATGATCAAACAAGGAAACACCTGTCTGGTTCCCAATGCCATAATTCTTATTCCCGGAACTGTAATCAGCTTCAGGTCTAACAGATAGTACTTCAGGCAAGCCTAAGTTCATAGAAAAATAATTAAAAACAACTAACTGACCAGAAAAGAAACAGAATTTGTAACAAACAATACTAACAAGCGAGATGGCGTGAAGCATCTTCGTCGATATGACAACAAAACCCAAAATGGGTATCAAAGGAAGCATCATATATACTCATCTGCGCATCCTTTTCGCTGCAAAAAACATAAAAGGTAAGCAAAGCACAAAACTCAGAAAGAAAGAAAAGGAAGAATGAGCAGAAGAAGAAAAGGAACCCACTTTCGCAACACTTTGGCAAGAATCTCGACATAGTAATCTACAATATCGGATTTTGAAGAAACCCTTTGTGGAGGTCTGTCCAAAATTACCATCCAGTAGGTGTTTAGGGAGAGAGTAGTAGTAGAAGACGACGGTGCGGATACTGCAGAGGAGGAGTATACAAGGTGTGATGAGAAAGAGAGATGATTCTTCCGAAAAGTTCCGAGCTTTATGTTGGGGGAAGAAGGCGAAGAGAAGAATCGGTTGTGTAAGTAAGAGTTGGAGATAGGGAGGAAGAAGGAAGCGGAAGCAATAAGAGCTTCCATGGTAACTCCTTCAAAGTTTGTTTCCTCTGCTCTCTCTCTTTGTTATCATTATTAAACCGATAACTCAATTTAAACCGATAATTGAATTTGAACCGAATTAATACTCTCTTTGTTTCATAAGAAGTGTCTTTCATCTAAAAATTAATTTGCAAAACAACATTAATTTTATCTCAAATAATAGGAAAATATCAAAGTTACACTTCAAAAACGGAGGGAATAGTACTTTTAACTGTTTTTTAATACTCCTTCCGTTCTCAAAAATAAGATTTTCTAGATTTTATTATTGTTCCACAAAAATAGATTTTCTATATTTTTAAAGTATTTTTGTATACTTTTAGAAAATATTAATTGTGAATATTTGAATTGGTTAAATTTGATTGATAGATAATTATTGGAAAGTGTATAGAAAAATAAATAATAAATTAAAATGTAAATACTTATTAAATTCTTAATAAACGCGAAAACTCTAAAAAAAATTTACTTTTGAAAATAGAGGGAGTAACTGTTAGTTTCCGGTTAGCATAACTTTCATCCATTTCAAAAATATGTAAAATTTCACATATATAGTAATAAAATTTAAAATTTTCAATATTATTTTTGTGAATAATCTTTTTAAAAAAAATTCCAGCTAACTAAAATTTAACAAACATAATTATTATCTTAAAAGTTTATAAATATCATTATTACCTAATAAATTAAATTAAAATGTAAAAAGATATTAGTATAAATAATTATTTTAACCGTAAATTATTTTAAAACGAATTAGAATTATGTAATTACGGGATTTGTTTTTGTATTTGCTCATCATATCAAAACTATAAATTGTAGTCAAATATCATCATCTTTTAGAAAACAAGATTATTGTCTTAAAATAAAATTACAAAATACACTTCTTGAAAATATAAAAGTTAAAATATCTGTAAAACTTAATGTTTAGCTTTTAGATTTTAAAATTCATTCTTTAAATTTTAATATTTAAAATAAATATTTACTATATTAGATTTATTGTTTGTTAAAAATATTTTAATTTATATTTAATTAATGATATTTAATGAAAATGTTCTCAGTATTTTTTTTTTTATTAATTCTGTAAATTTTCCTTGCTGTAAAATTTGAATCTAGTCAGCGCAATTTTATAGAATTTGGTAACAAATCCAAGCAGTTTAACCGGAGATAGAAGAACTGTGCTAATCTGACCTGAGTCCAACGGTTTAAAAGAAAACCGGGAATCTTTCAGTTATAACCAAATAAAAATAACATTTGGATCTATAAGCAAAAAAAAATCTGAAAAAAGAACAAAAACTCTCCGTCTCGAACAGGGAGAGATGAAGAAGCACGCCGGAGCCGAGAAGAAGAGGGTTAAACGATCACCAGGATCTTCATCCGCCGCCGCTAGAGACTTCCGGTTCCGATCCTCCACCTAGGGTTCGCTGCCTCTCTTCTCTCATTACTCGCTAATCTCTTAACATATAAAACATTGTGTTTAGGTGTTCGTTTCCCTTTTGTTTGCTCTGCTTTATTGAGAATAGATCTGTGATTTATAATATAATAAATTGATTCTCTGTTTGCTAAATTGTATATAAATGTGCAGATATGTGATGTTACATTGTTGAAAGTTTGAGTCTTTTGGCCATTTGTAATGTGAATTTTGATCCTTTTTCTTTTTTTGTTGTGGTGTGGTTTAATAGAAGCAACAAGGTGTGAAGAAGGATGTGTTTCAGTTGTTTGCTGAGAAAGTTAGAGACAACAAGGGGTTGGAATCGAGATGGGCTGTTATGGAGGAAGCGCGAGTCGAATACTTCAGAGGGAAAGACTTTGTGAGCTTCTTGAAGAATCACCCCGAGTGTAAAGAGATTCTTGAAGAAGATAAAGACCTTGACGCTGAAGATATCGCCAATGTGTTGTTGGGGAAGAACCTCCTTCTCCGTTGTGATCGTGTTACTAAAACTCTTCGTCCGGGGAAGAAGAAGCTCTCTACTTGGCCTGCTCATCTTGAGATTTTCCGTGTAAGTTTATTTTGGTTCATATGTGTGTATTCAATAGCTCTAGGGACTAGGGGGGTTTGATGCTTTGATTTGTTGTTGTGTGTAATGGCGCAGGATGATCAAGGATTCTCTGAAACTGATGCGTTTTTTGCGTGGACTTTTGAGAAACGGCATCCACTGTGGCAAACGCTTTTGTCCTTCTTCTGGCCTGTATTGACTCTCGCTATTTGTTTGTTTCCTGTGTACCCACACCGTTGCAAGCTCATCGTTCTCTACTCTTGTGCTGGCATTCTTTTGATGATTCTCTCCTTGCTTTTCGGTAACCCCTCTACTCTTTTATTAATCTAGTTTAACGATAGATTATTACTGATATTATTATGCTTTTGCTTGATTACTGTGGCAGTGAGAGCTGTTGCTTTCGGTGCTATGTGGATTCTTCTTGGAAAGCGTGTCTGGTTCTTCCCCAACATTCTTGCAGAGGAAGCCACATTGAAGGAACTGTTCCGTTTCTGGCCAAAGAAAGACGACGAAGAACCTCCTAAGTGGACGTCTCGACTTTTCTACACGGTTGTGGCTGTTGTTGTTGTCATGCTGCTCAGGCGCCATGCCCCTGATGAAGCTGCTCGGGCCAGGTATATAACTTAAAACCAAGATAACATTTTACTGTACTCTTCATCTGGTTTTAACAGAGGCTGACTTGTGATTACTTTGTGTGCATACAGGTACCAAAGGAGGATGTCAAACATCATTGATGATGTCCTTGAGTGGTCACCAAAGCTAGCACTCTCTGGTTTGATGGAGAATCAGCCACCTGTGAACATCACAGAGGCGTCTAACAACTCCTCAGATTCCGCAGCAGGTCCCGACCATACTGAAGAGGCTGAACTAGACGAAACTCAAGCCGAGGAGGAAGCTGAAGACTTGGCCAGCTCGGATATAAAAACATAGAAACCAAAGTTCAATGGAACAATAAGTCAGCTTATGTGACCAAGACGACGAAGTTTAGTTCTTTATAAGAAAGTCTTTGAAAGATTTTGCTGGTTATTCCATTTAACTACTTTTAAGTATTTAGTTATTTAAAACCACAGTTTTGGATTCAAAAATTCAAGTCTCGGATTAAACCTAAACGTTTACTAAAGAGAGTTGACAAAGGAAAGCAGCAACGTTTGACATATCCCCAAAGGAAAAAAAAAAAACCGAGTATTTGTACAGAGGACTCTTCAATGGCTGCTGCTACCAAATAAGCCAACAAAGAGAAAGCCAAGAATGAATTGCCCAGTGGAGAGGTCACTTGATGGCTAGACGAGCTTGAGAAGGGTGGTTTGAGGAAATGCTGTTCCATTGCTGCCCTGAACAGTCTTCTGCTTCTTCCCTTCTCTTAGACGCTGAGCTTTGCATCTCTTCAGACTGTGTTCTATACTCATCATTCCAAGCTTCAGGTTGATCAGAATGAGATGAGGTGGGGGACTGAGTACGAGAACCATTGCTTTTCTCTCTAGCTTTAGGCTGTGAAGCTTCGGTGTTTGTTTTCTTTGCAAACCGTCCTCCAGTGCCCCTAGGCCTCCTCATAGCATGCTGATGCCGAGATTCATGGAGATAAGGCTGTGTAGCACGCACGCAGCCAAAGAAGAATTATAAAGATGATGATGGCATTGAGCAGTGTGATAAATTCACATAAGAGATCAGAGCTCTAGAGAGACTAATAATAATAATAATATGCAATTCACCTTTCTGGATTTGATTAGCTTCATTTCAAGCTCTGCCTTGGCGCGTGCCTGCCTTCGCCTAAGAATCGCCTGGTACTGTTTTGCATTCACATACACTGGTTCTTGTGCCACTTCAGGAGGCAGTGGCATTCTTGAATGAGTCATCCCACCATACGGAACATAAGCCTGATAAGGGAAAGTGATATAGCTTTATCATAAAAGTCACATGGAAAGCCTAAATCTTGTAACAAAATGCATCTTCTTGTTTATTTGTAACAAAATCATTACACGCCATGAAAACTGTTAAACCTGCTAAACTTTAGCACCTACGATTAGTAGAATATTTTAACCAGTAATCAATCTCATGTCTCACAAGTCACAACCCAATAGCAGACAAGACGTACCATCCCAAATAGTTTTAACATAGAAGAAAGTAAGCTGGAGGATTAAGTAAAGATTCATATATACGAGGGAAATAAAGTAATAATACCAAGGGATAGGTTCCCATCATTCCAGCATAATATGGATCTTGGTATGGATTTGAGGATGCCCATCCCTGCATAATCCATAGCCCCCCCCCAAAAAAAAAAACGAAACTGTAAGCAACCACAGCTAAAAGAAAAGCATACAGAAAAAAAATAGACAACTAATCAGGTATACAACTGTGTGGCTAACAAGTTGGGGGTGAGGAGGTGGTGCAGTCCCATGTTGAACAACAAGTTGTTGACTTTTTTCACTGTAATCTCCAGCTGCGTATAGAAAATACAGTAACAAAAATAGTTAGCAAAATCTGCAAAGTGTAAGCACCACCATAATTAAGAACAAGTCAATGCATGCACCTGACTGTTGGGGAGAGGAGTTTGTGACTTGTGGTGATTCCTTGTTACTATTATCATCTCTGTTAGATGGTGGTGACTTGGACCCATTAGTTGTTGATTCAAATGCTATAGACTTATCTCCCTCAGCTTCTTCCACAAAAGAATTTGCATTGCAGGCAGCAGCAGCCCGCTGCCAAGGGTTTAAACTATTTATGGATGAGTTCTGATGATGATGAACAACCTCTGAAACGATCTGATGATTCCCACCGTCGGATTTCGAATGCATGTCTTCGGTTTCCTACTCAAAATCTGATTGTTAATTCTGAAATTTCAACTAGACAGACCAAAAGTCAAATACGAATTTCACAAATTTCCACGAAACGATTAAGTAACAAGTAAGAAAGTAACAAAGTCAATGATTGAATTCACCAAATTTTATAGAAATTTCAAAACTTTCAAGAACAAAACCCTAAGAACAAGAAAAGGGTCTAAGGAGCTCATGCAATCAACAACGAATTGATAATAATCGGTAATTTTCAAACAATACCATTCAATCAAAGAGCGAAAAGACCGTCTCGGAGGTAGTGATTGAAGGAGACGAAGAGGTACACGATCTGAGGTAGGAAGAAGAAGAAAAAAATATGATTTTTGTGGAATTGAATTGAATTAAGTATATTTTATTTTGTTTTTGTTTTTGTTTTTGTTTTGATCGTCGTAGGAAGTAGAACATAAGTTTTGTTCCGTTTTGAATCTTCGTTGCCACGTGCTTGCCACATGGACGGCGGCAACATAAATACTACTTTTTGACTTGGATTGATGTTAAATAGGATCATTCGATTGCGATAAGTTTTATGGGCCTGTAACGGGCTTACAAGTCCTAGCTTATAAGGACCATTATCTTTTTTTTTTCATGACTTTTACAGACTAATACTGATTCTGTAAACCAAAATGGTAACTCTGTATCCATGTACACAACAAATGACGTTTGTTTCCTAGCATTACGTGCTAAGCCATCGAGCTTCAAATGCATTATCTTAATTTTTACTTTTTTTTTGCTTTTTCTTGCATCTTCTATTTTGTGTTGCATATGTTGGAAGTTTCACTACAAAAGTGGATTCATTCATGTTTCTGACTAGCTTTACTGAAATAGTTCACTTGAATTTTGTTGTGCAAGAAAAATAAATGGAACTGAAATCAAAGATATATTGTACTATGATTATGTTTAAATCTGTATTTATTTCTGTTGCATTTGATGTACCAATTTTTATTAATTAGTATAATTTTATATTTATTAAAACTAAAACAAACTGAAACATAAATCTAGGCTATCCACAATGGTTAACTAATTCAACACTCTACTTTTTGATTTCTAATCTTCTAGCTCATCCTTTTTCCACCTAATCTTTCAATATTCACTCAAATCTTATATATTAAAGCAGAAGTCATGAATTCTTTTCATGTGTGATTTTTTTTAAATGGATCTGCCCTAAAAAATTATTTCATTATTTCATTAAATTATCATATCTTATATATTCAACACATATAACAATTTCACCTATAAAACTGTTATAATTCTACTTTAATTATAAAAATTCTGTTGCAAAAAAAATCTAACAAAATCTATATATTTTTAAAAAAATATTTTTATAAAATTATGCAATCCTTAATTTCGTATTAGTAGTATAATATTAGTACATATTAATGTTAAATAAGATTTTACTATAAAATAAAAATAAAGTTTGTATGTTATTCTGATAAACTTTCTAATTACAGTCTATATTATTAAAATAGAAATACTATATGAGTTAAATATAAAATGATATTAAATTGATAAATTAACTTATTTTATTTTTTAAAAAAATATTTCATTTAAAATATCATATTAACTATTAAAATATAAATCATGATTTTTTTCGTATTTTTTAAAAAAAAAATTGACCATTCTCTAGATATTTTATTAAATGTATTTTATTAAGACTAATAATATATGAACTATTTGAAATACTTTAACCATAATATCTTTTGATATCTTTTTATTCTAAATGTAAATATATATTTTAATAAAAGATAACAAATCTGTTTAAAAGATTTTAACAAGATCTTAATTTTCCAAAAATATAAGTAAATATTTTCACTAATTTCGTAAACAGTTTTGAAATATTATTATATATTAATTTATTTCATAAAATGAAAAATACAAATTTATCCTATTTTATATATTATATAATCATAATCAATCATATTAAAAAAATTATTACATTAAATTAATATGATAAAATATATTAAATTTATAAATTTTATTTTCAAAATATTTATGTAGAAAATATAATATGTTGGTAACACGGATCAACGTTAGCAATATCTTAATTTTCAAATAAATTATGTAAATATTTTAACTGATTTTGTAGTTAGAAATGAACCTTTAATATGTGTTACTATATATTAGGTTATCGCTAATAAAATGAAAATAGGAATTCTATCTTATTTTATCTACTTTATAATAATAATTCATGTTAAAATAAATTATTATATTGAGCTAAATATGATAAATTTATATTAAATTTATAAAGTTTATTTTCATAAATATAACATATTTATGCTAAAAATGTAATATGATGACAGACCAACTTAACATTCACAAACTATATAATACATGTATAAATTTTGAAATATCTTACATTTTTGTATATACAATAATATATTATCTAAAATGAATAAATATAGAACATATTGCTAAAATAAGACTCGCCTTTGAATGTCGACGGCTCAAAATTGAGCATAAATTTAATACAAAATAATTTTGAAATATTTTGTCTCATGTATAAATTATTTCTTCAATAAAAAGTGTAAATATAATAAAATAAATATATAATAACGAGCTACAAATACATGCAACGGTTTTATCTTATTGATTAATTATAACATATAAACTATAAAACTATTGTATTTGAAATAATTACGTAAACATTTAAATATATAATTAACATTAAAAATGTATGGCACTAATGATTTAAAATAAAAAATATATATATATATATAACTGGAAATAAATATCCGCACGGTTGTGCGGATCAAGTTCTAGTTGTATACTTTAAAACTGCTACAATAAAAAAATTAAAATCCTATCTCATTCTTTTTTTCAAACTTTATAATATTAAAATATTATAATTTATTTAAATTAAATGTTAAAAATAAAAACATGAGTTTATTGAAAACTAAAATAAATATATACCAAAATTTTAGTTTAAAAATTATATAATTTTAATCCAAATTAAATTACATAAGTCTCTTTCTGTAGAACATGATAAATTTTGGCATAATTTTTTATCATAAAAAATTTAATATTAAAAAAACTTGGATGAGAAAAATATATCCAATATGACTTCTTATGTGTAATTTAACATGTTAAATTTTGTGATAAATTCAACATGAATTTATCATAAAATTTTATGATTATCAAAGTGGTTTTTTTGAAAATTTCCCAAATTTAAAATAACTATTCAACATTCCATGGAATCAATTTAACAGTTGAACTAGATACTGACCCGCCCTAAGAGGGCGGGAATATGTTTTGTTTTGTATGTTTTTTTTGAAATTTAATTTATAAATTTGTGTTTTTGTTATTATATATGTATTTTTTGTATCAGATCTGTGTTTTTATTTTTAATTTTACTTGTGTAATTTTTCTCAAAATGATTAGGCTTCTGATTTTGATAATTGTATTGAAATTATTATGTTACATAACTTTATGTTATTAATTTATTATTGAACAAAATTTTACAAAGAAATTGAAAAATCCCTAAAGATAAAATAATAGTTCAAATAAAAAGAGCATTATAAGCATTTTCAAAGGTAAGATACAAAATTCCATTAACAGTTCGTAAATCTGTGTAGTTTGTCGATATTTTTTTCTTGTTTAAAAAAAATGTAGATAAAATAATTCGCTTGTATTGGAGTTATTTTCATGGTTACTCATTGTGTTCTCTTTGTTCTTACTATTAATTTTCATCCAATCTTGACATTGCGAAGTTTGATTTGTCTTCTTTGTTGAAACATTACCAAAATCATCATCTTCATGTGTAGCTTCTTTGTCACATTTTTCATATTTTTTCTCCATCTACAGCAGATATGATTAAAGAGCGGGTCGAAAGTGACCCGAAATACACAAACTGGAGTTGAAAACTCGAAAATACCTGAAAACTCAAAAATATCCGAAGAACCTATAAATACCCGAAAATTTATCCAAAATCAGACCCATAAACCGAGAAGGTACCCATAATTCTATCTGAATATTACCAAATTATATTTTTGGAAAATTTATTTCCAGAAACCTGAAATACACCTGAAAATCCGAATCCAAAACTTAAAAACAAATGTAATCGAAAATTAAAAAATTACCCAAATATACATAATAGATACAATAAGTTCGAGTACTTTGGGAATCTGATCGGATCTCAGATAGGATCCGGATTCGAACCAAGACTTACGAGTCCAAAGAAAAAAGACCCAGTATGTACTTTAACATGGACCCGGACCCGAACCTGTATTTTTAGATTGGTTCTGGTTCGGGACTTGGTGTCCGGATAAAATACCCAGACCTATTCTAGATCTTGATCCATGCTTGAAACGCAGATATAGTGTGGTTTGTATTTTTTTGTTTCTTCGGTATATATGTCTGAATTTGATTACTATTTTATTATTAACTTTCCAATCATAAATTTTTGAATACAAATTGAAGATTTATTTTAAAATATAAATATACTAAATTTTTTAGTTTGTCAAAAATATATTGCAATAGAAACTATATATATATATATATATACAGTTATGCTAAACTATAACACATACCATAAAACGCATGATAATTTATATAAGAATTGTTATTATCATGTTTTTAGTAAAATAGTCTGAACCGCACAACTATACAATCCCAATGGCCATAATGAAGTTGCTTTATATATATACGAATTATAGAAATGAAAATCCTCCACTTGCATTTTGTTTTCTGTAAGTTACTTTACGGAATGAATGATTTTGTAATTTACATCTTAGCTAAATATTAGGATGTGCGAATCCGAGAATTGAGGGAAGAGGAGAGGTTACAAAATATATGGTTTATTTTTAGTTAGATAACATGAAAATAAATAACTATAATTATTTATCATTAAATATTTATTTAGTTAAAACATAAATCACAATAGTATAAAATTATATGTTACCGATTACAACTTTATAGAATTACAAAATATTTATATTATCGTACGGGTTATGAATTAAAAAATCGGGATGAGAAAAATATCTATTATGATTTATATCATATAATTTAACATGTTGAATTTATGATAAATTAACATGAACTAATCGACCTAAATTTATACCAGCTATTCAGCGTACCATTAAATTAATTCAATAGTTGAATTTATTTTTTGACAAGTTTGTTATATGTGATTTAATATGTAACTAAAATATTTTTACTAAAGTAACCAAAATAGTTTAGTTTTTTGTCGAAAGAAATTGAAATGGAAACGAATGAGTAGAATAAATAAAAAATAATTTAATTAAAATAAATAACTATAATTATTTTATTATAAGATGGCTATTCAGTTAAAACAAAAATCGCAGTTTTATAAAATTTTATGCGACTGATTACAACTTTATAGATTTGCAAAATATTTATATTATCGTATGGGTTATAAAATTAAAATCATAATCATCATGTTCAGTGTTCTTTATTCTTTATGTCAAATCTTTCTCCTTTTTTTTCTCTGTAAACTCCCTTATTATTTCTTGAGTCAAGTAAATCAATTAGCTTTCTCAAACTAACTAAAATTATGGGCTTATACTTCTTGGTTTGTTATATATTCTATTTTACTCGATGTAGTTTTGTTTAAAATTTTATGGTTTCTTACATTTAATAATATTTGAGTTATTCTTAGGTTCACCTCTTGGGATGAAACGTAAATTCACCAACTAATAGAAATATATTATTTTTTATTCTGTATCTTTAAAAAAATTGCCAAGTTAAATTATTTTTTATAAAATAAAAATAATAGTTAACAATAAAATGAATTAAAATAATAATTTTGACCCCATCAGCAAAGCAGTAAACCCTAAACCCTAAATCCTTTGATAAATTCTAAATTCTTAGAAAAATCTTAAATCCTTAGATAAATCATAAATCATAAACCATTAACCCTAAACTCTAAACCCTAAACTTAAATCTTTAATCATAAACTCTAAACACTTGGATAAATCATAAACCTTAGTGTAAATCCTAAAATCTACACTAAGTATTTGATAGTGTTTAAGATGTAAACTGGAGAATGAAAATGATGTGAGCAACAATATCTTTAGAACACAACGATGTAATCGGAAATCGGTTGACAAAAATATACTTTATTGAATAAAGAGATCGAGTACAATGAATAAAATGATATCCGAACTGCAACAGAAGTCGATGAAATAATCGATATAAAGCGGAATAAAATGAAGTCGATGTGTATTGTGTGCTATTTCTAGGATCTTTTTTATGTGTCTTCCTACTTGATCTCTCCTCTTCTTTTATAGTTGTATCATTCCATCCTCTTCGCAACTTCTCCCGTTATCTTCGGATCCTCAAAGACTTCGTCTCGAACTCGCATGCTTACTATGGATTCTTATCCCGCGGTTTATATGCTTAGTCTCGATCCAATAAAAGAAATGTCCGAAATTGGGTCTGACACTTAGGATTTAGAGTTTATCCAAGGGTTTAGAAAGTTTACGGATTAAGATTTAGGGCATATGAGTGTTTTTGCTGATGGTGTTAAAAATATTTTTTTAAATAAAATTCTTTACTTTGACACCTATTATTATTTTTATTTATTTTTATCTTTTTATTTTAAAATTATAATATAACTTAGTAATTAATTTGTTTTCTTTTTAAAAAAATACAGAATATAGAATAACGAATTTTTAGTGGTGAACCCAAAAAAAATTCATAATATTTTTGCGTTCTTCGACTCTTCTGTGTAGATTTTTATTCGACACTAGAACCTTAATTTGTCAAGAATGCATTATCTTTTATGTGGAAAAAAAGAAGAAAGAAAAGTCTTATTTTCTGTAGTCTTGATGATCGAATAAATATGTTGTGTACTAACTTTTTTTGGTAAACTATGAGTTCTAACTTTAGTGCGAAAATATTTTTAGGAAAAAAAACTTTAGTGAGAAAATAGGAAGAAAGAAAAAAAGAGAAAATGATGAGAAAAGCCGCACGAGTCGGTTCATTGGATTCCCTTGGCAGATGTTATCCTCTGCCTCGACACTGCGGCCAGCCCCACTAACTCTTCACATATTTCTCGTCTCTTTGCTTTCACTAAATTTTTTAAACATAATTATATTTCTAATTAGTGGAAGATAACAAAAAGAAAAAGGTGAACGTAATTAGGGATGAAAGTGGATACAAACCTATATTGAACTTTAAAATACAACACAAAGGTAACTTTCTTTTACATACATAAAGGTAAATTTAGATAAAAATGTGCTTCATTTATATAATCCGGCTGAATAAGTTAGTGTTACATAGTTTACGAAAATAAAATAAAATGGTTGTGCTTGAAATATTTCATGGTCGTTGTATTATTTATACGTGGTATTAATGTGATTCTGAAAAAGTTCTAAAGAAACTATTTTTTCTTTTACTTTATATTTATTAGGATCTGTGTGCAGCATAAAGAAAAGCTATGTGAAATTGTTTGAGAATCCCAAACTCAACGGTGTAAATTTGTAGCTAATTAAAGATGATGGTTTGTCTTAGTGTTTGTTGGGACCTAGACTAGACTCTGCATATGTGATGTTTCCCAAAGTGATTGTTTCCATCGATCAAATGAACGTGGAAAAGTGAACAGAAACTCAAGCAATATTGAACAGACTAGCAACGAAGAACGATACGTTAGGTGAACAAATCTCTCAATCTATGCCCAATATACAAATACCGACAAAGCTGATAGGTCCAGAAATTAAAGTCAGTAGCAACCTAACACATAGCACTTAAAGAGAAAGGGAAGCAAGAAAAGTATAAAATTATAAAAGTTATAAATTAATTATAGTTTAAATCATAGTTGATTTTAATATTACCCTACCACAAAGCTCAAACCGACTTCATTCAAATCATCCCCCAAAAAAACAAGCGCCAAAGGAACAATATGTTAAAAACAAACCAAAATAACAAGAAAAAGAAACATCACTAGAAATCATTATAATATAGTAATATACTCTTCGTTATTGTATTAACAATTCAAAGAGATGAAATCTTGATCATCTTCTCATACTACTTTCTATATCGATTGATACTAGCACGAATAACAAAAAAAAGACTACAAATATTCATTTAAATCTGTTTATTGATGGTTTGCTTTGACGAAGAAGAGCTCTATCTCCGGAGGAGCAAAGAAAACGATCTGTCTCCGTCGTAACACGCAGTTCTGTGGGACTCTTTGCTTCTTCGGCGCTGGTGGACACGTCAGCATCTCCGGTATCCGAGACTTTTGAGATTTTGGGGTACAGCAACCGCCGCCGACACCACCTTTACCTGGTGACGACGTCAGCTACCTTCCGAGAAGGAGAGTGAACAGAGTAGCTTGTGTCTTTAGGAGAGAAAGACGTCGTTGTAGAAGAACACGAAGAGACAATAGTCGATGAAAAAGTATTGTCGAGACTAGTAAGTGTGTCGGTGTTCTTGTGCTGTGGAAGTTGTTTCTTGAAATGGGTTCTTTTGAGTTTCTTCTCAGCTCGGTTTGCTTTTTTTGCTTTCTTTGATGCCATTTTAGACCTAATCAAAAGAGGTTTTTTCCAAGAAAGAAAAAGAAGAAGAGGGGCTTTTTTCCTGTGCAAGGTTAGGTGAGCGAAAGAGAGAAAGAATAAGAAGAGAGTCGTTGATTATTAGCTTAGTTAGTATATATAGTAGAAGACACCAGTCAACACGTAAGTGGCAGGGTCACTTACGTTTCTAGATTTTGACTATCTAACGTTTTCACTAGGAGGAACCAAAGACAAAGTAAAGTGATGATCATGGGTGGGATTTGAGATTTTATAAAGAAATAAATATTTTTAGATTCATTTAACATTTGTTTTAATAATTTAGCATCAATGCTATGTATTTATAATATTTCTTTAAAGTTTAGAAACTAATAAGAAGGTTCTATCCCTATGTGTTTAAAAACCGATTTTGAAAGTGATAAATTGATCCATAAGACTATATATGTACATATTGGAGTTTTAAATCTAAGTTATCACAATAATTTTTGTTTATTAGCGCAACAAATATCTATCTATTATTATTTCACTAAAATGTTTATTAAAAATAAATAATTATTTATGAAAACTCTAAAACTATACTAAATTATTTGAAAATTAAGATTTATATATTCTAAATAAAATTTCAAAACATATTTAAAGATACAAACAAAACTTTTAAAGATATTTAAAAACTAAAAAGAAATTATGTGTTCAAATCAAGTAAAACAAATCTCTATTTTTAAAACATAAATAATAATTCTGATATAAAATATTATAATAAACAAAATATCGCGTTATAATATAATTGATGTGAAATAGATGTATTAAAAATCTCAACAATTCTGATCATCAATAATCAAATGAAATATCGTTATTGTGAGTCTCATCTTGTGGCTTTCAAAACCAATTAATCTATATCATTTTTTCAGTTTTCTCAACACCCCTATTGAAAGATTTTCAGCAGTTTATTCAACTGGTCGATTATAAATGGTCTAGATAGGTTATAAGGTGTTTTTTCTCCTGTCTTTTCTTTGAAGATATCAATTGCATGTAATGGTAATGTAAGTCTGACCAACAAAATGGGTCGTTAATTCTGGTGCACAAAAAAAAGGGTCGTATATTTTTATTTTCCGTTTTCAAAGACTAAAAGCATAAGCACTAATAAGGCATTGACAATGTATTAGAAAAATAGTGGTAAGTTTTCCTGAAGTTTGATTTTACTACAAGTTTTGCTGCGTTACCTACCAGAAAAAAAAAAGAGAAGAAAAATAAAAATTAGCTTTGTTGTGCTGAAAATGAGTAGTTTAGTTTTTTTTTAAGGACACTATTTTCCTATAAACCTTTATTTTTATTTAAAGAAATGTGTACCTTATTTAACTTCATCATATTACTAATATATTCACTAGAGAGAGATTAAGAATCAAATAACCCTATGGAACATTCAACAAAGAATATACCATCTATTATACAAAGATGTATTAATTCCTTACCGCAAAGATGTGTCTTTACCGCAAATAAGATATATTATACAAAAATGAAAGACTATACTTTGACAAATAAAAAACGGAGGTGAGATTTTTTAATTTAAGGTTATTAATATTCGAAATATTTTACGATCGTTCTTCGTATAAGATAATTCTTCTTGAGCCAGAGCCACTAAAAAAATGGTTGAAAAGTAAACTAAAGAATAAAAAAAGCAAGAAACAGAGAAAAAAAACAGGAATATCTCTGTAATGTTTTTGCATACATGATGTCATATATTCAGGTTTACAGTGGTGCCACTGTAGTCTTGCACAGTTCACTTGGTAACTGTGATATTTGGAAGTAGTAAAACATTTATATAAAATACATTAACAAATAATGTTTTGATGCTCACTGGACCCGACAGCGACAAACGAGAAAATTGACCTTTTTCTCATATTGATTAATTTATTGTTTTGATTTTTTGAGAAGATGAGGTTACTATTAACTAGTACGTTTTTTCTGCCGTCAGAATAGTGTTCAGAATGTGAGAATAAGATGTCCAGTTAATAATGATACATATAACACTTGCCTAAGATGACGTTCATTGTAGAGGAGTACATCTAAGATATTCACACACACACACACGCGCACAAGATCTTAAGAAGTTTGATTGAACAAAAACGGTATTGATCTTTCTTTTCTGTCGTACGTATAATAAAGTAGAGATTTCTACGTTTCACTGAATGAAAAGGAGAACTATAGAAAAAATAAAAGAAAGGAAAATATAGAAAAAATAAAAGAAAGGATTACCAGAAAAATACAAAAAAATAATAATAAGATAATGTTAACACAAACTTTGATGTAGCCAGTAAGGATGAAGATCACGTGGACTGACATGCAAATTTAATCTATATAGTAGTATAATAAGTATATTAGCTACAAATATGCATGGGTTTGTGTACACCACAACTAACTCTCTCTGATTTTAGTTGAGGTAGTATGGTTGTAACTTGTACTAGTATTAGTCTATTCGAAACAACGACAAGGTCAATTTTAAAAACAAATGTAAAAGACCAAAAGTAAACCTCTACAAACCAAACAAGTACATAAATATGCGAGACTGGCTCTTGTCATGGGATCCAACATAGGATTCACTATGTTAATCGGCAATGAGATTCTCATTCATCTTTGATATTCACACGTCAAAAATAAACGAGTTATTAATTTATATTATTAAAAAGGAATATTGTTTGAAATTAATTGTTTCTTTATGTGATTTTTACTGTTTTAACTATTCTTTTGACTATTCTTTTTTTTTCTTCTTTTTTGACTATTCTTTTAGTGCACAAAAAAACTATTCTTAAAACTAACATGAAAAATAAATTAGTCGTTGCTTATCATCTATCATATCTTAAACTTTTGTATCTAGATATGTTATTTAAAATGAATAAAACTCGTAAAATTAAAATTTTGCTAAAAATAATATTTATGTACTTTTATAACTCGAGTTAAAATTAAATTATTTTTATTTTGCTAGCACATGCTTGATCACAATGTTTTTTGTTTTTACAAAAAAAAATAATTCAAATTTACACACACATTTCTTTAATTCAAATAAAAAGAAAACGAAATAACGCCATGTTTCTTTTCAAGAGACCATATCCACTATCAAATTATTTCAAATAAATATGCTATTCTTCTTAATCCACGGCGCCATCCGATTTCCACATGTTAGCCAAACTCTCACTACCATTTATCATCATCGCTTGATGACATTTATAAGATAATGTGGTATTGCAACGGCCGTTACTATATGGCATCTCTGACTTTTCCAGTATACAACTTTTCTTATTTCAATAATTCATTAAGGTTACTATTTAGTATAACCCCACAAAAACTACTTTTAGGGTCTCTTGCATAGTGTTACAAAAAAAAAGGGTCTCTTGCATACTTATTATAAAAGCCATTACCGTCACCACCACGCTTGGGAACGCATTCAGCAGTTTAATATATTACTAAATTACTTTCAAAGCAATATATAGTTTCAGCCATGAAAACATGACTCTTCGTTTTCAAGATGAATGTGATAAAACGGCAGTTGTGCAATTATAAAAAGATTATTGAGGTTTTAAATCTCTGGTCTTTTTTTGTGTGTAAAGATTCATGTAAATGTCCACATTTTTATATTTAGATATAGGGTTTTAAAGTTGTGACCCCCTCGTTATTGTGCTGTACATTCAGAGTTCAGACAATTTACTTTTAAGTAATTGTCAGACTTGGTTCAGATGTATGTGAAAAAAAACAGAGAATGACAAAAGACCAGGTGTAATGTTCAACCGGATAAACCCAAAAGTTTCTTCTTCTGCTTGCATATTTTCAATTCGAATAATTATACGCTCACAATAATTATGATATAGCCGTACATTTGTTATTGATATTTCTGCATAGGTTTTACAAGTCACAGTAGAAGTAAAAAGGTAAGAAATAAATAGACGCAACAACTACACTGATATATACTCCTATGCCCAATGGTTTTGGCCTTAACCGATATAATGTCTGAGATACTGTCAAGAAACTATCAAAGACGAGAAAGATGCTCGATACTGTTTATGTCTTATCTTACACACCAAACCAAACTAAAAGATCAATGAAGACAAATAACTTTTCTCAGTCCTTTTTACATCAACACTACAAAAAGATCCTAAACAATTGATCTCTTCAAGGTTTCTGTCGTTCTAACCACATATCTCACAGAAAAGAGTATCAATCAAGATCATGAGGATTCCCACAACTTTCAGCAAAAAGCCTAATAATGTTACAATCCAACAAAGGCTTGAATCAAAAGCCACAATAGGAGCAATGCGAGTGAATCGAAAGAGGATTCAGAACCTACTACATTGATGCAGAACACAGCAACAAAATTTAAAGAACTGATAAAACTAGTAGTACATCAAAACCGAAACCCCTAATGCGTCGAAGTTGTGATCTTCTGACAACCATTAAGGAAAAGAAAGTATGGAAAAGTACCATGACAAGTGTGTGGTGGATCACCTTCCTCTTGACAGCGCATCATCTAACTCTTCAACCGAAGAAGGAAACAGCTCTATGTACCGGCTCCCGAGCATCTTCCTGTCCTTGACCATCGCGGCTCTCGATTCTTCAGCGTTCCCAAACTCAACAAAAGCGTCTCCAGTGGGTCTCCCTTCACCGTTGACAGTAACATGAACAGAGTCTTCAGACAGATCAAAATCTTTGAAGAAATCAAGTATGTCTTCTTTCCCTGCAGAGAAAGGTAACCCTCTCAATCTCAAGATACCCGTATGCTCAGCATTCTCTTTCCCATCATCACTCGATCCTAGCCCTCTGCACAATTCTACGAGGTGAATATCCAACACTTACACCACCACCACCTCTTCCACCGTCACCACCACCACCAACAGTAACAGTACCATGGACACGAGACTCCGCAACCTCATTAGCAATAGCCTTATAGTACTCCTGTTTGGTACTCCTAAAAACCTCCACATATCTCCTCCCCATGTTCTGCCTGTTCTTATGCAAGGCGAAATCGACCTGGAGAGGAACGCCAAGAACACAAAAGGCTTCACCAGTGACCTTACTGTTCTTGTGAACAAACAAAACATCAACCACATCTAAGCCACGGAAGAACTCCACAACGTCGAGCTCAGCGCAATCAAAGGGAAGGCCACGGAGTCGAACCACAGGGAAAAGAGGAGGAGGAACGAATCCGTAAGGGTTGAACATAAAGGCGGAACCAGGATGAGGTCCATAGAATGTTCCTGGAGGAGGAGCTGCTTGTTCTATCATTCTTTGTCTCTTAGGTCCCATTTCACGCCCGTCACGACCATCTCCATATCTACACAATCAAACATCTTGAAAACTAAGACACTATAGTATCTATGGATTAACAGTTTCTTCCTACACTAAACCGTTCAAAGAGGTTGCAGATCGAAATTTTCAGACCGAACAGTACAATTGTAAGGAAATCGCGATAGGTTAAACTTCGATAGGAGCTGAATTGAATTGAAGTGATTTAGGTATGAATCGAGTTCGATAACGATAAAACCCTAATTGCGGAAGCTAATGGAATCGGATCACTGAGGAACAACAAAATCGGAGATGAACTTAGGGATTACCCTCTGTAGAACATTGTCGCCGGCGGGGAGTATCTCCGATGTCGCCTTTTCTGTACGATCAAATCGATTGGAACTTTCGAAGAGCTTCTCTGCTTTTCGAATTTGGATTCGCAGTTCAATGGAAGAACCGTATTAATTAATATGTTTCTGGGAGAAATTGAACTTAGCTGGGCCCTTGGTATTGGGCCGCGTGGTTAAGGTGTTCGCCTGGATATCCATGGAAGTGAATCCAGAATAGCTGTGTTATCAGCCTATCTATATTTTCACTTTCAGCCTATATTTTCGGTTTACGTGTCAGTTCCATATTTCTGGCGATGTTAAAATATTAATTTCGATTGGGATTCGAACCCTGATAACTTTATAGTATTTGGTTTTTCCCTCAAGTTAATCACTATTATACCATATGGCATTTCGGTTTCAGTTTGGATTCGATTCGGTTTGGTTAATTTGGATCTAGAAAAACTTTAACCAAAGTCAACCCAAATAATTTGGTTTGGTTCGTATTCGGTTTGGTTTGGTGTATATTCAGTTTGGTTTTAGTTTAATTTGGTTTGTATTTGGTTCGGTTTAAATGGGGTTTTGTTTGTATTTGTTTAGTTTAATCGAGTTGATTTTTTAGTTTTGTTATAAAAATATAATTTATAAATACATAATCGAGTTGGTTTTAGTTTTGTTATAAAAATATAATTTATAAATACATAAACAAATCATCATTTGACAATAATCGTTATTTTCTTCATATTTAAATGCAAAACTAAAAATCACAATAAAATCTAGAAGATGCAATCCAATAAATTTATATTATTATCTTCAAACTTAATACAAATATTAAAAGCAAATTTTCGGTTTTGATTTTAATATATGAGATTCATATTATTTTATTTATTATAGTTATGTTTATTATATTCTTGTAAAAGTAAAATGTACAAATTTTTGTTTAGTTGATTAGGTTAAATGGTCAAATATATTAAATCATAGTGTTGTTAAATATATTTAATTAATCTAACTAAAAATACTTCGGTTTTTTGATTTGGTTCCGTTTAAAACCATTAAACCATCAAAAAATTTCAGTGTGCTATACCACCCTTGTTTTGAATAAGTTTCCTGTTTTTTCCATGATCCATCCGTAAAAAAATCATCTACATGGGATATACGGTACTATTGCGTCTACTGGTACTCTAGTTTGATTGATTGCCTGTGTAAATAAAAATTGTGCCTCGGCCTAAAATAATGATTCTGATTTTGCCAATTTGAGTTCTAGCATCAATATTCTAAATTACTAAAAACTTTGTTGTATCTTCATTTCCATATGTACCATAAGATTCATGCAAATTGATGATTTTTCATATCCGAACAAATCGTCCAAAATGAATGATCCATATTTGCAAAGAGTGACTGAAGTGGAAAAAATGTTTGGATTTGATGAAATTTGTGAAAGTGCCCAAACCTGAACCGCCGATGGACATTCAAAAACACATGAGCTATGGATTTCTCAAGAGCTCTAGAGCTCCACATCATGCACAAATTGTATTCCTCTTGGTCATAAATTTTTCTTGACCAGTATACATCCTGAAACCAATTACCAAAAAAAATATTTCATCTTAGGTGGACAACATACTTTTCAGAAGAAAATCTTCATTAGAGAGACGGAAATACGATATTCTGGTAGTGTTTTTTTTAATCCGGGTACACTCGTTCTACTTAATATCTAGATTTAACCGTGTATCTCCCATTATTTCATTATTTGATTAAATTTGGATATCAAATAGATTCAGTTGAGATTTGACCGATTGTTTCAAAATTTGTGGGTTTATTTAATTATAACTGTAACAGGTAAACATAATTAAGATTGACCAAAATTAGTAATAATTTTTGGATATTTAAATGTAGCTTTACAAAAGAAAAGCTAATTAAGTTGTATGCTTTTCTTATATTCTTTGTTTGTCACTAATTTTTTTTAAAAAAAATCTTGTACAATGATACAATTTTGTAAAAGGATACAATTTTGTACAATCATATAATTCAGTTTTATTCAAGTTTATATATGGAATTTCATACAAGTTAACAAGGTATAATTAAAATTTTAGTAAACATATTATACAATTAAGAGGACACCAGTAGACTTTTGGTTGAAAACTCATAAAACACATCATGGTCAATCCCAAAGCGACTAGTTTAGAAGAACATACAGACTTTGCTCAAAGAAAGAAGAACATACAGACATGCACTTTACATGATAACATAAAATAATAGCATTAGAAAGGAAATTGACATGAGGTGCATATATAGATAAAAATGTCGGATAAGAGACAACAAAGGATGCATAAAAGACAAGATAGGTTGAAACTTGAAAGTATGAACTTATGCAATTGCAAAAAGGTCCAAATACAAGAATACGCACACACTCGTGCTTGCTCGGGAACATCCCCTTCTTCGTTTATAATCTAGTACTATTAACTACTAGTAAATATCAAATTAACATGTACTCTTAATTAATATACTTGTGGCACCAATCTTTCCGAGTTCACACATTGTGACCACTGTGGTTTTTGTTCAAAGTTCAAACCCACTAATGTTGACCCTCGTAGATCTTACAATGTAATTAATCAATATAGCACAAAAAGAACAAAAGTTTCAGAAAAATGATCTAACTCTTATAAAAAAGTAATGTATTGGTAAGAGAACTATGTTTCTCTTAAAAGTATACCAATCTTCTGGATCAAAATCCACCGTCTAAGTGTCTAAAACATAAACTATTCACAGTGGACTTGGAAAAATATTAAGCATCCCATTTTAAAATTTATTATTTCCGATTTATCCGTTTGTGTGGATACATAAAATAAATATGTTATCCCTATCGAGAATAATCAATTATATCTAAATGCCAATGTAGATCCACGAATTAGTCGGTTAAATCTTGATCCGTCGATACACCAACATATCAAAAGAGAAAAACATAAACTAATAAGGTTAACTCTATCGGTACGGTAAAACGTCAAAATAGCAAGTGATGTGATGTTTCTTCTCTCCAACCAAATGGCAAATAGAACTTCATTTTAGTGTGATTTTAGTTTTTGCTATAATGTTATTATACTATATTTAGTGAAACATTGTAATAACAGGAAAAGTTTTAAAAATGATTATTTTGTAATTGGATTAAAAAAATTTAAAATGTCATAATTTTTTTTTTCTAAATTTAAAAACATTAAAGTTTAGTGTAAACATTTGAAATATAAACAATTTTATAGTTACAGCTTTAATATTAATTTAAATATTTTAGTCATAAAAATAATTAATATTTTTCAAAATTATTAAAACTAAGAAAATCTTGATTAGTAATATAATAATGAAACAAAAATTAATATAATATTTGATGTCGTGGTTGGAGATTTTTTAAAAAATTAGTGTCAAAATTATATTAAAATAGTGTTATTTTAACACTATAATGAGATGCCTAAAGATACTGAAATGGAAAATTGCAACGTAATGAAAATCGATCATTTATAGTCTCGACCTAATAGAGCTATGCCCACTATATTGACGCAATTTTGTTACATAGACAATACTTGTAAGTTTTGCTCAAAAAAATCCTTGTGAGTATTAAATATATATATATATATATATATATATATATATATATATATTTAAAAAAAAAATTGGTAACACTAAATAGTAAATACTGTTATGTATAAAAAGTATTAACCATACATATTTTTATATGGGATAACGGCATAGTATACTACTTTATAGAGTCTATATGCCTCAACAGTTAGGTGATCTAATGAATCTAGTGGTTGTAGTAGTTGGTTTTCTTATTACTCGGTGTATAACATCTGAAAACGCTAGGGAAAGTTGCTGCAAATTTTTATCTGATTACTAGTTGAAGTTATGTCAATGAGTTATAAATAAATATTTGGAGTTCCCAAGTAATATGTTTCTGAAGCCGAGCCGACATGGAGATGAGACCACCGACGCAAGTGCTGTCTTAGATCACGACCGTCTCATTTTCCAACGCGATCAATCTCCCCACGAAACCAAAAAATGTTTATCAACTCTTGATTCGATGCTTTCTCTCTTACATACATTTTGTAATTCACTGTTAGACATTGAAGGGGACAAACTTTTATCTTTGATTCCCGATCTTGTCCATTTTATTTGATCCTTTCCAGACTCTGTCTATCTAATAGACTTTCATTTGCCGAGGGACTCATGCTTTTTGCTCAAACTAATTATCAAACCAAAACATTAACTATATATGAACTATATTTGATAAGAAAAAGAACTATACAATATTATAGAACCTAAAACATCTTCTGAATTAATTTAAATCGATCAGTGATCTTAATCAAAAGACTAAAACACTATGTGCTATGTACTGTATGTTAGCGATAAATCAGTTACCATTTGTGAAAAACTCATTTTCATCTAATAAATACATCTGTACGAGATCATTATTCACATTAAGATTAATTCGTGGATCTACATTGGCATTTAGATATAATTGATTATTACCAAAATGTTTAAGGCCCTTCACTGATAGTTCTTTTGAATCGAATGCATGTAAATGAATCCCCTCCCTTACATCAACATCCGAAAATAAAATCTTGAGATACATTTTTATCAGAAAGTCCCTTGATACACCAATAGAACTACAGTACATACGTACAGCATACACTAGGGTTTTAACCCGACCTTAGGTATCCACTATTTTGTGACAAGAAATTTTTAATAATACTTAATTGCTTAAGCTTACATCTATGGTTGTTTCATTAAGATTTAATAATTGACTTTAATATAACAAATACATGCGTGCACTTTAGAGTCCCAAGATAGTAATACGTCTCCTTTTTGATTCTTCAAACTTTCTCTTTGTTTCTTTTCTTCCTACCATTTTCTCCGTACCCCTTTTCTATTAAATTACATTTGCTACCGCTTTGTCACATTGCACACATTATGTATACACCCATATATTATATTAATATGTACATGCATATATAGCATTCTATGCCCTCTTAACTCAAACACCTCAAATTTCTTATTCTCTCTGTCTTCTAATGTCTGATCCAGCTTGTATCTTCAACAATGACTGCTATGACTATAGCTTCAACTATTCCACTTCTCTCTCACACATCTACAACTCTAATGGCAGCTTCTATTACCCTCGCAATACCACAGACATAGACCCTAATTCTAATTTACCTGAGTCTCCTCCACTTAGAGAAGCTCTTCCTCTCCTTAGCTTAAGCCCCATCCATAAGCAGCAAGAAGATAATGTTCCTCAGCATGAATACTATTTCATGGAGACCACCGAAAACTCTTCTAATTCAAACTTTCTTGTTCATGATCTTGATCAATGCCAAGAAAGTACTCATCATCATGATGTGACCGTGGATCTTCATCTAGGGTTGTCAAACCCCGGTGGCGACGCTATTGGTTACGGGGGTGGTGGGAGCAGCAGCAGCGATGTCATCCTTGATTCTACCGAGCAAGAGCATCATCATGAGCATCATCAAGATCGTCATCAATATCATGGAGTAGAAGTTGCTTCTGATCATCATGATGGTGTACAAAGGGGCAGTCATAATCACTATTGGATCCCTACTCCTTCTCAGATTCTCATGGGTCCAACACAGTTCTCCTGTCCTCTCTGCTACAAGACCTTCAACAGATACAACAACATGCAGGTAATGATAAATTCATCCAATAAACCTAACTCTAGGTTCCGACTTTCCCTAAAATGAATTTCAAGATTTGACTTTTGTTCTTTAAAATGGATCTATATATGTTTACTCTCCTTATTTTTCGTTTGAGTAATAATTTCCATAATTTTCTCAAATCTTCATCATGATAAAATCTCTAGCACACACTATGACATTTTCATAATAATTGCTATTCCTACTAGTATAGAATCGAGAATAATTTTTCATTTGATGGTACGAGTCACTGCTGTACGATCTGTTGATTGATGGCTCTGAAAAGATCAACTAAAATCAATTCATGGTTTTAAAATCAAGAAGATCTTCTTTAACCAAAAGTCGTTCTAGACTGACTCCTAACCCTAAAATATGATAAGTCTTCCTTTTCCATTTATGGCCTCTCTTGATTTTTCCGCAGTTCTACTACAAACACTCATTACCCTAAAAGGAAAAAAGAAAAAGAAAAAGAAAAGAGGAAGATAAATGTCTTGCAGACTTTTCTAATACCTATTATATATCTTTATATTACATTATTTTTTTAGAACTACATTACATATATTCTTTTTTGTAGAAGAATATATTTATTCTGTGACATTTTATTCTTATTAACCCTACGCAATCATGCGGGGTTAGATCTCAAACTCATATTCACCATTGTGCAAGTACTCAAAGAGAATATGATCTAAAAGTACATGAACTAATTAATGTGTTTATCCTAACACTACATAATTTGTACAATATTAATTGATGAATATCTTAAATGATATGAAGTTTGTGCAAGAATTATTACACAATATCTAGCTATTCCACTGTCTGGTCAGTATTGCACTACATTATGACAGTTGCATGTCGAGATAAGTTTTGGAGTTTAATCTTAAATATTTTATTCGACCATAAAACCAAAGAAATATTTAAGCTATGCGCATAACATGAAGTATTTAATGTTTACACATTTTAAATTTTTATCTGAATTAGATGCACATGTGGGGACATGGCTCAGAATACAGAAAAGGACCGGAGTCACTAAGAGGGACACAACCAACGGGGATGCTGAAGCTGCCTTGCTACTGCTGCGCACCGGGCTGCAAGAACAACATTGAGCACCCGAGGGCAAGGCCGCTCAAGGACTTCCGTACGCTTCAGACACACTACAAGCGGAAGCACGGTGCGAGGCCCTTTGCTTGTCGTAGATGTGGAAAGGCTTTTGCAGTCAAAGGAGACTGGAGGACGCACGAGAAGAACTGTGGGAGGCTTTGGTATTGTTCATGTGGCTCGGATTTCAAGCACAAGAGGTCGCTTAAGGACCACGTCAAGGCCTTTGGTAATGGTCATGTCCCTTGTTTTGGCACTGATTGCTTCGGCGATCATGAGGATGAGGAGGCTGCTTCTGATGTCGAACAGCAAGAATGATCGTAATTTTTTTTTGGACTATTATTTATCGGAAGAGCAGAAGCCTTAATTTACTGTTCTAAGGTCTTCTTTAAAGTTTGTTAGACCGTCTTTTTCATTTAACTAATCTAAGGTGCATTTTCTTATCTATCATGAGTTATACTCCTACACGTAGATGTACAACTCTAGTATAATTCAAAACTCCAGAATTATGAAAAGAAAATTTGGTGATTTTTTGCCTTTTTTAAATAGGTATTTGCAGAATTATCAGATTTACCAAAACTTCCAAAAAATCAATTTTAATTAGTTATATATATAACTCATGAAACTACCATGTTGTTAAGAAAAACTCATGAAACTACCTTAAAAATTCATTGGAATAATTTACATGTCCATCAGATTTTTTTTTTCTTTTTATTCTCGAAATGTAATCACAACATACACTTGTATTCGTTTTTGCAGATTTGGATGACTCGTGCATCTGAAAGATCAAAGACAGGCTATTATACACTTACTTAATGATTACATATATATTTACAAACCAATGGAAAACTAATATGAATCCAAAGTACTTGACCTGCAGAATCTTAGCCACTCTCATTTTTCTCTTAATCTTACTGTATCTCCCTATGTTTAGAATTTAGATTTCCTTATGGTAACTTTAATTTGTAATAATTTAACAAAAATAATTCACGGAAATAATAAAAATTATTATTTTTCAAGAGTATCAATTTGATATAAAGAATTCTAAATTTACAACAAATTACATCGTAAAAGTTTAATTTACGCCAATAACTCAATATATTTCATAATGTATTAAGTTAAAAAATCAGGGGAAATTGCCACTAATACCATTTTCAAGGTATCACTTTTCATCTTTACACTAACCAACTTTACCACTAAAAATTTAATAGACAAAATACTATTATACCCCTAGCTAATAAAACTTAAAACTAATATCTTCTTCTCTTACATCTCACGATTAATTCAAAAACATCATCTCATATTCAAATCGGCGGTGATGAATGACGAGTTCTCCGGCAATGATGAGCGACGCTGAAGAGTTGTCCAGCGAAATCCGTCGAAGCTATGGCGAGATCTGACGAAGCTATTGCGAGATCCGACGAAGCTACAGTGAGATCTGACGAAACTACGACGAAATCCAATGAAGCAACGGCGAGATCCGACGAAGCTATGGCAAAATCCGACAACGCTACAGCGAAATCTGACGAAGCTACGGTGAGATCCGATGACGACGAGAAGTTAAAACGTACAAGTCGACGAAAACTTAAAAAGTATGGGATAATCAATGGTGATTGTCGTCTTTTTGTTTAGTTTTAGTGTGATTTCTCAAAAAATCAGTTTCTACGAAAGGATAAATTTTTTTCATGACTTTTTTAAGTCTCAAGTTTATAAAACTTTATAAATATTTCTCAATATCCAGCAGCCTTATGTGCCTGTTTCGGTGTTGATGCCTGTCAGTGATGTCGTGATTCATGCCAAAGAAGTTTGTTACTTCTTCTGTACACATTGTATTCTGGAAATCTAATTTCAACTGAGATATGTTCATGATGTTTTGCTTATACGTTCATCCTTATGCTTCTCACTTGAGCATTTGGCTCTGAATATTAACCTTGAGGTGAAGAAAAATTTAGTTTTCTCTCATGTTCCTGGTTGCAATTGCAAGTTCTAACAAACATGAATATATTTCTGGGTTTACTATCAAAACACACTGAGAACCTTTATAAATTCTTTTTTTAGACAGAATATATATTTTTTCAACAGCTCAAGAAGACCCTCTAAACAATTTTCGTACCTTTTATAATTTATTAAATGTTTTATAAATCTTTATAAATGGATTTTACTTTTACAAATAATTTATAAACTCTTATAAATAGATTATAAACTTTACAAATTATTTTATAAACTTTTACAAATGATTTCTAATATCTTATTTGTTCTTCTTCTTTCATTTGATCTTCTTTCATGTATTATTGTCTTATATCATGTTACAAAAAAAAAGTAAATTCACAAATCTTTGTTCCCATTAGCTTTTTTTGTTTTATATCATTGTTGAACTGTCAAAATCCATGTCATCAAAGATCAGATGTGTTGGGGTCACTAAATGTTTGTATTCATCAGAAAATCCAAACAATGTATTAACCACAAGATGTAAAAAAGAATAGTCAACGTTTTATAAATCTCTACAAATCTCTAATATATAAATTTATAAACTCTTATAAAACTCTATTTATAATCTTCTATAAAACACTTCACATTATTGACCAAGACACCGATTGGGTAATCACTTTTGGATTGTCCAGTGGTTCTGTTCCAGCTTCATAAATCCTCAGAGGCAATCTCATAGATATGCAGAATTCTTTGCTATCTAACTGCAAGATGAAATTAAAATATGATGTTAACTTTTAATCATAGTCTAAAGATACCTTATCCAAGCGTAATATTCATGTATTTTGATAACAGTTTTACAAAGAATATAAGATAATAAAAGAAAAGACTTCTCAAATTCACACATTTATATGTTTTTATAGACATATGAGCAACTCTTGTTTACAAACTTCTTTATAAAACTTTGTAAAGCATTGAGTTGTACTATCGACCCTAAAACCCAGATTTATAAGAGGATATAATTCTGTAAAATGCAATGTTCACTATTCGAAAACCTTTCTTCTAACCATAATTATTCGAATGACAAGTCTAAATTAAATCAACATTGTTTGTGTTTCGGATAATAGAGAAACAAAAATCATAAAATCACTTGAACCCAGATTTATAAAGGTTTATAATTTTTTGAAAACTCAATGTTTACTATTGAAACTCTTTCCCTTAGATCGACATGTTCTAAACGATTTGTTTTATATTAGAAAGAACAAATCCAAAAAATTAATTGAATCAAACAAAAAAATACAAATTAGAAACATACATGTGTGAATCATGGTGAGGAGCCAACATCTTTGAGGTTTTAATCGTGATTCTTGTAATCTCTTTTCGCTGGTTGTGTGAGAGAGTGACGATGGATCTTGCCAGAGACGACGATGGATCTCGACGGAAACGACGACGGATCGCGACGGAGACGACGATGGATCGCGACGGAGACGACGATGGATCTCGACGGAGACGACGATGGATCTTGACGACTGTGGATCTCGACGGATTAGATGACATCGACGACAAAGACGAGGACGGCGATACTGGATGAAGATGACGCGAGGCTGAAAAGACGTCGACGATGACAGAAACGAGAGAAGAAAAATCTGATGGAGAAGAAGATAAGATAGGGTCAGTTTTGTCTTTTACACATTAATGAAAAGTGTATTTGTAAAAATATCATTCTATTGATGGTATTGTTGAATTGTGGTACCACACAAAGTGTAGTTATGAAATTTGCCCAAAAATCAGAATGTATTAACTTTTACCTTTTACCAGTCAAATATTTTATTTAAAGAGCCATGCATCCAGATAAGCTAAGCAAATGGGATCAGAGTTTTTGATCCTTATCACAAACTTTATAAAGTTTTCGCTAATTCCAGAGAGTGAATTTGTGAGATGATTATATTGAGAAAAATATTAAGCAAATGATCATATGACGTGATGTGACAATTTGACATAAGAACCGACCATTTTCTTCTTTTTCGTGCGTGAGCGTTTGTCAAATACATCGCAGAAATATAATATATTATATTTATTAGACATGCAATATATAACATAAATACACCAACATATTACGTTTTAATGTGATTTGTTCATCTTGTTCAATTAAATGTAAATGATAAGAAGTATCAAGAGAAGGAGGATATATGATTGGTAGAGAGAGGGAGGGAGGGAGGAGAAGAGGATAATGAGAAAATTATACTATTGCGATAAATAAAATAGTATATTATAAGTATTAATAAAATCTTGTTTTGAATATATGTTAAACCATATGTGTTATTTTATTTTAATATGAATTAGATATAGTATAGTATAATATTTTGTTCGACTTTTTTTTAATCTGTTTAAAATTTTTTAAGTTATAACATATGTAAAAGAATCTGTATACTTTTATCAGCATAATTATTTGGTTGAATTGTATATGATACCAAAGACACATCAAATAAAATTGGTAGGGAAAGAAGAAAAAAAAAACAAAGGAAACAAAAAGAGGAAAAATTCATGTGTGATCAAAGGGTTGTAGTTGATCAGAGATAGTTAATGTAATACTAGATTCTAATTCGCCCTTAAAAGAACGGATATATTTTTTTGTTTTGCATTTTTTTAAAAATTTAATTTTTATACATATTTTTTAATTATATTTCTTTTTTTATTTGTATAATATTTTTTTCTTAAATGATTAATAAGATGTTTTAATAACTATATTAAAATAGTTAGACCACACCTACATCATTATTTTTGTTTTGATAGTATTGACTAGATTTTGGTCCACTCTTGAAAGGTGGATATTTTTTTTCAAAATTAGATTTTATAATAAAACCACCAAACGTGCAAAAGGCATGGAACAATTGTTTTTAAAAGAAAAATTTGGCTGAAACTGTGTAAAAGTTGGTTTTTATAAAATCGTGGATATTTAGTTAGAATATATTAAATAGATAGAATTATGTAAAAAATAGTTTTTTTAAAAATTGGTGGCATGGAATGTAATATTTCACTTAAGGGTAGAGATCCTCTATACATTAAAAGAGAAGTCACTTTAGTGATTTCTGCTTACGTCTCGTGGTACTCATACAAGTCACTATCGAATTAATTCTCTTAATTCTATTGGTTTCTTTTTTCTAATTTCTTTTTGATTTATTTTAAAATCGGCAGAGAAGAATAAACCTAGAACCACTTAATCTAGGCTTTCAAATATTCTCATTCTAGAGTTAACCTATAACCTATTAAATCTAGGCTTCCAAACATTTTCATTCCTAGAATTAGTACGTATATATATATTATACTCTTTAGAACATTATTATAAATTATATATACTAACTCTTTAAAACATTAGTACATATATATATATATATACATATATATATATATATTGGTTTTCAACCTGCGAATAATTTAGTATAAAATAGAATTTGGTTTTCAACCTGCGAATGAGAGTGGTAAGAAATAGAGTTAAAAATTAGTGTCTTATCCTTTATATAATTATTGATAGAAAAACACACATACATATTATACTAAAACAGGTTAAAATTAGTAATTATTTCTTATCCTTTATATAAAATATTTAAATACAATATCGCAGATCGCCAACAGAAAATATATTTTTTAAAATACTACATAAAGGCTATTTAAGAATTGAAGGATTAAAAAATTATTGTGTGTATGTATAATTGTGAAATTCGCATAAATATTATATAAGTGTATTAAAGAAAAATATATTAAATATTTACCCACCAAAAAAGAAGGATTAAATATTTACCGATCAAAAATCCGCATTCAATTTAAGATTATTTAAAAATTTCTAAAAATTAAGAAAATAGAAACAACATTTAATATAAACAAAGAGGAGACAATATAATGTTTCATTATTGAGAATATACATTTCTTGCGCAGGTAAACGTATCTAATTTATTTTATTATTAAATTTATCAAATTTGTTAATTCCTTTTAATGACTTACCTTATTTTAATTATACATACATTGCATCCATTGTTACTTTCTTTAATATATTTGAATATATTTTTAAATCTATTAAATTTAATAATTCGTATTAAATGTCTTACCTTATTTAAAAAAATATGATTATTGCGCAAGTTATTGATATGACAATACAAATTTAGAAATTTATCAAATTTGTTAATTCCTTTTAACGACTTACCTTATTTTAATTATACATAGCTTGCACAAGTTGTTACTTTCTTTAATCTATTTGAATATATTTTTAAATCTATTACATTTAATAATTCGTATTAAATGGTTTACCTTATTTTAAAAAGTTCAATCAAACGCAAGTTATTGACAATACAAGTTTAGACTTTTTATGTTTATAATGATGATTTTGATATAACAATACAAAATTGTATTGATTTAATAAAGAGTAAATAAAATAATTAATAGATTATAATTATTTATTTATAAAACATGATGTCTAATTTAATATTATAGATTTTTTAATACCGGTATTTAACAAGTCATTTAATCTTTGTATGTTTGTAATCATTTCTCTGTTTAATTTATTAAATTCTCCCAAGATATTTCAAAAATAATATTACCTTATCATGCAAGCAAAATCATTGATAAACGTTCACCAATTTACTATAAATAAGAATTCACAATAGAAGAAACGAAATCATTGAACTTTGTATTCTGAATTTTGTATGTTAATAATGTTCTGAATTTTTTTCTTCTTTTTATTTTAGAACATTAAGCTTTTATATTTCATGAGAGCTGATTTTTCTTTTGGTTTATGCAGATACCCTATTATGACGATTTCTCCATTGGAGCTATATATGATTTGATGGTACACCTCTTTGATATATCATTTTGATAACATCTTTGTTCCTCAGTCTGGTAAAAAAAATTTCTCGATTTGATAACATCTCTCAGCTATATCATTTCGATACCATCTTTTTGTGCTGCGAATACTTTTCTTTTTTTTATTAGTAGATTTATATTACTGTTTAGAATTATAAGCTTATATATACACATATATTTTTTTATTTGCTGATTGTAATTTTGTTTTATATTTTTTCCTTGATGATTTGAGGGAAGTGTTCATATTTCAGACCTCTAAGAGTTCACAATTCCGATCCTGCAAAAGATGTGCGATTAGAATGATATTTTCTCTACTGTACGACAAAATTTGAAATATTCTAAATTTTTTATTATATATAATTCTAAACAACATTTTCTCTTTAGGAAGTATTTTTTAATATACATTTAGTTGACAAATTTAAAAATATAATTTTCGTTAAAATATATGTCTATTAAGTAAATTTCTTGTTCTTTTTTGATGTCATTTATTAGGAACTATATACATGTGATATTGCATTAAATGTGTTTGGTGATTTGAGATTTAGAAAAGCCCAAAACTATTATCCTCATTATATATATATATTATATATATATGGATATTAAAAAGGGAATTTACCTTGATGTTTCTAATTAGTTAATTCGCGTAAAATAACTTCTTTTATTTATGATTACTTGCGCAAGTTGATTGATGAATCAATGATATTTTAAAGGTAATTTACCTTAATGTTTTTAGTTTATTAATAACCTAACTTATTTTGAACACAAATTACTTGTGCAAGTAATCATATTTATCACATCGTTTTAATGCAATTTACCTTAATGTTTCTAATTTGTTAATTCGTTTTTAAAAACTTACCTTATTTTGAATATGATTTAATTGCACAAGTTTATATCATATATATTGTAAATCATTTAATTACAATATAACTTTAATATTTTTCTTTGAACTGTTTCGTTATTTATTATGAAAATATCCCCTAAATAACACAAGAAAAAAGGAAGGTAGAGTATATATAAATAAGACATCTGAGGGATGTCAATACTAACTTATTAGTTTATTTTTATTCGATAAAAAATTTAAAATTTATAAATTCTTACATTTGTTTGTTTTTTTTCTATTAACAGATAAATAACACAGACGAAAGAGCAATTGCAGTTGACTACAAACCATTTTCAGTCTGTTTCAATAGCGATATGCAAATTTAATAGTAAGGTAAGTCTCAATAAAATTTTGAAATCTATTAAATTATTTTATATTTTACAATTGCTAACAAAATTTGACAATTTTTGCAGGTTTCTATGGGATTTTTTCAATTCATAATTGTTCTTCTTATTTTATATTACTTATGGATTATATTTAAATTTTTTATCACATTTTGTTTTCAGGTTTCTATGGGATTGTGATACCTATGAGATTTTTATCACATTTTTAATACATCACTATTTCCTGTATATTTTTCTTACATTTTTTTTTATTAGTTAACTTTTATTAAAAACATACTAATGATGTTGATTTTTTTTACTTTAGTTAACATTCATTTGTTTTATTCTTATATACTTTTTGTGACTTTTTTAGTTTTTGTTTCAGTTTTATATTGAATTTAGTTCACATAGTTTATGTGTACATAATTTATGTTTTAAAACATAATTTTTCTTTTAAAAAATTAAGCGACAAAGACCCTAACTAAACCGATCCAGAAAAACAAACCAAACCGAATATAAACTAAATTGGACATAAACCACACCGAACAAGACTAAATATGGTTTACTTCAGTTGAAAAAATATTAAAATCGAACTAAACAAACCAACCGAACCGAAAAAGTAACGAATTCTACCCCTACTGCATCTTGGAGATTTGCGCAAATCATGTCTTAGCATTGAAACTCTCACTTGTTTCACATTCTCCTACATTTGAACTCAATCGATATTATACAATATTTTTATAATCTCACAGGGTGCGGATTGGTCACTTAGTAAATATTAAGACTGACTATGTTTTAATAAACTAGATTATACAAAATACACAAAATACTCTAAACTTAGTCTTCGATTGGTACAACTGATGAAGAAGCAGTAGCAGTATGCTATAGAAGCAGTATGCTGCAGAAGCTGTATGCTCTCATTAAAACTTTTAATAAGATGATTGGTAGAGCAGTAGTAGTATACAATTTTAAGTTTTTTATAAAAATTATTATATAATATTTTTTATTTTAAAATAATATTTATTAAATTATAATATATATATATATATATATTTAATTATAATATATATATTAATAATATATTTGTTATTAAAAATAATGAATCTTAATTAATAACATAAATTAAAGTTTAAATGTGAAATATTATTATTTAAAAAATAAATGTAAAATTTATTTAAAATATAAATTCTTTTTTTGGATATAAAATAATTTTGAATATTATTAAATAAAATATAAATTATTTTTGGATATAAAATAATTTGAATATTATTAAATAAATAAATAAATTATCATTATATATTATATATATAATATATAAAAGAGAATATAATTAATTTATTTTATTTAGTAATTTCAAAATTGTATTTATATAAAAAAAAAATTTTACAATTAAAATATCTATTTTTAAAATAATATTTTGCATTTAAAATATAATATAATTTATAATTATATTATATTTTAAATGTTTGAAATATTATTTTAAAAAAATATTTATATTGTAAATTTATTTTAGAAATCAAAATTTCATTTTCTGCATATCAAAATAATTTTATGATATTATTAAATCAAATAAATGAACTAATTATATATTTTTCTTAAATTTATAAATTGTAAATGCAAATGCTCTTCCAAAAGCTTCATATGAAAGCATTTGCAAGAGAGCATTTGAAGAGCATTAGCATTTAGTAAATGCTTTTCTAAATCTTTTTATAATAAATATTGATTGGATAATATAGAGCATTTAGTAAATGCTCATATTCTACCAATCAAGACCTTAGTTTTAATATTGTTATGTGTATAAACTTAGTTTGTCTTTGCTATGTATACGTACGTGTTCCCTTTGAGAAACTAATATTAGTTTCCCTTATTTTACCAAAAAAAAAAAAAAAAAAATTGGTTTACCCGGTTATAGATAAAGCTCCGGTTCCAGTTTATATCAACCCGAGATAAATCGGGGCCAACATAAACCAGGGGAACAGGCAAAGGAGAAAGAAGATGAAGAGGAAAGGTTAGGTAGAAAACGCGAAGCACGCAAGGGGGGTCTGACATAATAATAATATGCTCTCACTCACTTAGGCTAAGAATCTATCCATCTGCCTACGGATTAGGGTTTCCATCGATTTCAATCTCTTCCTTGGGCTTCAGAGATTCTCATCGTCTCCGTCTTTATATATAACACACAATACACATTCTTTGTGTTTGTTTCTTATCTTGTGAGGAGCTGCGATAAGAAGGTCTTTCCGTTCAGATAAAAATCGATGGATTCGCAGATGCTCGTGGCGCTTGGTCTATCCCTTGTGGGTGGATTGAGTACTTCTTTAGGTGAGCTCGTCCTTGTTCAATTTACGAATCAAGATTCATTTTCCTTTTTTTCGATTGTTTAGATGATGATGAACGATGATTCTGGTGATTGTATTTGTCAAAGCGAAGCTACTTGTGTAGGATCATCTTCTTTCTTGTTGTTGTGCTGCTTATTTCAGAATGTTCAATATATTTGCCTATTTATGAAGCTTTGATATCTTGTTGTTTCTGTTTACTTAGATAGCATAGCACGAGAGAGGCTCTGAGTTTGACTTTTTTTTTTCCTTCCTTCTAATTGGTGTGTTCATGTTACATTTCGTAGGTGCGCTTTTCGTAGTTCTTAGTGAGACTCCCAATATGAAGATGCTTGGACTTCTTCAGGTCATGACTCGACTCTACATCTAATCTCTCATCTTAATTATCATTCAATAAGCCTTCATTATTATATATATAATAAAGCCATTTGATGTTCATTTATTTTCTCACGATTGCTGGTCTTCAAGTTTCATAGGGTGCTAGTGACTAGAAGTTGTGTTCACCTACCAACCTTCTTTTCTGTCACTTTGACATAATTTTGATTGATATTGTTGGTTATTTATCTCATGATAGTAACTTCTTTCTTCAGGGTTTTGCGGCAGGTCTCATGTTGAGCATATCCTTCCTTGATTTGGCTCATAATGCTATCAACTCTATTGGCTTCTTAAAAGGCAATCTCTGGGTTAGTACTTCTGTGGGAGGGGGTTTGTTATACCTTTTCTTCACACTGAAAGTAATAATAGTTTTCTAGTGATGCAGTTTTTCGGTGGTGTGATATTCTTTGCCTGTATTGCCAAATTCATACCCGAACCAACACTTGCTCCTTCTACTGATGTGAAAAGAAGAAAGGCAAGAATACTAGTGTTCTCCCAAGGCTTTCTGTCCAAAATGATGTCCCCATATTGTATCATTAATGAAAGCTTTGCTTATTTGTTTATAACAGAAAAATGGAGACGAGGGAGGTAAGGATATGGCGAAGAAGCATCGCCGCCAAGTCTTATACAGTGGAATTGTTACAGCTATTGGTATACCATCTTTCACTTCCATTTCCTTAGTTTGTTAAAAGTTTTTTGTCATTGGGTGGGTGCTATTTAGTTTAGTCTGTAGTTTGTTGGCTAGATGTATCGACTATGCTCCTCTAAACCCATTGCATCAATTGTGGACTTGCAAATTTTTGAACTCTTCATATTAGCAAACTAGTCAGAATACTACTGCACAGATAATGTGAAAGACATAACGATCTGTGTTTTTCTTTTACAATTGGGACGTATCATGTTCCTTGGACTGCTATAATTTTTTTTATTTTAATGTTTGTTATATAGCTTAATTATTTATCTGAACTGTTTATATCTTTTTTCGCTTGAAACTATAGGAATAAGCTTGCACAATTTTCCAGAAGGGATGGCTGTATTTCTCGGATCAATTAAGGTAAGGATCATGATGAACAAACAAAAATTCAGAGAGCATGCCAGCGTATTAATATCATTCTTTGCTTATTGGATTCTGCTTCACAGGGCATGCGAGTTGGTGTTAATCTGGCTTTGGCAATCGCTTTACATAACATTCCCGAGGTACAGATTCCCTAACCATAAGACATTTTTGAAGGATGTCATATATACCAAACTTACATAGCTCATCTTATTAAGAGAAACCTAGAAAGAATATCATGTCTTATTCGTGTTTGCTGTGTTTCCTGTTTGACTGTCTGTTTTGCATTATAAAGTAATCTCAAGAACGACCTAACAACTAGATTTGTTCATTTCTCTGATTTGCTATGCTTCTTTTGCTGCTGCGGTGTGATATTTTCAGGGTGTTGCGGTTGCACTTCCTATATATTTTGCAACAGAGAGGTAAGAACATGGTTGCATATAGATTCACATTTGTACCGTATATACTCCGGGTTTCTATTCATCCCAGATCGGATATTATGCATGTAACAGCAAATGGCAGGCATTCAAATTGGCAACACTCTCTGGATTAGCTGAGCCTCTAGGTGTTATTATCGTGGGTAAGTTTTCATTGGTTTCTTTGTTTGTGCATGCTTCTTTTCGAGAGTTTCAAGAGAGTATAATAAATTGATACATCTTCCTTGCAATACAGCTTATCTATTCCCTAGCAGCTTGAGTCCAGAAATCCTTGAAGGATTGTTGGGAGCAGGTAAGTAGGAATCTGCAGTAGAATCAATTCTTTATATAAATACCATTGGACTTAAAACGAATCAATACAAAAACGGTTGTTTGCTGTATGATACAGTTGGTGGAATCATGGCATTCCTAACTTTGCACGAAATGCTCCCTTTGGCATTTGATTATGCTGGACAGAAACAAGCTGTAAAAGCTGTGTTTGTCGGTATGGCTTGTATGTCTGCAAGGTAAAAACTCGAAAGCCAAAGCACTTGCTTGCGTCCTTAGTTTATAATTTTTGATGATTTGTTTTGTCTCTGTTGTTGCTGCAGTCTTTACTTTCTGGAGCTGAGTTTGCCTGAGTCAATGACCTAGTAAGTAATGTCATGTGTGCAATAATTCCTCCTGAAAGACATGAATCAGTCTCTGGAGTATAGTCTCTTTGTATCTGTGAAATCAATAGGATCTGTAAACAATTGAGTATTCGTTTTTAGTTCAAAGGAATAATCTCTTTTTAACATCTTATTTAAGAATAATCTTTACCAACCTCTGCCAAAATGTTACTGTAAATCCATGTGATCATCTGTGGGCAAAAGATGTTTTTGCAAAAATAGAAGTTATTAGTCGAAAACTTATTTGAAACAATCCAAGAACAATTATAGCTCTAGTTTATTTTAATCATTTATCCATTCCTAAATTTAGCAACAAAAAAATAGAGAATCATGTCTTGCTAATTAATGGCAGATCTTGAAGATCTCTTTTTATCCTTCCACATTTTGTTATGTTATAAATACCTTCGCCACATACACGCCATTACCTAAAATAAAAACACAAAACAAATAAATCCAAAGAATACAAAAAAATAATGGAAATGAAGACCTTCAACTTCTTTGTAGCCCTCTTTGTCTCGGCTGTGTTAATGAGCTCAGCCACCTCGGCTACCATGGAGTCTCCAGCACCAGCACCAGGTACTTCCTCCGCTAGCATGGCTTTTCCGGTGGTTGGTTCCATCGTTGCTGCATCACTCTCCGCCTTCTTGGCTATTCTGTTGCAGTAAAGATATATGTTGTGGAGGGGCTTCTAAGAGATATAGGACAAAACTAATTTTTTGTTTTGTTCTGATGTTTTAGAATCTATGTAAATTAATTTTGTCAAGTAATCCATTTTGATGTACTGTATAAGAATATCATTGACACTAATATTTGTCTGAGTATGATAATAATAACAATTATCCTTAATCAAATACCTTCTTCATTGCTTACGATCAAGGAATGTCTTTAATACACACAATGGTTGGTTACATGAAAAAAGTTGTGGTTAGTGTTTGTTTTCAAGGGTTGGTTTCATCATCGTTTTGTTTTTTCTTAACATTCAAGAGACTTTTCGTAAGCCAAATCGCTGTCTCTCTTGATGAAACTGTTTCATCTCCAAAAGGCTTCAAGACTCCTTCAAGCTCATCAAACTTCTCTTGCCTAAGTAAACCTGCACAAAGCTCCAACAAAGATTCCAATGCTTCTGCTCTCTCCTCGCTCCTCGGAGTCTTCTTCTGATATTCTCGTAGTAGCGTTAATGTGCTAATCAATGACATCTCCTGCGTCTTCTCTGGCCTCTCTTTGTCTTTTGAACTAGAACTTGTATTCTTGCTCCTCTTCTCTGCTTCTTCTTTTAGTGTTTGATTATGTTTCATCGGTGTTTTCGTGGACTTCGCAGTGCCTGTCCTTGAGGGAAGACAGGTCTCGCCTGTTCTGTTTTCGTTGGTGTTGTGTTCTGATTTGGATACAACCGGTTTAAAAACGGGAGACAGGTTTTGGCATTGTGCAAGATATGGCTGTAAGTGAGGATGTCTTAACAGTTCTGCAGCCTATAACAAACATTTTACAGTTAAAAGAAAAGCCTCGAAAAGAAGAAATTAATAAGAAATCATCATTAACTTACAGTTGGTCTATGTTCAGGGTTCTTGCGCAACATACTTTTAATCAGTCTCTTTCTGCAAAAACAACATTTTAGGCTCAAAAGCTTGTCTTCTACTGTAAACTAAAGTAAAAAAATGTTGTATGTATACTTACAATGAAGAGGAATACATGACAGGGAGAGGAGAAAGTGAAGAGCGGTTAATCTTGTTGATGAGTCCAGCCATGTCCTGTTTCCAAGAAACAGAAAATTTTCAAAAATTTTCAAAGAAATTTCAGATTTAACACAAGACGAAAAATGAGAATGTGTTCTTACAGGAGCCTTGAAGGCAGGTTGATGTGCAGCTACTTCAAACATACAGCAACCTGTAAAAACCAAAATCTTTATGAGAAACCAAGAAAAAAAAAACAAGAAGTTATAAGGATTGTGCAAAGTTAAAAGAAGAGAAATAAACCTAAAGACCAAATATCAGATTTGTAGCCGTAAGGTATATCTGCAAGAAGTTCAGGGCACATGTAGTTTGGTGTTCCCACAATCTACAAAAAAAGAAAAACAAGAAAATGATTCAGAAAACATTCTGACGAAAAGCTATAAGGAAATGTGAGCATTACTGAGCAAGCGAGATCATCTTTGCCTAGAAGTTTTGCAAGACCAAAGTCACCTGTGAAAAAAACAACTACTTAGTATCTAAAACAGCTTCTGAAGAAGTAGCAAATAGAAGATTTTCTGCATCTGATATCTTTACCTAATCGAATCTCGTTGTCTTTGGTGAGGAATATGTTTGAGCACTGGAAAAATTTGAGTAGGAGTGTTAATGGATGTACTGTTCCATTGTAGCAAAAGAAGCATAGAAGTTGAAATTACCTTGAGGTCACGGTGAAGAACTCGATTTTTATGGAGGTAATCTATTGCTAACAGTAGCTGAACCATCCATCTGCAAAGTTTCTACATCAACGAAGATATAATTCTAAGTTAGTATTCCAATATCAGTTCATTACTTGTCTATACCAGATAGATTCCTTAATGACTGCTCACTTCTTCAGATGCAAATGTTCCTCTAGCTCTCTTTATCATTTGAGTCCTGCATTTATCAAAAGAATCAGTGAAAAAACCCAAAAAAAAGACATAAGATTGGAATGTGAGATGATTGCCTTACATGTCTCCACCTTCACAATAACTAGTTACAATGCATACACAATCCTGTATAAACCAGTAAAAAGTTAGAATTAACTGTGAAACTTATTGATCGTGAGCTTTGAACAAAGACTATTATCACCTTTTCAACCCATGAATCTTTGTATTCCACAATATAAGGACTCTTAAGCTTTGATATCAAACTCATCTGAAGTTCATCAAGAGGTCCAAAAAACATATTTTCATTTTCAAAAAACTATCCTTGAATATGATCAAGATTTACAAGTAAATAAGCTTGCTAATGTAATTTTAACCTCTTGGATGGCAGCAAGCTTGCATCTCTCTGTTTGTTTAGCCAAACGAATCTTCTTCACTACATACCTACAAAAAACAATCCATAGATCTAAAACCAGATCACAAGAAACAAATATAGACAAACTATAAACTCAAAAGTCTAGATCTTAACTCACCTTCTTCTCTCAGACTTGTGAATTACAAGAAAAGCAGAACCGAAAGCTCCTCTTCCGATCTGTTCCACCACTTCATAATCATCCATCTTTGAAGCTGGTTCACTTATCTTGTTTGCCATATGGGAGCTTCCTCTCACGGTATTAAAAGGATCAAACTCACAAGATTTTACTGTTCAATGGAGCCTGTTAGCTTCAGAGGATTCATATAAAAGACATGAGAATTAAATTCTTTGAGAATCAAGAATTAAAGAATGTGGCAAGAAGATAAAAAAAAAAAGATGGGACCCTTTAACCGAATCTTGATTTTGAAATATCGTGAAGAAGGATGTTTCGTAATTACTTTGTTTCTTTCTCTTTTTTGAACAAGATGGAGAGGGAAGATTTGAAGGTGAAGCAAAGAAAGGTCAGAGAAAGTGAGGGAAAATTATTTAAATGATAATAAAATAAAATCAATTTGCTTGAGATTTCAGACTGTTGTTGGCGACATGTTTGGTGTTATTATCACATGTAGTCCTTTTTATTTTTTATTGTTGTTGATATGTCTCTTTCACACTTTTACACTTTTAGACAGGAAAACATTCTCTGTGTTTACATTTGGTTTATCATCCCTTGGTTAGTTAAGAATTTATAGAAAAAACAACAATTATGAGTGTTATTTATTTGACCCAAATGTGAATTTCATGACTTTTTTTTTGTTGCACATTTGTTTTACCAACCAAAGAAAATCTATACAGTCTCTTAAGATCTCCTATTCGGTGTTTTGGTTGGACCATATCTTTACTCATTTGGTTAGAAGTTAGAACAACCCAATAATAAATAGTATCTAGACATTCACATATTGACATGACTCATTTATTTTCTTTTCTATAATAATAATATTATATAATGTGAGTAAATATTTTGATATATAAAGGTTTAGAAGAGACCTGCATCTCCTAATAAAAAAGAAACCTCTCTCTAGATTTTTTCTCTGACCTCTCTCTAAGTCGCTTCCGCTGTAAGCAGTTGTCACCGGCCGACGGGTGGGCTACCACAGCCACCGTCGGTCCGGTCTCCTTGTTTTTCTTCTTGTTCTCTCTTTTGTGCTTAGTCTAGATTATCCTATCGTTCTTTTCTTTTGTTTTTTTTTCTTTGTCTCCGGCGTCGCACTTCCTTTCGGTGGACGGCCGGCTAAAGTCTCCACCGTTATACCTATCCGGTTAGGGTGAACGGTCGGTTCTTGGTTTCCGCGTCGAATGACCTTTGCGTTTTGGTGGCGGCTCTGGTGAAAGATCTATGCTTTTCCTTTTATGTCTCGGTGGTGGTTCCTGGCTTCGCCTTCGGTTGGGAGCCCGACGGTCTTATGGGTCTACCCGATGAAAGAAGCAACAGTGTTGTTTTTAGTTTGCGAATGGTGTCTATGTCTGGCCTGGAGGAGAGCTCGGTACGATTCCGGTGAAGCGCTCCATGGAAGAATAGGCGACGAGAAAGGGTTTCGTGCGCTCCATAAACGGTGAGATTCGGCGAAACGGTGATTTGCTTCGGCTTCTCCGGCAAACATCGACGTCCTGAACTTTGATGTGATGTTTCGGATCTCGAGAAGCGGAGTGGAAGACGCGTCAAGCGCGTGAGAGTAGATCGCAACAATCTGGTTTGGCGAGAGTGGTTGGGATGCGTGGCGTCGTGTTGGGCTTGAGGCCCAATCTGGTTGTAATTTCTTTGCTTGCCTTTTAAATGGGCCTCGTTGTGTAATTCAGTTTGTTTGGGCTCAGTCCCTTAATATATTTCATTAGACGGAAAAAAAAGAAGAGATCTGCATTGTTCAACAACATCAAAGACCATTGGCATTAGTACATAGTTTTCTCTTCAGTAACACAACATAGAAAATTTAACACCAGAACATTGCAGGAATAGAATCTAAACTGTTTGAGTGTTTTGATACTTTGATAGGTGTTCTGGTGTTTAGGAGGGTTTTATTTAGCTTTTATCAAGCTTCTATGTTTTCACAACTTGATAGCTATAGCTTCCTGTGTAGCGACATTGTAACTGAAGAATCAATTGATTTTATCTGCATGATATGATCCGCAGAAGAGATTAACATACAAAATTTGTATGCATCTGCTTGGTCCTTCTGTCCTCTTACCTTATTCAAGTGATATCTTGTAAGTTCGAGATATAGCGAGAACAGACGGCACAAAATAATTCCAAGAACAGTTATCTCTTTATTAAGAATCACTGAAACAATCTTTTACAAAGACTTGTCAAATCCGAATTACTCAACGCCACACACGACTTGACACAGATCAATTCTTAATCTACCATTATGAGGAACCAACCCCTGTTGATCACCTCTACAAATCACTCACTGTCTGAAACCCCAAAGCTGCTGCTATGTTTCTGTGAGAATTACAACGTCAAAAGCTCTAACCCTAATTCTAGGAAAAAGCCACAATATATATTAAATAATATTTTTCTATTATCTAATATAATATTTCATATATTTTAGCATTACCAAATCTTCCAATTTGTGATCTAATCACGCTCCTTTAATGCATATTTCGTCAACCAAGTATATAGAAATATTTCATATCATCACATCTTAATGTTTCCTTTTTATTCTTCAAAGCGTGTGTCACACACCATCCTGTGTGTGTAACACAAGTATACAAACCAAAACTCCACCACTGCAACAGCTTCTCAAGCTCCAAGTTCTTGAGCTTACATTCTCCCCCTTTTTCACTGAGTTTTACAACTCAAGCCTAAGAACAATATGCATCATACATACCACCAAAGTACTAACTTAAACTCTCCCTGAATTAAGTATCATCTCCCCCTGCTTGAGTGAAAAATTCTTTGAACAACTTCATGATACTTGTGGGACCATCAAAAACTCTCAGTACCTTCTAGGCCATCGAACTGGTTCTTCAAACTCAGTATATTGATCACCCTTTCGATTGTATGACACACTAGTATGCTCGTGTGACACACCTTTCGTAAACTTAGGATACAGATCCTTTTTAGCTATCCAAACATGTCCATATCTTCTAGGTTCCACATAACAAAAGTTCATCCTCCAAGCTCGCTCAGTCTGGTTTCTCCTAGAATAACAGAAAGCAACAGTATGTCCGGTCTTACCACAAAAGAGACAGCCATTCATTCGCTTAGCAACAATTTTTCTGTCTTGTATCTTTGGAACCATAGTCTTTGCTTGAGTTTCATCCTTTTGTTCAGCTGAAACAACTGGGATTGAGCGTTTTACAAACTTGATTCCTTCATTCTTGTCAACCTCTTGTGAAGTCGTCCCTTTATAACCCAAACCCCAACTGATTTTTGGAGACTGCCCAATTGACAAGATATGATCCAGACTTGCTGATCCAGTGTTCAACATTCTCACTTTCTTGTAATTCTCAGCAAGTTGTCTTTCCAGAAGCTGACTCTTCTCAACTTCTTGATTCAACAGCTGTTTCATCTGATGAAACTTAATTTCAGACTCTTGTTGAACTTGATTCTGCTCTGCAATAACTCTCTTAAGAGACTGAAGCTCGTCTTCATTATCATCCTCTCTCACCCTACACTTTGATTCACCCTTCGCATCAGTCCGTTCCATCTCTAGGGTGTTGACTTGATCTTTTAAAACAGCTTTATCCTTGATGAGCTGTAGGTTTTCATGACTGAGTTCTGCAAATTTACCAAAGAGAACCTTATACTCGGCTAGAAGATTTGCATCTAAATTACTTTCTGTATCACTGTGTGACACATCTGAATTAGTGTGTGACACACCTGACATACGAATTTCATCCTTAGTGATGTCTTTTTCAGACCCTATAACTCCATGAAGAGACACGAAATTGAGAGCATCTTCTTTTCTCTCTGGCACTTTATCACTGCAACTTCTCTTCATCTTCATCTTCTTGGTGTTCACACAATCTGATTTTATGTGCCCATAACCATTACATGCATTACACTTGATTTCTTTTCTCTTGAATGATGGACAATCTGTTTTGACATGCCCAATACCATGACAATTAAAACACACCACTACCTGCCATTTATGTCTTTCTTCTTCTCTTGGCAGTCTGTCGCTGGACATCTTATTCAAAAGATTCATAGTTTCTTTAAGTTTATGAATCACCAAGTGAATAGATTCTTCAAGCTTCTTAGCTTTCTGGATGTCTTCATCAACTGTAATTCGTGAGTCTTGAGCAGGTTTTGAATATTTAGATTCCAATTCTATCTCCTCAGCCTTTAATATCTCTACTACCTCAGCATACTTCAGTTCATCAGTGTTCATCGTCAATGTTATCGCTGCTTTATGTGCTGCAAACTTAGTAGGCAAACATCGCAAAAACTTCTTCACCAATTTTGCATCTTCATATTTTTTACCTAAAACTTGTGCTTCATTGGCTATGGAGCTGAGTTTCGCACTGAAATCTCCTATCTTCTCATCATCCCTCATCCTTATGTCTTCAAACTGTGATGCAAGCAAGTCCAATCTTATCCTCCTAACATTCGCAGTACCCTCGAAAGCATTTTGTAGTATATCCCAAGCTTCCTTAGCTGATTCACATCCCTGTATAAGCTCAAATTGCTTTCCATCTACAGAACTGAAGATTGTATCCAGTGCTCTTGCATTAAACCTTGAAAGCTTTTTCTCTGTTGCTGTCCACTTTGTCTTCAGTTTAGGTATCTTCAAACCATCTTCTTGCATCACAAACGGTTCTTCCCATCCAGTTTGAACAACTGTCCAGATATCTTCATCAGCCCCACGTAAGTTTGCTCTCATTCTCACTTTCCAATACCCATAATTCACATCATTCAGCAGCAACATATTTTATGCCAAAATCGCCATATTCTCTTCTCAGGATCTCACCTTGGTTCGAAGAACTCTCTTTCGTTTAGGTGTCCTGCTCTGATACCAATTGTAAGTTCGAGATATAGCGAGAACAGACGGCACAAAATAATTCCAATAACAGTTATCTCTTTATTAAGAATCACTGAAACAAAACTCCATCAACGCCAATTACAAAGACTTGTCAAATCCGAATTACTCAACGCCACACACGACTTGACACGGATCAATTCTTAATCTATCCTTATGAGGAACCAACCCCTGTTGATCACCTCTACAAATTACTCACTGTCTGAAACTCCAAAGCTGCTGCTATGTTTCTGTGAGAATTACAACGTCAAAAACTCTAACCCTAATTCTAGGAAAAAGCCACAATATATATTAAATAATATTTTTCTATTATCTAATATAATATTTCTTATATTTTAGCATCACCAAATCTTCCAATTTGTGATCTAATCATACTCCTTTAATGCATATTTTGTCAACCAAGTATATAGAAATATTCCATATCATCACATCTTGATGTTTCCTTTTTATTCTTCGAAGCTTATGTCACATACCATCATATGTGTGTAACACAAGTACACGAACCAAAACTCCATCACTGCAACAGTTTTTCAAGCTCCAAATTCTTTAACTTACATATCTCTCTGGCAGAGGCATTAGACGACGGCTGTGTTGAGCCAGCCTTTGACTCCAAAGTTAATGATTTTCACATCCATTAATGCAACCGCATTTTGTGATTCAGCCACTGCAGAAACAAACTAGCTCTTTGTTTGTTCTGAAACAATATACTATTGTGACAATTCGAAAACATGTCGTTGTAGCGGGGCACCGAAGAAACCACAATTGGCGATATACATACAGTAATTGATAATTCGAACATTCAAGTGGGCTTTTGACAGCCCATCTTATCAACCATACTATTTGACTCACATCCATTCAAAAATATATGATTCTTTTTAATATCTTATTTGTTAGAGATAATGTGCAAACGGACCTCGAGACATCATCACCAATTCAAGCCCATTTGACAACATCATCCAAAAGAAGCTCGCAACGGTAATGTTGCAGACCTGCAGTCGTGGCGTGTACGGTAAAGGAGTATCCGCTCCTTTAGAATTAATTTGATACTCTTTTGGAATTGACTGAGCTGTATAAAAAATCTTTACAGCTGTCTAGGATAAGACCAGTGAGCTGCGTGTAAATTCAGATTTTTTTTTTTGGTCAACCTTCAGATTATTCTTTTATTCTTTTAGTTCTTTTTTTGTAACAGTTCTTTTAGTTCTTATATAAACATGATGTAATTGTTTAAGGAAAGATGAGCAAAGAAAGCAAAGAGTATTTTTGTATTGAGTTATTTGAGTCTATGAATTTTTGTTGACACATTGATTAACTCTTATAGAATCAGTAACAAAAAAGTTCTTGGTCAATCAAAAAAAAGATATGCGTACTTAAGATTAGTCAAAAAGGTTTAAATCATCACATAAAAAGAATCAATACAATACAACAAAGAATTTTGAATAAACAGTTAATGCGTGGATCGGACCTAACCATCATACTAAAACAGCTAGAAGATAAAAATGAGACTGAAATTTTAGGGATATCAAAGCCAATACATAAGCAATGCAATCTTAATAATGTAATAAGACATTAAATATACCAATAGACAATGTTTTAAGCTTCACAACAACCACCACCACGGTTTGCGGGAAGGTATTGATGGAGATCTCCTATAAAAGAAGGTTTCGTAACCTTGATGATCAAGCGGATCAGGAGAATAGATTGGAGATGGAAGAGGAGAATGCACCGGTTGGTGGTTAGTGTGAGATTGAAGGATCTTACGGTTGTTATTGGCTTCACCGAGTGCGATAAATAGAGCTACCAAGAGAAAAACTAGTGTGACGGAAAGACCTCTGGACACCATTTTAATGAAAGTTTGTGTTCTATGCACTCAATCGTTGTGTTGAGATCCTATTTAGATTTAAGCTATGTTTATATGCATTGGTAATTCTGTTTATTGGATTACCACTAACTTTTAGTATATCTTTTGGATGTTTTTTTCATCAGTATATATTTTGCCGGCTTTGCTTTGTTTTTTTTTTTTTGCAATGACTCTTCTAAACAATTGAGGCCACCCTCTAAACAGTCAGCTTTTCTAAAGTGAAAGTACCAATAGAGAAAATGTCGCCTTTCGTTAAATGTTTTCTTAACGAGTTTACAGAGTGTTTTCACTACTTGTTGATTTGTTTATTTTCGTCGGCTCCCTTTGGAAAATAATAAAAAAGTACGTACTACAAGTAAAGTATATTATATTTTCATAAACGAAAATAACTTGGGGAAGGATTTGTTTTAAACAAAAATTGGTTTACTAGGCAAATGTTATTATTATTATTATTTTTAATAAGTTACTAGGCAAAGCCGTTAAATCAATTTCATTCGGTTTTAAAACACACAAAATTAAAAACTACAGTTTATCATCAAACTATAGTACATCCTTCTAAATAGTAATCTTTCGAAAGTGGTGTTATTAAAATATCTAGAAAATATGATATTTTGGATTCTATAGAAGTAGACTTCAATACAAATTATCGATTTGGGTTGAAGCTTTCTCTTAGAAAAAATAAGACTATATTCTGATTGTTGCCTCTCTCTTTTTGCCAGCTTTCTTTGGGGTTGATAATATTATAACAACTAGAGGAAACATAAATCTTTATAGATGAATTACAAGTTTGGAAATTAGTCAAAAGGGTACCCGTAAACACTAACCCTCAAGAAGCATTTAACCACAGTCTGAGAACCATCACCTTCTACCAAAAGTCTCTTCTAATTTGATCCTCTAACTTCCAAGACAAGAAAAAAAAAATCAGAATAATGATAAAATAGTTACTACCTCCAGTGCCATCACTCTAAGGAATATCGTAGTCTGTTTTGACAGCTGGAAACTCCCCGGTCGATCCAACAGTCGAGCTCGTCCCAATACCAATGCCGTGGTTCCCAAGAAAAGCTGCAGTATTGTAGCTCCCACTAGAGCCTCCATTGGTGTTGTTGTCAACAATAGATGTGGAGACAAGGCCATGAACCAGATCCGGATTGCTTTGAAGATACGCATAGAACTCTATCTGCCTAAAAAACTGTAAGCAATGCAAGTGGTTACAAACTTTGATTGTCCTTCAAAACAAAGATAACTGGTGTGGGGAAATTGGTGAGACGCAAGACTATTCACAAGAAATCTACTCTTTTTTTTGCCAGCTCACAAGAAATCTAATTAATAGACCATCCTCTCTATTTCCAAATGTTTGTAAGGAAGAAGTATCATAAGTCGCTTTTACTATCGACTATTAAGCAAAAGCATAGATGAGTGTCTCTCAGTTGATCTTACTTGAAGCTGAGAATTATTTCAACAACTTATAATTTATTAGTCTTCCTAATTCTATTTCGAATATATTGAATGGGCATTACAAACATTGACGTATTTGCTAACAGTCAAATCATATACACAAACTGCTCATTACATTTTTGTTTAAACTATAGGAGACTAGTTTTGCTAATATCAACTGCTCATTACATTTTCTTGACTATACAGGAGACTAGTTATTAGCAAACTGCTCATTACATTTTCTTAACTATATACCTTTGGAGTAAGATGTTCTTGTTTGCATACTCATTTGTTTTGTGCAACCTAGCGATAGTAACTGACAACCTCTTATCTAAAATATCTAAATTGAATTCCAGAATCTACAAATATACAAAGTGTAACTCTTTTTTTTTTTCACAAAGTGTAAAAAGTGTAACTCGATTTGTTGATTTTTTTGTATAGTCAAAACAGCTTAGTATAAAAATTAAAACAGAGATTATTTTTGAAAACTGAAAATTAAAACGAAAGTTTAAATTTTAGATTTTTTAATTTCGTTTTAAAACTTACAGTTTTACCATTGCAAATTTGTTTATGTTACACAATTAACCCATTAAATAAAGAACAATTGATGAATCCCTGGTCTTTTGGTAAAATGATAATTGTACTTTATTTGATCCTTTCACAGAAAATCACAAAATCATTCTCTTTTAGTATGTGTCATAAATTCATAGTACATAATTTCTTGTTAATACTTTTAGCATGTTAGGGCAAAAAACATTTGTATATTTTCAGTAGGGGTGGGCATTTCGGTTTAGTTTCGGGTTCGGTTTGGGTTCAGTTTGGGTTCGGTTTGGTTTGGGTAATTTGGGTTTTATAAAACTCAAACCAATTAAAACCAAAGTAGCTTTGGTTTGGGTTCGGTTTGGGTTTAGTTCGGTTCGGTTCAGTTCGGTTTGGTTTAGATTTAGTTTGGTTTATATTATTATGGTCTAGTTTGGTTCGGTGTAGTTTGGATTGATTATAAAATATGAAGGCATCAGTTTTATACTTTTATTAAAAAATAATCAACTCATAAACGACAAAGTGATGAGAATATAAAAACTTATGCTACATGATTTTATATATAATAGTATTATTTGAATCATATTTATATTTTTTTTTAAGATATGGAAATTATGAAAAAATGAAAAACGAAATTTTAACTAAAATATACAATATGTTAATATATATATATAAATATATATATCATATATATTTTACTATATATATATTGGATTATTGGTTTGGTTCGGTTTGGTTCGGTTTAAACTCAAACCAAACCAAATTGTTCGGGTTAAGTAAAATATGAACCAATTGGATTACATAAAAAGCACGGTTTGGTTTGGTTCAGTTTAATTTCGGTTTGATTGGTTCGATTCGGTTCGGTTTGGATTTTTTGTCCACCTCTAATTTTCAGAAGCATTTTTAAGTGCATACGGTCAATATAGATTCTTAACTATATACAAAATCGTTTGACCGAAAAAAACTATATACAAAATCTAATAGTATATATATGCATAGTTATACACTCCACCAAAATTATTATAATACTGTTATTTAGTTCTACGTGTGCATATCTACGAAGAGGCGAATGAATTTTAGTGCCCGGTGGGGAAAATGGTCTACCGAAGTAGCGGAGGGGTTGCAAACTTTTCATGCACATATATCCCTAAACTACATAACTACACATTTATATGATCTTTTATCCACTAACTTATCATGATCTATAAGTTAGTGGAATAGATAAAAGATCATGATAAGTTAGTGGAACAGAATAAAATAACTATAGGGTAAGCTTTCAGCACTAAATCGTATTGTATTTTGTACAACATAAATCATGTAGCACTGAAACTACAAAAATAATTAAATGAACTAGGTAGAGATCCGCACCTTGTGCGGAATAAGATTGTGTTGCAAAAAATAAATTGTATTTTATATTTTTGTGGATAATAGAATATAAATTGATACTTTACATTAGTTTGTAATACTCAACTTTTTAGTATTATGTAATGTAAAATAATAAGAATTTTTTAGTATTATGTAATGTACGATCTTAGATAATAGTTTGTAAATATTAACAATCTGTTGTGGGTACAAAATTTGATTTGATTTACATAGGCTATATTTTCGAAAAATTGGACTTAGTTTTTGATCTGGACAGTGACAATATAAAAAAATCATGTGCATTAATCTTTGTTGGTGGACTGATGGGTCAACGAAATATTATTAACCCTATAGTATTGAATACGAAAAACCAAATAAATTACTTGGTCCTACACTATTGGTAAGCAAAACAAAACCAAATTGTTCATCTCTCGACTGACGGAAACCAAAAAGGGATTAGGGTTACATCATAACAATTTAACTTGTTCGAGGATCCTTAATATTTTGAAAAATTCAGTCTTTTTTTTACCAGCTGATTCTTCACTATACACCGTGTACTCCACCATTTATGTCCTTTTCTCTTTCATGTTGCTTCTTCATCAACATTAACCATCATCTCCCCCCGTCAATAATTCCGTCCTTATCGTCTCACACCATTTAGAGGTTATAGATCGGTGCATCTGTTCGCGCCGATACGTCTTCCTTGGACCATAAAAGGTACCGTATCAGTTGAATTTCAGATATAAGTAACCATAACTTGCAATCTTTGATATTTACTTAATTATTTATTTTTGAAAATAGGTAGATTTAAAAAAATTTATTTGATCAGGTGGTGGTGAATTTCCTCTGCTCAGAAATAATGAGTAGGCCAGGTTACCAAGAATTTTATGTATCACCCTAGATGAGTATTCCCCGTCACTGCAGGTAACAATCCATTAATTCGTACAATTATCAATGAAATTAAAACTGAAATTCTTTAATCCTCAAACAAAACTAATGATTACTATAATCTGTCTTGTACATGGTCTAATAAAGCTTTATCTAATCATCTGTACTTTCTGTTTTTCCTTATAGATATGAGGAAGACTCATCAAGATACCCTGCCTCTCACACCTGATGCATTCTAAAGGGGTAGAAAAGCTCTTAACTGTTCTACATGACTGTTGCGTTCATATCCAAACATAGTTGCCGATTAAGAGGTTAGCTCCACACTTACTAAGTAGATGTATAATTTTTTGGGTACTGATTAAATCAAATCTACTGTTTCTACACAATAAAATTAGACAAAAACAATAAAATTTAAAAGATGCTATATAAATTTATGATCTCAATAATATCACAAATTAATAATTATTATATACATAATTAAAATATATGAATGCAATAATATATATATACAAATAGATTACATAAGAAAACTTCAAAAGAAACCTTTTTAGTTCATCACATTGACATAAGAAACCTAATATGACGAAATATTAGGACGAAATACTTGAAGAGAAACATAAAATATGCAAACTCAATCATATGTTTCAAAGAACTTAATCTAGCATCTGAAAAACCATCTCAATGCTCTCACCACCACCAGCGGAATATTGTTTCCATAGATGGATAATCACCCTTAACCTTCCACATAGATTTGGAAGGCTTCAAATCTGGAATGAGGTTAAACTCAGGCATTTTAAATCTAAATATTTTAAGCACGCAGAATTTTTCATGGTGTATGAAAGGAATGACTAAATGATTCACATCAACTCTCGCTTATATAGGTGAATGTGAGCTTTAATGAGGATAAATACGAAAGATTTGGCAATAATTGCTATATATATAATATATTTAGCTTGGCAATCACTCTTAAAATTAAAAACCTGAGAAAAGCATACCATATATAGTGTTAGCCATATATACGGCTTCACCATTAAAGCATCATAAAGTATTCGCCTATTTTAGAAACCACCCGTTATGATGTATATATGCTTACCTAAAACATATGCAATCAAATTAGACTGTATTAATTATACGTATAAAACCAAGTATTGCGGATATGTTCATTCTTACCTTTATTGTATTGTATACATGGGTATCACTACAATTATTAGTTTCAATTCGGTCTATGCTAACCGGTCTATGCTAACCGTTAACAATTGTAATACTAATCTTGATCTCTTAATTGGCCAACCTTAACCACAACAATCACTGTATTTCAATTGATAAGTAAACCACATTTTCATATTGAATAAAACACTCAGGCGACAAAATCTAGATCGTGAACAAACATATTGTACATTTTGTACAAAATCTTATGGATGTAATAAAAGAACACTTGTGTAATGATTGAGTCTCAAAATGTGACATATTAAGATGTGTTTCTGAGTTCATGTGTATAATGATATGGTGTAATGAAGATGTTTAGTGAATATAGGTGAATCCGTACATGATGACAGCATGTACATTAGGCATTACTTTGAAAAGACCAAAACTCACTGATCATGTACATGTTGTATTACTTGAAATGGCTGTGATCGATCTGCAATAGGTTCACCTGTCAAATGAAACGAAGAAAGATGGCTGTAAAATAATGTAATGTTTATTTTTATTTAATCACAATCAAACTGACCGATGCTGATCGATGTACATGTTGCATTACGTGAAATTATTGTCATCAGTGATGTTTAATAAGCTGCTTAAGTCTCAGTTTATTAATTTTGGTGGCTGATCAGTGATCATTGGCAGTGATCAATATATTGTTGTAGTAAAATGATAAACTTAGTTTAGATGTCTATAGGGATATAAAAAAAAGATGTCTATAGGGATATAATCAGTTTAGTCTCAGTTTCTCTAGGTTGCTGATCTGTGATCAATAGGTGTGATCAATTACTCAAAAATTATTTCTCGATGGTTTTCAATCGTCTCACCAGTTTCTTCTCTGTTTTCACATAATATTCTTCTTCGTATGTTCTATGTTTTTCATCAGGTCTTTATTTTAGATAGGGGATCTTTTCATAATATCATGTGTCTGTGGTGCATAACTTGCAGGTGAAAACGGAGTAGCAAGTGTGTAGAATATGAAGACCTCATGTTCAAATGTGGACACATCCGTTAAATTGTGTTACAAAATAACTTTGTTTTAATTTACATGTTAAAGAACCCTTTTTAGTTAATTGGAACAACGATAATGGGTGTAGGTTCAATGAGTGGCATAATGCATAAATACTCTAGCAATGAAAGGGAAGTTATTTATTTAGGCTGAGGAGCATTGTGAGACTGCCACTTCAATATAATGGCATGAATGTAAATAAATTATAAAATCAAAATTATTTTATTAAAATGTTTGTCTATTAATAAGTAAGAGATTAAAAATAGAAAGCGATTCCGTGAATAACAAAGTTCTATGGATGTGGATTATGTCCTTCAATTGCAACCTTATTGGTTCACTCTGTCTTTCAATTTTGTGTCTCCCTTTAATCGTGCCAAAGAACAATATTATATATTCGTTTGAGCAATACACTTTTGATTCAAGTTATCTTCTGACAAATCGTTAGCATATTTATAATGGCCGACAAGAGTCATCATAAGCCTAGTATATCTTTTTCCCACTAAAATTAAATATAATAATTTTAGGAAAAATAGCAAATATAATAAATTTATGATTCATTTTTAGCTTTGTCAACGTGGATGGATGAATCAGAATGTGAACATTGTTTATTGTTTTTCATATATATTATTTTTTAACGACCGTAAAAATTTCAGACGGTAAATCCATACTAATCTCTACAAAATCTTTCATCTAGATACTCACAATTATAGATGGAAAAGTGGCTAAAGCGACTCGAACTATTCTAATTTTATGGGGTTTTCCCGTAGATTATACGGATTTGATATATAGTATGATTTTGGAATGTATGTGAAGGATTTTTTTGGTTAAAATGTGAAGGCATAATTAGACAACTGAGTTTAGTGGATGATTTTGGTTTAATATTTTGGATTTGGTTTAACATTGTACATAAGATTATCATATATGATATATTACTTTTTGTTTCATAATAATTGTTTTCCAAAGTTTTCTTACATATATTGAAAAGGTATTATTTTACCAAGAAATTGATTATTTAATTTTATTTTGTTGATATGCAGATGTTTGATAAAAATAATAATCTTAAGTTAGAATATAAAGAAGAGTTGACTACCTTGAAAAAACACTTCTCACTTTTCTTTTACATTTAAAGTATTTAGAAAATAAAAGAAAATTATTTTGTGCATAATGCCTCTTAAATTTCTTCAAAAATAACAAACTAAACTTTTAACTATTTTTTTCTGAAATAACTGTAAACAATTCATTTTAATCCCGGACCACTTCAATTTTTATTTTTTCTAACAAAATGTTAACATTTTACACTTTTTACTTTGCATTTTTGTCTTTCATTTTTACTTATTGAAAAATAATTGATTAAGACAAAAAAATGTCATAGACCTATATCTACTCTGTCAAAGATTGGTTGCGCACACATCGTAAATCAAAATTCATTAAGATGGAAGATATGTTAATAGTAGTCAAATTCATTTTGCAAGGTAATTGATATAAGTATTTTTTTTCCTATTTTGTGTTCTTTCTAGTTGTTCTTTTATTTGAATCGAACTAAATAATGTCGATTATGTCTAAAAAAAAAAGATTTTATGCCTAAAAATGAAAATGAAACAGAAGTGTGTTCGACTAATTTGACATAATCTTTTAAAACAAAATTAGAAAATTTATTAAATATCTGTATGGAAAAGTATAACAAAATTTCTAATAAATTAATTTTAATAGCGTTATAAAATAATGTAATGATGGCATGCAAATAAATTTAAAAACTATTTATAAATAAAGTACAACAATATTTCGCGTCATTATATACTAAACTAAGGAAAGTCAAAAAAAAAAAAAACTAAGGAAAGTCAAAATACAAAGTGGGATAATTATGTTCCATAATTTATAAAAGTAAGAAGAGTACAGTGTGACAGATACACATTGTACCCTAAAGTTGTAGCCTTTCTCTTTAAACACTATCTTCTTAAATCTCTCTCTCGTTTATGAAACCATTACAAAGGCACACTGTTGTATTTTCTTTTTATTGTGCATCGCACGTGTCCCCCACTTCCTTTTCAGTATCTCTAAATTATTTTTGGTAAAAATCTCTAAATTAAATTTCTTGTTAATGATTAGGAATTTATTTCGTCGATAATTAAATAAATTTCTGTAAGTTTTTACGATGGAAAATAAAAACGGTAAGGATTTGGTATGAAATTAACTAATATATAGAGTGATCTACATCTTATTATATATTCTATTTGTTATAAGAGATTTTATTTTAGTAAAACTTATTTTCTTCATTTATTAAAATGAGAAACAGATAGACAATCCGAAATTCTGGTGTAGGTTTAATGTATTTCTATAAGTTCTGGACTCTGGAGGTTAGTTCACTGCATCCCTTTTGAATATGGTACATTTTCTTCGTTTATAATACGTTTCTACTTCCAAAACTGTGAGCTAAGACTAATAAAACGGATAAAAGAACAATAAACTCATATAAATAAGGGAAATTAGGTGGTATAACTAACAAAAGAAATTCTCTTTACAAAACTAATTCTCTTTTTTGTTAGTTATTTCACAAATAAACCCTATAAACAAAAGAACCCACATGTGTTCGATTTATATGATTGTCATGAAAAATACAGAAATAAAAGGACTATAAATATCATTTGTCTTTTCTGAGTTGTTACAATCAACAGCTAAATGTAATTGCCATCATATGTCTACCAGATATTTTCCCGTTTTGTGTGTATTTATAATTTGTTTTCGTTCCCTGTATTTGTTGCTTAGTGATATAAAGTTGTTCATAAACTAATCTGGTACCAAACTGAATTTCATAAAGCAACAAGGGTTTAGCAACTACTCCCTCCGTTTCGATTTTATTGTCGTTGTATGAAAAAAAATTCGTTTCAAAATAAGTGTCGTTTTAGAATTTCAATATAAAATTTATTAAAAAGATTCTCTATTTTATTTTTTAGTGGTTGAAATATGGTTAGTTGTATAGGATAATTGTGTTTTTATTTTGAAAATATACAAAATTCATATGTTTTCTTAATCCATGTGCATAAACCTAGAACGACAAATAAAATGAAACGGAAAGAGTATATGATTGCAACACTACATGACTAAAACTTACAAGAAGTAATTCTGCATAAAAATTAAACTGTCTAATTTGTTTCCAAAGTTTCTTCCCATACAAGTATGTTCATCATGTGCAAATAAAGTCACCATAAGAAGTGAAAACAATTCTTTCAAATATACAACATAAAACAATTACATTTACAGAATTATCATCTACATCATGTAGAGACGCAATAATCTATCGTAGGGAAAAAAGTAACCATTGATTTTTTTTTTTAGACGAGTGAAGTGGGGGGAAAAATGAAATAATAATCGGATTAATGAAAGTAGGTTTACTAATTGGACGGGCGTGCTGAGAGATTAACACTAAACAAAGATTTAGCTTTAGATTTAAATGTGGTGGTTGCGAGGCTCCAGTTTGGCCTGGCGGCGACACATTGGCTCTACTGCATTATGGTATTGCACGTGTTCCATTATTTCAACTCCTTCATTATTTGCCTTCAGTTTTTTTTTTCCTTGTCGTGACTCGTGAAGTGTGGGAAAAAAAAAGATGACATTGATAATTTATTTGAGTATTCTTTGGTTAAAATTTTGGTCTATAGACAACCTGGATATTGCATTAATAAAAACGTTTCAAAGTTATTAACTAACAAAACATTATAGTAGTATACATTAGAAAAGTGAAGTCTAGCATTATTTGCCTCTTGATTAATTAGCAATATATACTATGAACATAAATGAAGTTAAGGTATAAGAGGTCTTCGCATTTGAAATGTCTGATGATATGTAGTTGAAACAGATAAGTGTTCCCAAAATCTTGATCGGTTACATAAAAGAGGCTAGATAGTTTTGAATACTGGCAAAGTTTTGGTATCTTCATCGAAAGGATGGTAGGCATGGTTACGAGGTTATCAAATGGTCCACATCAACTGCTTGAGAAGGTAATCGCACTGACGAAGGTGGATTCCTCGAAGCTTCGAGAGAGAGTTCTTAGATTGTTTTAACAATTATAAGTCTTAATGGTCGTGTATAATATTATCTATTAATCATGTAGTCATGGTGTCCGTGTCCTACTAAAAAAAATAAAAATTGTAGATTATATTACGTGTGCATATATCTTCCGCAACCTTTTCTTATTAGACAGACGTGAAAACTGGCCATAATAAGCGGAAAATACAATTAACAGGTTTTTAATAATTAACAATTTTAAAATAAGAAAATAAAATAGTAAAAGAGACAAAGAAGTAACAGATATGAAGGCAACGATAACGATAGAACTATATTTATTTATAAATACAAAGAAAAGAGGAGACAGAACCCAAAATTCAGACCCACTCGTCTCTCTCTCTCACTCACACACACTCAAATGGAGTCATCACCGTCGTCCCCACCTTCATCGCCGGAGATTCTCAACCTCGACTCCATCAGAGCTCTCAAAATCCTCGGTACAAGGCGCCACCGGAACTGTCTTCCTCGCACACGACGTTGTCTCCGTCTCCTCTTCTTACTCTCCCTTCGCCGTCAAGCTTGTCCACAAATCCTCAGCCTCCTCTCTCCGCCGTGCACGGTGGGAAATCGAGGTCCTCCGCCGTCTCTCCGTCGAAACGAACCTAAAACCCTTTTCTCCCTCGTCTCTTAGCTTCCCACGAGTCGCCGGAATTTTTCGTATGGGCTGTCCCGTATTGCTCCGGCGGCGATCTCAACGTCCTCCTTCGCCGCCAAAACGACGGCGTTTTCAGCTCCTCTGTTATTAGATTCTACGTGGCAGGAGATCGTCTGTGCGCTTGAGCATCTTCATTCCATGGGGATCGCTTACAGAGACTTGAAACCAGAGAACATATTGATTCAGCAATCCGGTCACGTTACACTAACCGACTTCGACCTTTCCCGGAGCCTCAAGAAACCCACCCGACCCGAATTCTTTCAACCCGACCCGGAATTTTGCACGGATCGTAAAAAAAGTCGGAGCTTTTCCTCGCTGGGTCTCGCCGGCGAAGTCAGAGAGCAAGAAAACAAAATCCGCTCGGGTCAACCCGATTACCCGCCGGAAAACGAGTTTTTCCTCCGGCGAGCGTTCCAATTCCTTCGTCGGAACCGATGAGTACCTCTCGCCGGAGGTAATTCGCGGCGACGGGTCACGACTTCGCCGTCGATTGGTGGGCGCTCGGTGTTCTGACGTACGAGATGATGTACGGAGAGACGCCGTTCAAAGGGAAGAGCAAGAAGGAAACGTTTCGTAATGTGCTGGTCAAAGAACCTGAGTTAGCCGGAAAACCTAAATGATCTCACGGATCTTATCCGGCGGTTGCTTGTGAAAGATCCGAGTAGGCGGTTAGGTACCCGCCGTGGCGCAGCGGAGATAAAGGAGCATCCTTTTTTCGCGGGTCTGAGGTGGGATTTGTTAACGGAAGTGTTACGGCCTCCGTTTATTCCTTTGAGAGATGACGGGGATTTAACGGTTGGTGGGTTTGATATACGGGAACATTTGGAGAAACTGAGGATGACGCCGTCATCAGCATCCTCCGTCACCGTTTCAATCTCCTTCGCACGTGTAGTCATAACAGCGATTCGTTCATTGATTTCTGACACACGTGTGTGGAGTTAACACGTACAAAGTTGTAGATACTTGTTTTTCTTCGGCGGTGTAATTTTTGATTTTTCTGATTTTCATTTGTATGAAAATCATTGTTTTTAACTTTTCGGATAGAAGACTTCGCTGCACAATCCGAAGAAGGAACTATCAAATTTTAAATAAAAATACAGTTTTGAAAAGGATAATTAAAAGGAATCATTAGTATCAAGGGGCTGTATTGAATTTGAAGTGATTTATTTTTTGTGATTTTCTAGATGATTTCATGAGAATATGAAAATATGACTGATTTTTGGTAAACAATTCTAGAATCTCATCTAAAACTATAAAATTTGGATTTTAATTTTCATAACAAATAAACATTTATAAAACATTCTAAAAATAATTAAAGCTTCTAAAATTTTCAACTTAAGTTTTGTTCAACAATAAGTGATTTTAGGATTTTTTATATAAGTGACTAATTCAATAATACAAAATTTTAAAATATTTTTTAGAATCCATATTTGAATAACAGTATACTTGTTATATTAATACAAATCATTTTGAATTGCTAATTGAATACACTCTCTAAGATGTCGTGATAGAAATATAAAAATAGGTAAAGAATAAAATGAGAATGTGTAATCATAATTACACGGTCTAATTCCTTCCGTATAACATGTTACTTGATAATTACACTTGACTACTTGACCTACATTTTTGTATTTATATTCGTTTTTTCCATTCACATACGTTGATAGCACTCAAAATCAATGTCATAATTAAGTAAAGACTAAAAAGGTTTAGAATGTGGAACAGGTACTTTACTTTTCAATCACTGCTAGGATTCTGCTTCGTTCTTTAAAAAGTAAGTATATTTTTTTGTTTTAATTTTGTTTTGAGAAATTTATTTTTTATATTTATATCATTTTTTATAATCGTATTTGTATTTAATCTAATGGTTGGAGTTATGATATAATCTGATGCAATTATAAAATAGTTAGACATATAAAATTAATCAATATGTTTCATGTTTTAATATAATAGATAATTATTCAACTCTATGATATGTCTTCTGCTGATTTTATTAGTTATTCTCTCCATTTCAAAATAACGCATGTTTTAGAATTTTCAGAAATTTTAATAAAACATATTAATATTTAATAATAAATGTATAGTTTTCTGTAATTTTATATTTCTTATATTTTTAAACCAATAAAATTTGAAAAATTACAATTAATAGTTTTGAACTTCTCAATCTTTCATTATTAATTGACAAAAATTGTATTGAAAATATAAAAACTATACTATTTTAAAACAAAAATTTTCTTTAGAATATGTATTTTTTTTTTGAAATTGATGGAGTTGTTTGTAATCAGCAATGTTCTAGTGATTCGGTAAATGTTTATGCTTAAAGCAATTAAAGAGTAAGAAACTGACGTCGAGACTTAAGATCAAGTACATAAAACAAATATCAACCATCCTTTTGATATGTTTTAATATAGTGCATTATTAGTATATGGGCATCTTGATCCCAAATATTTGATTACGTTATTGAAATGTAATGCTTAACATGACAAAGATATAGTCATTGGAGTACAAAATATCTCGTCAAGATCCCCTAACACTTATATGACATTGACTAGAACATATCTAAGGAGAATCTTTCATTTGAATCCCGGTGTTATTTATAAGACAGAATCTGAATTCATTGTACAGTATCAATTCACGAATGTTAATCAAAGTATCAAACGTGTAGCGGTGTAATCAAACGTGGATTCTAAGAATTTGAATACATAGGGTAGGTACGTATTTTTCAAAGTGATTATGGTTAACATGTTCGTCTTTAGAAATTAAATTATCAAGATATCATTCTGCCATATTTGACTAGCACGGAGGAAATGAGTTAAAGGAGTGGTTCAAAATCCTAACCAACAAATAAAAGACATTTGTTAGCTTAGGAAAACACAAAGATATTATTCTGTTTATCTTTCTCCTTCATATTCTTCCTCATAAATTCTCTTAGCAAAAAAAAAGGAGTGGTTCAAAATCTTCTCTATAATGGATCTAAAACTAGCTTAATTTCTATACATATGATATAATAATTTATATACAAATATGCTGTAATCATATATGTAAAAGCAAAGTCACGGACTCACGGGTAAAACAAAGCCTATCTTTTGATAAGAAAAACAAAGCCTATCTATTTTAAGTACACGCGTACAACTATATTAGCTAAAGAGTTAGATGTTTAGCTTTGAGAATGAACTTTCATCTAGATGTTAGGCCAAAAGTTGTATAGAAATGAAAATATCATTTTTTAAATTAAGCTACGTTAAAAATATCACATGCATAATGCATTATATATACTCCCTGTTCACCACAAGTTTTTTTGGCAAAAAACACAACATAGTTTATAAAATCATTACTTAATAATTAGTTAGAATGCGTTATTTAAGAGTCAAAATAATCAAATAATATTAAAAATTGGCATAGAAATTTGTACATCATTGTAAAATAGTAGTTACAAACTTATGCTATGGAACATAGGAAATATTGTTTATATATGCTACAGTTTATTAGAAAAATGATCTACAATAAATTAAAAGTGATTGTAACTAAAGATAGAGTCTTTTGAAACTACGTAACTAAATACTATCCCAGATATGGTAAAGTTCACATGCTTTCTCATTTAAAATTTACAGATAAATTTTGTTTTTATTGTGTTCGTTAGTTTTTCCGTTAATTTTTTCACTAGAAGGTAGTGAGAAAAGTGGATTTTGAGGAGTACTGAAAAAGACAAAAAGAAGGTAAAGTTGAAAAAGAAAGGGGGACAAAGCCTATAATTATTTGTTGGCATTTTAAAAAATGACAAACGATATTTTATTTCACTAAAATCCATCAAGATAACTAATATTGTTTAAATAATTTTAAAAACAAAATAGAAAATGGAGAAAATCAAAATAAATAAGTAAAAAGACAAAATAATTCAATACAATGAAGGTGACCACAAGTGTTGTGTTGGAGCAACCTAATTGTTTTATTTTTTGAGAAAGGAGCAACCTAATTGTTATGGAGTGTTTTTTTAATTGTTTTGTTAAGGAGTAATATGAATCTAAGATCCCAAGATTCTCTTAAAATCCATCTTTGAAAATGGCTTAGCATAATATATCTTTTTGATTTGACCGTGGACGGCAAATCGGCTGGTCGTATCGTATCATGATGGTGGTATTTGCCAACACGACACCGCATAGGGCAGAGAACTTCTACGCCCATGTACCGGCGAGAAATGCATGGGGAAGCTTGGTAATACGAAGGATCAAGCATCTACGATGTGGATCTCAGTTATCCGTTGTATGGAGGAGATTTCATTACCGGGAAACTAAAGCGAATCACTCTAGATTCAAAAGTATAGAGCATTAAAAATTACACAGATAGTTAAAGACTATCCCAGGATTGGATATGGTAACAATTGCATATTAATATCATTTAAAATTTAATAAAGATTTTTCTGGTTTTCTTGAATTTTGTTCCCTTGTTATTGCACGTAAAATTGTAACGAGTAGGAGATATTGGCATTGAGAAAGATAGGCCCTGTTCGTTTCCTGAACTGGACGCAGCATCCAGACGCAGACGCGGGCCGCTGTTCGTTTGGTGCAAAATAAGAGGTTAAGTTGGACGCAGCATCCGGATGATTTTTCAAAACTCATCCCGAATTTCCGGGAATTCTGGATGCGACTTTTCAACGCTTCCAGCTACATGAAGCTCATCCAAAAGTCGTAAAAGTCGGTAATACCCTTACTTTATTTTAAAAATTACAAACTTTTTGCCATTGATTTTTAAACCTAGATCTACGCCGTAAGACATCGATCTCTTCATCCTCCTCCTTCAACCTCTGATCTCTGCAACCATGAAACCTCTGATCTCTTCAACCATCTAATCTCTCTCTCTCTCTCGCAGTCTCCCTCTCTCGCAGTCTCTCTCTCTCAGCCCTCTCTCTCGCAGCCCTCTCTCTCAGTCGCTCTCTCTCTGGCAGTCTCTCTCTCGAATCCATCTCTCTCTCTCACACAGTCTCTCTCTCGCTCTCGCTCTATTGGTAAGTCTCTCTCTCCTTGTTTTCGTCACTTTTAGTCTGTAACCCTTTTGAAATCTCATTTGTTTTGTTCTTCTTAGCAGAGAAATGGAGAGTGGTCTCTCTCTCTCGAAGTCTCTGTTCTAAAGCATCTCGGCTCTCTCTCTCTCTCTGTAGCAGTCCTCTCTCTCTGTTCTATTGGTAAGCTTTCTCTTTTTGGATAAACTTCTTCAGATATTTGATGGGTTTCTCTTAATCTGTGTTACTATGATTAAACATTGTGAGCTACTATGATTACTGCTGTTGAACTTGAGCTAGTGTGAATGATTACTGATGTAGCTCTAAAGGAACTTGGATAATTTCTTCAGATGTTTGATGAGTTTCTATCTACTGAACATTATGAGCTATTATGATTACTGTGTGTTTGCTCCCTTCACAATCTACAAGCATCGTTAATGATTTGTACTGTGTGTTTGCTTTGTACTTTTCAGTACTTCCATCTCGAGCTATCTCAAGCTTCGTCTCAGACCTGCTCAGGCTCTCACTCTCTTGTAAGCTTCCTCTTCTTGGATAAACTTCTTCAGATGCTTGATGGGTTTCTTCAGATATTATGACCACGGTTGTTGAACTTGAGCTTATTTGTTTTGGTTTTTATTTTTGTTTCAGTGACTATCTGTTCAAGCTTCAATGGCATCTGTCCCTGGAAATGATGTAAGTCTTCTCAACACACTTTTTTGGTGTTTCTGTGTTGCATTTAGTTTAGTCTTGACATAGATAGTTGCATTGAATTAAGTTAGTCTTGACATAGATGGTCTTGTGTTCATAGACTGTATTGTGGAGTGATGAACAAACACGGTTTTTGCTTCAACTGAGAATTGAAGAAGAACTGAAAGGCAATGTGAAAAATAAGGTTCTCCATGAAACTGCGAGAAAGACAATTGCAGATAAGTTTTATGATGCATTTGGGGTGAAGCATCCATGGATAAAGTTTAGGAACAAGTTCAACTCTTGCAAGAAGCAATACGGAGCGATGAAGAGGTTGACTCACAACAGAACTGGACTTGGATATCATCCAAATGGCTCAATAGACATGAGTGATGATTGGTGGGACCAGCGTTGTAAGGTATATACCAAACCCTTTAGAATCTGTTAGCTAAACACTTTAGGTTTATGCTAAGTAGAAACATGAGTGATGATGGTTGTTATTTGATTCTAGGAATGGCCTGGAGCTAGGAAATACAGAGAGAAACCAGTGGCAAATACAGATCTACTGGAACAGATTTTCAGTGGGGTTCATGTAAGTGGAGCAGAAGGGTGGAGTGCTCAGCAAGGTGAAAATGAGTTAGACAATATGGAGGTACAGAATGATGATGCCGCATCTGAAGCAACACAAACCAATCATCCAGCAACGCAAACAAATCCTCCAGCAAGGCAAACCAATCCTGAACCAGATGCTCCCTCATCCTCTAATGGTCCACGAGTCTCCATTGGTCCACGACCCTCTACTGTCCCAAAGCCTTCTCGGAAAAGGCGTGCAGAACAAACAGCAGATGCTATGAGAAGTAGTCTTCAATCACGTGATGAGATACTCTCTCAAAAGAACCACTTGATAGAAAGCCATCCAGATTTGAGTTGCAGTCAGCTTAAGGCTATGAGAGTCTTGCATTCACTGTCTAGTATCAGAATGTGGTCTCCATTGTACAAAGCTGCTTATAAACATCTCAGGGAAGCTGCTACAAATCGACAGACCTTCCTAAGCTATGAAGATGACGAGAACAAGATTATCTATTTGGAGGAAGAGACTGGTGAAAGCAGATATGCATGACAGTGTGAAGTTTGAGTCTTGTGTTTGAGTCTTGTGTTTGAGTCTAGAGTTTGAGTCTTATGTTTCTCTCTATCTGTTTCAGTCTTATGTTGCTTTCTATCTTTATGCATGACAATGTGAAATTTTCTTGTTTATTTATGACATTTTCTTTCTATGAAAAAGTATTTGTTAAGTCTTTTTGTTACCTTCATGCATTTTACATGCATTTTTATAATTTCAGTATTTGAATATGGCATTGTTTAACATGTTTACTTGTTATTTGACAGGAATGCAACGAAACAACAGCACTAGATACATTTGCATTGCTAACTGAAGATGATGATATGGATTTGTTAGAGGAGGAAGAGCTCATGTATCATATACTAGAAGATGTTTATGGAGTTACAGATCTTCCTCCTCTTCCTCGACAAATGCTCAGAACAAACAGAGGTGGAGGATGGCGCCGTGTTCAGCGCCTCATGTTTGAGAGTGACAAGCAATGTTTTGATATCTTTAGGATGAATCAAGGTACTTTTATGAATCTGTGTTTTAGGCTTCAACAAAACTACAAACTTGAAGAATCATGCAATGTCTATCATGAAGAGAGTGTGGCAATGTTTGTTGAAATGGTTGCACAAGATTTAACAGTTCGAGTTTTGGCTGAGAGATATCAACGTTCAGTGGATACAGTGAAAAGAAAACTAGATGAAGTTCTCTCTGCTCTATTAAAGCTTGCTGCAGACATCGTTAAGCCATCAATAGGAGAGTTTACTACTCCAAGTCCTGTTATAGTAAACAATAATAAGTAGGTTCTTGATATTGTTTACCTCTCCACATTGTTTCATTAAGTTCTCTCTCTGATCTCTCTTTTTTTTATAGGTACATGCCATTTTTTGAAGACTGTATTGGTGCTTTGGACGGAACTCACATACCTGTTCGTCCTCCGTCTGATAATCATGAAGCATACAGAGGCAGGAAAGGAGAGCCGACAATAAATGTTCTTGCTGTATGCAATCTGAACATGCGATTCATCTACGCCTATGTGGGAGTTCCTGGAAGAGCCCATGACACGAAAGTTCTTACACATTGCGCAAAATATGAACCCTTCTTCCCTCATCCACCAACTGGTAAGTACTATCTAGTTGACTCGGGTTACCCAACTAGAATAGGTTATCTAGGTCCGCACCGTAAAACTAGGTATCATCTTGACCAGTTTTCTAGGGGAGGACCACCAACGAACACTAGAGAATTGTTTAACAAGAGGCATGCTAGTTTACGTTCTGTGATTGAGAGAGCATTTGGTGTTTGGAAAGCGAAGTGGAGGATTTTAGATAGAAAACATCCGAAGTATGATGTTAAAAAGTGGATGAAGATTGTGACAGCCACTATGGCACTTCACAATTTTATTCGAGATTCATCATGTGAAGACAGTGATTTCGCTTATTGGGAAACGGTAGATGAGTATGAACATCATGGTGACCAAGATCTTGAGCATGCTCCATACCTTCCATCTGGTGATAGAGCAATGGAGATTCGACGTGATGCAATCACTGAAAGGATAGCAAGAGGAAGTCGACTTCCATATTAAGAGGTTTGTATCTGAAATTTGCATTTGAGTTTTATTGCCTTGGTTCTTTAGTTGTTTTGAAGCTTAGGATCTCGGTTCTTTAGTTGTTTTGAAGCTTAGGATCTCGGTTAACTTGTTTTAATGTATGTTAAACGCAGTTGCTCTTAAAGGTTTTAGATCTTCTCTTCTGTCTCTTTGCTTTTTGTCCCTAAAGTCTTATCTTTCTGACCCTGAATCTCTCATTTTGTCGCCAGTGATGACTGAATCAACAACGAGCAGATGCTTAGCCGCGTGTTTCATGGCACACTCGGTTAAATTCTTGGTAGATCAGATCTCTGGGTCAAGGTCCTTGAAACACTTGGGATCTGTGAAGTATCTGCCTTCTCTTTTCACAAACGTGTGATCTTATAATCTTCATAGGTTTGAGACACTTTGTTTTATCTTTGATCATATGTTCATATTTAAAGATGGCTGAAAGGATCTTGACATACATTTATTTAATCAACTCCTTTTTGGATGATTCAAAAGATTACAAACCCTAAAAGAATGTAACTTCTGGCACAAGTAACATCATTTTCCCCATTTAGCACAGTACTATAACCAAAACGTGTAAGCTATAAAGGTTCTGAAGCTGCTTATAATTTTTAACAAGTTATTAAAACATGAAAATATAGTTTAATATTTTTTATTGTTACTTTTGAATGTTATAAAACTTGAAAAATTGAATTTGATGTTTATTATTATTTATGTCTATTTTATTTGTAATAAAACATATTTTAAAAAAAAATAGCTTCACTTTATATATATGTTTATACCAAAAGAGAAGATAAGGAGTTTTTGGTCATTTTGACATAAAACTCATCCGGATACAAAATACAGAATTCAAAACGAACATTACTGCATCCAAATACGATTTCCAGATGCATGATCCAAAATATCAAGAATCGCGAACGAACGACATCCGATTGCTGCATCCAATTACTGCACGCGGATGCTGCGTCTGGAATTCTCATCCGGTTCACGAAACGAACAGAGCCATAAAAGAAGGTAATCTCACGTGTTTGTTCGGCTAACAATAGCCCAAACTCATTCCATACAAGCCCATACCAGGGAGAATTAAAGATTTTGATTACAATACAATTTTCTTTTCATCCTCGTTTTAATAAAACAATAAGTATCTATTTGCTTTGGCCACGTAACGTAATTGTCAATAATTAACTTTCAGGTGCTATTTTCAATTTATAAGAAGAAATAATGAGCTCACATTAGTTGCCTTGGTAACCTGTTCTTGAAACATGAGAATGAAAAGGTTCAAACTTACTTATACTAGTGATATTGAAACTCAATAACTCATCAATAACTTAAACTTTTGCGTAACACCACCACCACGTACACAATACAAGGTTTGTGTTTTGACACGGGAAAATGGCTTATTCCCCTACGAACTAGTTGTTCCTGGCTTTTCACACACAAACTTTTAAGCCATGCCAAAAACCACACGAACAACGGAAATATTGTTTATTCTCTTATGAACTAATTATTTCCAGATTTTCTACACACAAATTTTTAAACTTTGCCAAAAACCATATGAACTACGCTATTTTTTTAATTACATACACAAACTATCAATTTTAAGCTAATTTCCCTAAAATCGTAATTGTGTTATTAAAACATTAACTTAGTTTATAACAGGTGGATAGCCGGTTTAATTTGGGTTGATAAAAAAAGATAATACATCATTTTATTCTTTTTCTCTTTTTGTCAACTGCTCTTTTTCTTCAAAAATCGTTTTACTCTTCATCATCAATTGAAAATAAAATTTATTATTTTGTAGAAAATTAAATATTTTACATGATGCATAAAGAAAGAAGAGCAGCAACATAGCGGATTGGTAACTAGTAATTACTGCTCTTCTTTCTTTATGCATCATGTAAAATATTTAATTTTCTACAAAATAAATAAATTTTATTTTCAATTGATGATGAAGAGTAAAACGATTTTTGAAAAAAAATAGCAGTTGACAAAAAGAGAAAAAGAATAAAATGATGTATTATCTTTTTTTATCAACCCAAATTAAACCGGCTATACACCTGTAATAAACTAAGTTAATGTTTGAATAACACAATTTACGATTTTAGGGGAATTAGCTTAAAATTGATAGTTTGTGTATGTAATTAAAAAAATGGCGTAGTTCATGTGGTTTTTGGCAAAATTTAAAAATTTGTGTGTGAAAAAGCTGGAAATAATTAGTTCATAAGAGAATAAGCAATATTTCCATTGTTCGTGTGGATTTTGGCATGGCTTAAAAATTTGTGTGTGAAAAAGTCTGAAACAACTAGTTAGTAGGGGAATAAGCCATTTTCCCGTTTTGACACCGTCATAATTTATGACTCATAAATTGGATCATCCGCAGGTCCAGTTACATGGGCTCTAATGGGCCCAATACAGTTTATAATTAAAATAGTATAATTAATTCGACAATAAGAAATCAATGCAAGTGAGTAGACCCATGTAGTGAAGCAGCGACAGGTCCTGAGGTCACACTAGTCACTAGGTCCTGAGGTCACACTCACCGCAAAATGCTTACAGAGTTTCACATGCAATGCTTCTGCCCATTTATTTTTCTTTATTGCACCCTTTATTATCATTACCCCACACCTCACCACTTTCTTTTAATGTTTTCATTTAATTCACTCGTCCTATTCTTCATGTGAGTTGGATTTTCCTGCATTAAATTTTTCTTTGATATATCCCCAAATGTATATATTTATCCCTAGAATAATTTTTCAGAAACAAACTAAAGTGAATACATTCTATGTTATGTGTTATGTAATTATAGTATACAATATGTTAGTAAATAAGTTCCCATGATCCGTATGGTATGTCGATTTAGATGATACTATATTTACTTACATCTCTAGTGCTATTTTATCTTATCTTTTGTAATCAATCTACTTGAAAAGCTATATAAGCTTTGTAGCCTGATTAAAGATGTAACGTTTGTACAGTAGATATGAGGTTTAAACTCCTATAAATTCTTTATTTTTGTATGATATGGATACAGCTTATAGAAATCAATTACTCCCTCTGTTTCATAATACTTGATGTTTTGGCTTCTTGCACAAAGATTAAGAAAACTAGATTTTTCTAAAAAGATATTTTAAAAATATTACTTTAGAATCAATTAACCAATAATAAAAAAGACAGTGAAATCTAATTGGTTGAACAGTTCCAATAAAATTAAAGTTAACTTTAAAATCTCAAAATTTCATCTAATTTGAAACAAAATTATCCTTTTAAAACATCAACTATATTGAAACGGAGGGAGTATATGGTAACTGGTAAGTAGATCCGGTAGTGATAATAATTAATCATAAAGTACCAGAAGACAGGCGTAGCACACATTTATGTTTTTCAATACATAATCATAAAATATAGTAAGGTCTAATAAAAGAAAATTACATAAAACTCAGTTTTTTAAACAAGCCCTCAAAGGTTTGCCGCAAAGACAGTCGTTATACATAAACGACGCCGCTTCAAGGTGACTGAACGGTGACCCCACCGGAATCCTACCGCAGAGATGGTTATGGCTAAGATCCAAATGACCAATAAACGACGCACCGGAGATCGATCTCGGTATTGGTCCCTTGAGATTGTTGTAAGACAAATCAAGCACAGTGAAGTAAGACCTTGGTCCGAACCCTTCCGGAATCTTCCCTTGCAACAAGTTCCTGCTCAAGTTCAAGTTCATCACCGATGACGTCATCAGAGTTTGATGGAATCTCACCGGAGAATTTGTTTCCGTCGAGGTTTAGCGTCGCGAGAACCGCCATACGGCCTAGAGACTGGTGGGATTGGGCCGTATAGTTGGTTACCTGAGAGATCCACGTCAGCTAACCGATAAATCTTGGTTAGTGATTCGGGAATTCGACCGGTTATCCGGTTACCGCTTAGTAACGCGCGGCTAAGCATTGTTAACCGGCCGAAGTCTGAAGGGATTAAACCGGATATTAAGTTGTTACGGAGGTCCAAATGCATTAAGCTAGAGAGGCTGGTTAACGATTTTGGAATCGAACCGGAAATCCGGTTATCAGCAACGTTTAAAACAGCTAACCGGTGTAATCTACCGATGTCGTTTGGTATCGGGCCGGAGATTTGGTTTCCGATGAGGTCGAGCGTACGGAGGAAAGGGAGACGCGTGATGCAAGGTGGGGATCTCGCCGGAGATGCCTTTCCAGTCGGCGATTGTGATGGCGGAGAGACGCGTGAGGTCGCAGATTGCCGGAGAGATGTGTCCCGTCATGTAGCCGGTTCGGTGAGCTCGCTCGAAGATGGGGTCTTCTGACTCGCCGCGGAGGTTAATGTCGGCGACTCGGTGAGTGAGCGAGTCGCAGCTGACGCCGTACCAGTTGTGGCAGCAGTCTTGGCCGGTCCATGAGTTGAAAATGCCGAGGTATGGCTCGTGGAGTGCTGCTCGGAAAGCCAGGAGTGCGCGGTGGTCTGAAGGCGGACAACATGTTGCGGTTGAGGCTAGGAGGAGGAGGAGTGATACGACGACGTTGAGCTTCATCGTTCGAGATTCTCTTTTGTGACAGTGTTGGGAATTGGGGACTTGATGGGTGAGTGGAGAAGATAAACGTTTGTGGCATATAAATAGCGAATAACAATAAATAACGAATTTAGAAATAATTATTTATAAACAAAGAAAAAGGACAATACTTGGCTAACAACAATAAATTAAAATGTTAACTTCTTCCACCATATGTTATTAACATAATAATCGATTTGGTTATATGATTAGACTTCGTGACAAAAAAAAAAGGTTATATGATTAGACATTTTGGACTGGAAACAATAATGGTGGTGTGTTCGTGTAAGCTTCATTAATCATTAAAATTCTATATTAAATTAGTTAGCACTTAGCATAAAATGTCAAATTCATATGAGATTTTTAATACTGTAAACGGAAATACCAAGAATGTTATTCCCTCTGTTTTTTTTAAAATATCATTTGAGAGTTTTTTCACATATATTAAAATTATTTAAAAGTTATATTATATTCCCTATGTTCCTAAATATAAGATGTTTAGGTAAAAACACACATATTAAGACAAAATCACTTTTTATTTAGAAAATAGAGTTAAACTCAAAATTAATGGTATTCAACCAATTATAAAATAGATTATTAAATATGATTGGTCACACAGTTTTTAATAAAGTAAAAGTTACCTAGAAAAATGAAAATATCTTATATATTGGAACATCAAATTTTTTTAAAACATTCTGCATTTAGGAACAGAGGGAGTACCTTTTTGTTCACACATTAGATGTGTTTCTTTTTCTAACTATACATTAATACGATCATGGATTTAATTGGTTTGTAACACTACTTATGTGGACACAAATATGTAGAAACCACACACATGGATTAGAGTTCGAAGCACATTCATTAGATATCAATAGAGAAGCTTGCGGACAAACTAAGATAGAGACAGGAACTGGAAGTGGGGGAGAGTTTCCATGCAAATAATTAGGCCTGAGATTTTTACCCATATCCATTTATCCGACCCGAAACCGACCCGAAATTGACCGGTTCGGTTTGGTTTGGGTAAGCCCAAATTTATCCGATGGATCAAATTATATTTAACCATGGATATCGGGTCGGTTCGGGTATTTACCCGAAATCCAATGGGTACCCGATTTAAACCGAATTCTATGTAAAAACACATAAATATGTGTCTCATGATGGTCGAACCCAGGTGTGAAAACTGATATAACATGTGCAATACCACTAAACCACCATAACTTTATTGTATATTTTACATTTTATTTATATATCTCTATTTTATTTTGTTATTTATGTTTACATTGTAACCGCTGAGAGTCGAACCTGAGTTGTTTAGGGTCAAGTCTCAAGAGTAATACCACTAGACTAGCTCAACTTCTCTGTACTTATATACATATTAGTAGTATATATAAAATATTTATTTATTTTTACAAAAAAATAAAAATACAATCAATAAAATAAAAATATTTCAGATATTGACTATGATTTTGGATAAAATTTAACCGACCGAATGTTACCGATTTTTTCCGGGTTATACATGGTTACTTTCATCAAAAATCCGAACCGATCCGGAACCGGTCGGTACCGAACCGAAACCGAACCGTAAGTCTTCCAAGTACTCATTAGATATAATTTCTAAATAACCGAAATATCCGTACCCGAACGGGTACTATCCGAAACCGAACCGAATACCCGAAATCCCAGGCCTACAAATAATTGAAGCTACGATTAGATTTTCCGATGAGACTTGCCGGCTGGATAAGATTCGTCTGCAATTATATCAAAGGGTCACCATGACGCCACGTTGCCATGTTTTTGCATTTTAATCGTTTTTTTTCTTTCATAAGCATTCATCTTCCGAATCGCATATAATTGTAGTTACGTTGAAAAAATAACACAATAGAAAGAAAGAAAAAACTTTTACGATACTTTGTCCTTCCGCGCATCCATAGTTCAGCACCGACGTTTTTTATAAAACAGCAGGGGGTACATGAAACAAAGAGACATAACTGCGATACATTTTTCTTGTTCTTGCCTTCTTGGCATTCATAAATGATACATAACGGAGTATATGTGAGACATGTTACTAGGAATATCATAATACGTCGAAAAGATTTGTTGACACAACACTAGTAACTTTGACTATTTTTTACTTGTTGAGTTTATCAAAGTTCGTAGGATAGTTTATTGCGGATATTATACGTGAAAAGACTCAAAAAAAACCTACAGTTATTGTTTCTAGTTATGATTATTAATTATCCACGAACTCCAAAGCGTTGGTTGGTAACAAGGTGTATAAAGAATTTTACGAATTTACGAAGATAATTTTTTGTAAATGAAAAAAATTCTTTGAAATATGTAAACAACTTATATTGTGAAATAAACTATTTTTCATAGAACCACTTACGTTAGAAAACAGAGGGAGTAAATAGTTATACTTTCTAAAAATGATATATTCCCTTCTGTTCCACAAAAGGAGTATTTTCCATTTGTCAATATCAATGTTGTAAAACTCGTTCGGCGGTGAATTATAGAGTGAAAATCAACATTATTCTAGAATTCATTCTATTTATAGAGTGACTCTATTATAGAGTAAATTATTAAAGCAAATTCAACTTTATAAGAGGATTACTTTATTTAAGAGTGAAATATAGAATATGTTTTTGTGTTCTATTGGAGATGGTTTTAGGTGTTTAATAAAATTTGATATACAATGGTTAGATGTCTAATAAAATTCGATGGACAGTGGTTAGGTGTCTTATAGAAGATAAATGTTCAGACAAGTTATACCAATTTTTAGAACATTAGTCCATACATACTATTTACATGTTATAAATTTACTATTATCTGTAATTATCCATTTTTAACAAGAATAAATCAAATAATTAAATTAACTTTTAAAATTTTGTAATTTATTATTATTAAATAATAGGAAATCTATTTGTGGCAATTTTTTTCCATAACTTTACCTTTGTAAGATGGAGATAATAATAAAATAGTTTAATATATGTCAACTCTAAACTCCAGTCCTATAAAAAATACAATAATTCATTTCTTAACTTAACTTTTAAACTCATAAAATCTAAACAAAGTGATGTGTTTCTTTAACTTTTAAACACACAAAACGTAACTTTTAAAATTTCTTAACATAAAGTGATGTGAACATATAAACCCTACGACTTTACTGAACTTTTCTTTTTTCAGCACATAAACTATAAACTTTTAACTTTTCTTCTAGCACTTAAACATAAATTTAAACACAAATAAACAGGATAGGTTTGGTGGACAATGTGGCAGATGCTAAGTTTATGACCTGGCAATAACATTGCAGGTGCTAAGTTTATTTTTTTAACTGGGCCTTTGGCCCATTTATTCCTTAGAACTAGATTCTCATTAAACCATTTCTTGATTAATGCAACAAAAACCACAAAGATACACACAAAAATGTCTGTGATAAAGACTTAAAAGCTCTCAATTGTCTTTTACAACATAGGCTTAGACAAAACAAACGATCTTCATGCTCAGTCTCAGAGCAATTGTTTTCTTCTCTACTTACTTTTTAGGGTCTAACATAATTGGTGTAAAAGACAGTGAACATAGAACAGAACAGAGATTAAAAATACTCCATTTGCTACGAATCAGATGACTCTGTTTCATTGCTCCACCAGAAGCTAACCGAGAAACTCATTGTTAAAGACCTGACATAGTGCCACCATTTGGGAGGGATGTACAACATCTCGCCTTCCTCTAGGATACAATCCATAAACTCTAGCTCCACCGCCTTTGGGAACTCGTTCTTGTCAATGTTGTCAAGATCAACCTTCAACCAAAGTTTGAAAGCCACCCCGGTTTGGACACAAGGATCAAGCCGACTCAGCTTCGGTTTAAAAAGGGTATCAGATTTGAATATGATATAAAAAAAACTTACCTGGCTAGAGTTGCAAAGCATTGTCTCAGAATAAGGGTAAAGTTCGTCTTGCAATGAGGATGGGTAAAGCCTTATATACTTCTTGCCAACAACCTGAAGAACAGATGACACCAAAAACTTCAATAGAAGGAGGAAAAAACATAAATAAAGAAACTTCCTGTATACTATAACACATTTATTGCAGGCGAAACGATTTGTTTGGTTAGTCAAACAAAGAGTTTAGTTTTGTTCAGACATCAGGCTTCAATCCAGCGAGATGATCAGGCTTTTCTTATGCAAGAACATCAAAGAAGAAGAAGCTCGTTAAACACTTAGAGAAGAACATACACTGCACCCTCTTAAATGACAGTGAGCACAGACAAGAAGCCATGCTCATTTAAGGAAAAAAGAGCTGAGGCCATAAATACCTGAGCAAGTATATTATGATGTGGATCATGGTGTAAAGGAGTAACCGTCCCAGCCGGTCCAAACCACGCATTAAGAGACTGGAGTTCCCCTCCACCGACAAAACAGTAATCAGGAATACATATATCATCTCTCAGTTCATTTATCTGCCCAACCCAGTCACGTTAAGCCAATAAGCCATAGGTTCAGTAATCAGTATACGATGATGCAAAGGTATATATATACCTGGTCAAACAAGGGATGCTGAGCAAGATAAGTAGGCTCCACGGACGACGTGGATCTATTGGTCCTCATCCGTTGAAGGAACTTGGAGAAAGTCACAAGCTCTTGCTTCCAATCAGAACACAAATAGTTCTTCCCCACCTGTATAGCATTTTAAACTTGTACCAGCTTTCAGCTAAGTCTGATCTAACCACAACTCACTGACAATCTTAAACTAAAAGTATGTTAATGATGAGTAGAGTAAGTTCACACCTCGACGGGAACGGTACGGTTACCAGCGACAGTGTTGAGATAGTCCAAGTGGTTCCACTTGGTCCTAGCAGGCCAGTGAGCCATACAATTGGTTATAACAACAGGTGTACCTGTCTGAAAATAATTACGCAGAAACCCCTCCATAGATAAATCAGACCTCTTCTCTACTCTTCCACTACTCAACGACCTCAAAGGTAGAATCTTTAGCACCTGCAAGTATTCAACAAACTCTCAGTAACCAAACCAACACTTCAAAAGAGTATACTTTCCGACAAGATCTGAGCTTTGTAACCTCATTGACGTCGACGGGAACTTCAGGGACCAACTTCTCACCCTTGAAATCTTCTCCGGAAGCTCGGAGACAACTCTTCTCAGCCTTCTTGCGAGCCTCGGAGGAGACCAAGAGCACAGAGTCATGGAGGTCCTTGCGGAGAAGCATCCCACCCATGATGAGACCCATGTCGAGGGCGCCGAGGGCTTCCCCGAACTCCCCGGCGGCGAAAGTGGAACTTGGCGACGCGGAGGCACGCCATGGAGTAAGCGTCGCGCCAGACGGGGAGAACGGAGTGCCAGGGACCGGAGTGGAGCTGCTCCCAGGCCATATCACGCGCCGCCTCCGCCGCGCTTCGGTCGCCGGCGACTGCTAGCGCCGCCATGCGAGCGTAGGCGTAACCGCCTTGAGCGGAGATCGACTGCAGCAGGGACTGCGACTCGGCGTCGAGGGTTGGGGTCGGGAGGATGGAGGGCTGTGGTTGTTTCCGGAGGAAGCGGCGGTGGTGGCTCCTGACATGGTCTGAATCGGGTCGGGTCGGGTTAAGTTGAGATATTTTTGAGTTTGGTGAATTTGGGGGAAAAGTGAGCTAAAAAGTGGAAAAAGGGGAAGATATTTTGAGTGATGATTAGGATGTCAAGATATTTCTCTATTTATCACTCTCGTCTTGCGAATAATTGAGGAGTCAACCCCTCAAAAATCGTGTAATCTATGTAATCATCCCTACACTTTTTCTATTTACATTCCAAATATTTAATTTAGAAAATATTTTACAGTTGACGTACAAAACTAATTTGCATTTTAAGCTTCTTATTTCATTTGTTTGACTTTAAATTTATTAATAATTTTTTTGTCAACTTGTTAATAAAATATATTAGTTCGACTAAAAAGTTTATCAGTGCTTCTAAAACTAAAAACCTAAGTTTCAAACATTAAAAGATAATTTTGTTAATAATTAGATATATTATTAAAAAGTTAGAAAATATTCACCGTAATGTATAAATGATTTATGATTGTGTAAATAAAAATACTATTAATAAAGTATCATAAAACATAAAGAATTATCGAATGTAAAATTATATCTATTTAACATTTCTAAAAGAAATACTATACAGTATTAAAAACTAATTTGTCATTCTTAAAGTATTTATAGAACTAGCACTACAAGAAAACATGCCTATAACAAGGAAAGATTACAAGGAATTATATTCCTCGTAAATTTACGAGTAAATTACTACGACTTTACGATGAAACTGAGTTTCGTTGTAAAGTCCTAGTAAATTTACAAGGAAAAAATTTCATCGTAATTTACATCTAAATTTACATCGATTTTATGAGGAAAGAGACAATTCGTTGTAAAGTCCTTGTAACTTTACAAGGCTTTTACGATGAAACATGTTAACATTATCTTTTTTTGGTGAAAACATGTTTCAAGTGTGTTTTACCAAACTGATTTCGCTGTAAGGATTCTCAAGCCGATCAAGTTAACTTCATTCCATTCCCTCGGATTGGAGATTCTAGAATAATTTGATTAATTGCTATCAAAATTACACCTCGTGGAGGAATAACTGTTGGAATCACATTTGCAAGAAGAAGCTTGTATCATTGAAGTCAAAGTATTTGAACAACAAACAGATGACATCCCTCTTATTGATCCAGATAACCGTTAACATGAAAATGTTTCCGACGATATGATAAATATAAAAGGTGAAGACGAGTTCAATGCAAACAATGATGATCAATATTTTGTTGATATTGATAAAATCTCAAATGATTTAGAATGATGTAATATATGTTTTAAATATATAAATCATTTTAAGACTTAATTCATGTGTATGTTGTTTGGTTAAAATAACTATTCATTGGATTTTAAGGATTAAATTGGAGTTTAGGATTTTAGAGAAAATGGGATAAAGAGGAGGATGTGGTAAAAAGGATATAATGTTATAGGTTATAGACTTTGGGGTTTAGGGATTTGATTTTCAGGGATTCAGATATAGTCCTAGTAAATTCGTCGTAATGGAGAACACGGGACTGGTAGATTCCTCGTAATATGTGTGTCCTTGTAAATTCGTTGTAATACATTCCTTGTAAATTCGTTGTAAAAGTTTCCTTGTAAAGTCGTTGCAATAATTCCTTGTAAATTCGTTGTAATTAAAAACGCGGACAAGGTAAATTCGTTGTAATTCTTTCCTTGTAAATTTGTTGTAATACTTTCCTTGTAAATTCGTTATATATAAATCAATTTTTAGTATATAAATCAGTTTAAAACTTAATGCATTTCTATGTTGTCTGATTATAATACTTATGCTTTGGGTTTTAAGGATTTAATTGGAGTTTATGGTTTATTGGATAAAGGGGATGATGTGGTAAAAGGGTAGTGTTATATAGATAACTGATTTTGGGGTTTAGGGATTTGATTTTTGGGATTTCATATATAGTCCTAGTAAATTCGTCGTAACTGAAAACACGGACCTGGTAGATTCCTCGTAATACGCTTTCCTTGTAAATTCGTTGTAATGCTTTCCTTGTAAATTCGTTGTAAATAATTCCTTGTAAATTCGTTGTAATGTTTCCTTGTAAATTCGTTGTAACTCTAAAAACGCGGGCCTGGTAGATTCCTTGTAAGGGTAAAAGGGTAGTGTTATATAGATAACTGATTTTGGGGTTTAGGGATTTGATTTTCGAGATTTCATATATAGTCCTAGTAAATTCGTCGTAACTGAAAACACGGGCCTGGTAAATTCCTCGTAATATGCTTTCCTTGTAAATTCGTTGTAAATAATTCCTTGTAAATTCGTTGTAATGTTTCCTTGTAAATTCGTTGTAACTCTAAAAGCGGGGGCCTGGTAGATTCCTCGTAAGGGTAAAAGGGTAGTGTTATATAGATAACTGATTTTGGGGTTTAGAGATTTGATTTTCGGGATTTCATATATAGTCCTAGTAAATTCGTCGTAACTGAAAACACGGGCCTGGTAAATTCCTCGTAATATGCTTTCCTTGTAAATCCGTTGTAATGCTTTCCTTGTAAATTCGTTGTATTGTTTCCTTGTAAATTCGTTGTAACTCTAAAAACGCGGGCCTGGTAGATTCCTCGTAAAATTACGATGACTTTAAGAGGAATGATGTTTCTATATATAACTCGAAACATGAATGAGGAATGCCTCATTCATTCTTCTCAAACCACTCCTCTCTTAAGCCTCTCAAGGTATGTTTCTTCTTAAAATATTAGTTTAGATTTTAGGTAATTAGTTTAGGTGGTTAGTTTAGTTAATTAGTAGGTGATTAGTTTAGGTAATTAGTTTAGGTGGTTAGTTTATGTGGTAAATTTAGGTAACAAAATTATATATAAAAATTAGGTTGTGGTATTTAAACGACTGATTAGATTATTTTTAAAAAAAATTAAAATATATTTTATTTTCTAATCATTTTTATATAATTAATTAAATTACTATGATTCTTTTTTCAAAGTGACTCCTAAAAAGAAGGGATGGACGGTGGAAACAAGCTTCATCAACAAAGTCGCAAGGGAGACTTCGTCTTACTCTTCCAGACGGAACCCGTGGATTAAGTACGAGATTCTCCGGGAAAGAACGTCCCCAACAACTACTTCGACGGCGTCATTATATTTTTTTAAAAAATTGTTTCCAGTATAAATTTGAATATTACTTTATGACATTTATATAATTTCTTTAAAGTAATTTAATTTCCAGTATTTCATTTTATAATTTAAATTTTGAATATCTCATAACATTATTATAATACCTCAATGAGATGTAAATTCTTTGTAATGGTTACAAGAAGTTTACAAGGAAATACTTGTAAAATCCTCATAAGTTTTACAAGGAATTTACAAGAAAATACTTGTAAATTCCTTGTAAAGATTACAAGGACTTAACATGGAAGAACTTGTAAATTCGTTGTAAAATGTACAAGCACTTAAAGACGATTTTACAAGGAAACTATACTAGTCTTTTACGACGAAAGCTAACTACGAAATAACGACGAAATCCTCTCTTTTGCCTTTACGACGAATTTATTTCGTCGTAAATGTTACAAGGAAGTTACAACGAATCTTCCATTACGACGAACGTTTTACAACGAAACGCTATTCCTTGTTAATTCGTTGTAAACTTTCTATTACAACGAATTAACAAGGAATATGGTCCTTGTAATTGATATGTTTTCTTGTAGTGTAGAGTGTGCTTAAAACACATATCTGGCTTTCTAGTGTTTGTGTTTCAGTGTCACATACATTATTAGTAACAATATAATTAGCTCAGTTTTTAGTTTTTAAAAATACTCATCACATTTGAAAAACTATAAATTTAAATGTAGGTATTAATCACTTAATCATGCTAATTTGTTGTGTTTGTGTTTACTTTTGTACATTATGATTTTGTGGTGATACATTGATTAGTGCATTTTAAAAGTACAAAAGGTCGGTCCAATGAAATAAATATCCGACAAATGCTCTAGAACTTTCCACGGTTGATAAAGAAAAGCGGTTGATGATATGTCGTTTTCGCATTGGCCGAATAGCATGTGACGTGCAATTACTGGCACGTCATATTTGTCGACACATATACTATATGCCTTTTTCATACAGCTTATAGTCGACGTGGTGTTATAGCCAGTGCGACACCTGTAGAACAAGCTAAGATTTGGAATTAGATGAATAAAAAATATTTGCCTAGCGCAGAAGAAGAAAACAACTCCAAAGATATTTACGATTAGGTGATAGTCGACGTGGCGTTATAGTCAATGCTTTTATGATATTTTCCCATAGATATTTTCTTTAGATACCTTTTAGCATTGGATACAAGATACTTGCAGCACTACACACACATCCAATACGCGTAGAATGTATATATGCAAAGACTTAATGAGCCTCGCTCCATTTCGTTTAAAGATGTAACCAAACCATTGTAATTTGTAGAAGGCATATGCCACTTAAGCATGAACTCAACAGTTTTCAGAAACGCTTAATTAAGGAATCTATCTATACTGAACTAGATATACAAAGTATCCCTCTTTTAAGACTACTTAGGAATTAGGACACGTTGAAAGTATCTTATGCGAGACTACTGACTTATCATCCATTTTGTTTAAATATGTAACAAAACCATTGTAAAATGCAGATGTTCCACACGAACTAAACACTTCTCTATGCCTCTCTTTTGAACTAGGTGTTGACAAATGGGCGTGTGTGTCGTGTATACATTGTCTAGTTCTTTTTTTTTGTCAACCATTATCTAGTTCTTAATACACTCAAACTTTATAAGAAAAACGATTAGACAAAATAATCAATTAAGCAACGACAGACAAGAAATCATTGTTATAACTGAAAACAAGATAGATCGTATAAGTCAAAATCAACATTCGATCAGTCCATAAATGTTTTCCTAAAACACGTACACGGAAATGTATACTTATACATTATTATAAAGATTATAACCTCTTTTGTATGAAGATGTAATTAAACTATTGGTTCTTCAAGTATCTAGTTTGCTAACTTTTGATCATATAATCATTTCAAAATACAGTAAGTCATATTAGGTTTGTGATAAAGGTTTTTGGCATCAGAGTCAAAACATTAACGATTTTATCAGCATGTGGTAACTACCTTAACAATTTATCAACATCAAACCCATGATAGTCATAAATAAAGTGTTCCATTGAATATAACTAGAAAAACACTACGAAATCAAATAAATTCAAATACAACTAGGAAAAACATTTGTAAATTGCAATATAAGAAAAACATTTGTAAATTGCAATCTCTAGCTAGGCTGATGCTTTGTTTGCATGGTTGGGGGTCCGGAATCACATACAACACTCACTTTTTACTGCATCTTTAGTTCATCGATGTGGTCTCTTTTTTTTAGTTAATGGCTCATTTTTCTCCTCGACTGTTTGAGAAAATTGTGAGATTTTCGAGAGACTCGTACTAAAGAAAACGACGTGATGGACATCTTTGTATTCATTTATCAAAGAGAAATATCTTTACATAGTAATTTTTAATTTATTTTCACAAAAATAATTTTCAAAAGTTTATGTTAGGATTTGTTAATAAAAAAAAGTTTATCTTAGTTTTAAAATTAAGGGATGAGTTTTGGAGATAAAGTTTCAAATTTCAAAAAGTTAAAAAAATTAAAAATTTTAAAATAAAAAATAGCTACTTTTGTCATTTTATGTTTTAGAATTTTTTTTTTGTGATAAAAACTTAAAAATTGCTATTTGAGAGAATGATCCTTTTTCAAACAACAATTTACATGATTCAGAAAGTAAGGAATGCAAAATTCCATTAACCATTTCAGTAAAACCATCTCCAATCCACTTTTTTTTTTAATCTATATATTTTTCTTTAAAATAGAGAAACTCTATTATAGAGTTGGATTTGCTCCAATGTATGTCTCTATAATAGAGTTTCTCTATTTATAGAGGAAAATATAGAGATATGCTATTTTTATCTCTAAATATAAAAGCAAAAAGTAGAATTCCTCTGTATTTTCTTCTAAAATAAAAAACTCTATTATAGAAGTATACATTAGAGAAAATCCACCTCTATAATAAAGATCTCTATTTTAGAGGAAAATATAGAGACGTACATTGGAAATGCTCTAACTCCGTAAGTAATAACCTACAACGTCAAAGAAACGGTCAAGTTCAGACCCCTTATCAAGTCCATATCACATCTTGTTTTAGACGCCTACTCTTTTATGAGTATAATCTTAGCTAATTCTTTCTTGTTTTTTTTTCTTATTCTCTTGTTGTTAGTGCCTGTTACACTAATTTTTACAGGCTTTTGCTCCAACTTGAGGTCTCAAAATGATACTCCTTTTGTTTCAATATAAATGATATTTTAAAAAGTTCTTTTGTTTCATAGTATTACTAATATAGGATGTTTGCATAGTTTTAAATAGCTTTAATTTTATTAAAACCGTGTAACTAATTATAAATAAATTAGTTTTAAAATATAATTTATGTGATATATGTATATTAAGGTAAAATATCATATAATATAAAACTTATAGAGTATTAACAAAATTTTTTTTTATTAATTACTCTTTCTGTTTCGAATTACTTGTCGTTTTAGAGTAGAATTTTCGTTTCAAATTAAGTGTCGTTTTCGGTTTTCAATAAAAAGATTATTGACAATATTCTCTACTCTATTTTTCTATTGATTGATATATGGTTAGGTGTATTGGTAATAGTGTTTTTATTTTGAAAATATGTAAAAATAAATATTTTCTTAATCTGTGTACATAAACCTAGAATGACAAGTAATACGAAACAGAAGGCGAGTAAAAATTACTACATAATGTCTTTTTATCAATATTTATTTTCATTGAAAATGCCCAATAGACAATTTTACAAGTAAGTTGATAAATTCTCTTCTCCTATCAATTACAAACCCGTAAATTATATTAAGGGAATTTGCACTGCATACCTATGAAACTAAACTTAATTAGGTATATGGAAAACCACTGTTGAACATTTCATAATCCCATATATGCCCCTACTATTAATCTATTTCTCTCATGGCTCTCTCTCTTCTACTCCTCTCTCATCGTTCTCTCTGTTCTACTCCACTTTTTCTTTCGCCATGGTTGCAGAAGTTTGGCTGGTGAAGATGAGAAACCAAGTAAGCACTAAACTCTCTCTCACCATTTCTTATTATTTTTTTTCCGTAAATCATTTCACCAGATTCTTTTTTTCTTTCTTAGATTTTCTCGGAAAAAATAATTGGTTCTTTCTCACTTGCTCTATAACACTTTATTTTTTTATATCTACTTTTTGGAAGTAGCGTTTACACAATAATCTATTGATTGATTCTTCTTTGAAATCTGTTTGACAGAGCTCTCTTCTTGTCTGAAAAATGACTTAAATCTGAGATGTTTCTGTGTATTTCGATCTAACGAAAGATTCATTAACGATCTCTTTATTCCTTTTGATGATGATGATGCAGAATCCGATCCTACAGATGGAACTATGTGATGTGGATCCGCGAAAACATATTAGAGAGAGAGAGAGAGATGTGGGTCCCTAGAGATGTATACAAACCGGATGGTGACACGGTGGAGCGACCGAGTCAACTCGATGAGTCCGTCTCCGAGTTGTTTATGTGGATGATTGATGATGACATAGCGCCATATCAGTAAAATAAAGTTTGTAATATAACTACCGTTACGTTCGAAGGTTTGCAATGTGATGATGACATGAACGAATGATGTTATTATTCAGTCTAAACAAAATCCAGTCAACTGATGTTATTATTCAGTCTAAACAAAATCCGGCCACAGTAGATGGCTTTGGTGCGTGAAACGCAGCTGAGAGTTTTATTGGCATACCAGTACCAACAGTTAACCACATCTGCAAATACTTTTAAAATCTGCATAGATAGCTAATTACCGAGAATGTTTTGTGTATTCACCTGAATAGGCCTTATATTAAACTAAAAGCCCAAATCCAATTTACTGATATGAACTTTCTGCAAGTTGTGCACGTAAGAGGCCACACGTCAAGAGGATCAATGGTTTACTGCTACACTTGTCGGAGCATTGTCAAAAAAAATATATAACTTTTCAAATATAATTTTTTTTTTGTCTAGAAAAGTTTTCAAAACTTTAAATTTAGTTTTGAAAAGTGAAAATTCGTATTTGAAATTTCGCTACTAAAATTTTATTTTTGAAATTTCATTTTTTATTTTTATTTTGATCTTTACAATTAATTACACATCACATTTATGATTCTTAAATATTTTTTATTTGTCGTTTTAATTTTTCTATATCTCATAATTATTTCATATTTACTTTTATAAATTCAAGTTTTACACAGGAAATAAAATAAAATAATATATATATTGTTTTAAAACTATAATTATACAGCAAGAATATTATAAAATAAACTTAAATAAATTTGTTTTTTTAAAAGGTACATGAAAAAAAAAATTATGACACACATTTAAATATTACAACAACACTAATGGTCTGGTTAATTTTCTCCCAAACCTCCAAAATCTCTAAAATATTCTCCAACAAATTTTGTGTAATCGAAGATGGAGCATTACAGAAATAATTTTAGGCAATGATGTGATATTTTTTTATATTTTAATATTTAATTATGTATTTTTATGTATTATTTTATATTGTAGTATAAGATTTTATTAATTAATATAGTTGTAATATGTTTTATATATGTTCTAGTTATTTATAAAAAAATTATTGATCTACATTAGTTATGACAAATATAAAGATTATAGAGTAAATTACAAATAATTTTGACGTTGAGTCTGAAATTTTACTTCTGAAAAAGAACACAAACTTCAAATATGCAAAACTCTAAACCAGATAATATTTTTAGATATGCTCTTAGTATGCATCCTCGATCTTGTATTATATCAACACCGACAAAGTTGGCAGATTTACCGAGTTTACCTTAGTTTCACCACCAAACTTCACCAAACCTACTTGTATGATCCTTCTTTCATGTCGCCATCAAGGATGAAAGGAGCCTTCATGCCTGCTGGAATTAAAACCCGAGAGATTTGATAGATTGTAACAAAGCTTTACCAGAACGTTTTCAACAGAAAACTATGATTCATCTAAGTCTGTCCCATAACCAATAAAGCTGAATTTATAACTTTAACTGATTCAATTTCGAACAGAAACCTTATATGATTTTAATCGTAAAGATTTATTTCTGGAAATTGAATAGCTAAGCATAACCATCAGACAATAAATAACACCTCTAAAATTCAACAGGATGAGGCTACTTCAATAAATCGAAAGAGTCTTAGAAAGATATAGAAAGAAGGATAGAGACTAGATCGATCAAAATATGATCGAAGTTTATTATCTTTCACCTAGAGTCGGGAAAAACTTAAAACTTGAAGAACAACTCAGATTCAGTTGAAGAACACTACAAAAATTTCCAATTGTAAAACAAGATCTGCTACTGGAACAAAGAGAGTTGGTCAAATATTGAATATATTACAAACAAAAAAGAGGACTATGATTCAATCTCTTTCCCTCTGGATGATTCTAATTTAATAAGAGGGATGAATATATATTTCTCTCTCGAAGAAAGAGTTATTGAGTGCGTATTATTACTACAGAATGTCTTATTCCAAATTAATTAATACCGTAATTTCATTTCATGTCATTAGACCAAACGACATACTAATTTCATATATTATCTGATTATTAAAGAAAAAGAACTAAATAACAAGAAACATGAACCAGTTCTTTGCATAGAAAACTTTTTACCAGAGATACTTTTCTACCAGATGTCTCTTTTTAATTAATGATGAGAAACACTTACTTATAGTGTTTAACAAGTATATATCATAACAATATACCGGAAGAAAAATGACAAATTATGTTTTGTTTAAAGAAAACATATTTTAGGGTTACTTAATTTGGATTTAAAATTTATTTTTCAGGGAAAATAAAATTAAAATTTGAAAATTAGAGTTTAACATCTAAAATTTATGATCCAAGGTATTAAATTTTAAATGATAAACTAGATTATGACCCGTCCTTAAAAGGATGTATTTATTTTTTTGTTTTATATTTTTTCAGAAATTTATTTTTTATATTGTGTTTTAATCATATTTGTATTTTTTAAATTATATTTCTTTTATAGGATGTTTTAATCAATATTATTAAAATAGTTTGACCATACATATATCAATAAGTTATGTTCCTATTTTAATAGTATTGATTTAAAAATTAAAAATAATTTTATACTAAATATATTCTTTATTTAAAATATAATAGTTTTTCAATTTTTAATAAAACTTATTTTAGATATTTTCTTCATTGTGCGCTCTTTTATCATAAAAAATGTTTTTGCTCTTTTAGGAGGTTTGGCTTTTAATAATCAGCTGATTTGTTTTAACAAAAGTACTTTTTAATTTTCTTTTTTTAAGAAACTCACCACCGTTTCTAAACGATGTAAATATTCTTATCAAAAAAACACCCAGTATCATTATTTTATCGTTTAATATGTTAGGTGATATTAAACTTTCACTATTTTGTAAACAAATTTACTGATGAGTACAAGGAAAAAACATTATTCGCTCAAGTTAAAATGGTATACTTTTTTTTCGAACACAAAGCTAAAATGGTATACATAGAGTTAAATTACTCCAAAGAAGAAATCACGGGGTTGAGTAGTTTGGGAAAAAAAAGAAAGACGAAAAAGGGAAGAAAGAACAAGGGCCTAAACTGTCATTTCCAAAAATACACACAGAACAGAACAGAACAGAAGAGGAGAGGAGAGGAGAGGAGAAACAAAACCGAACTCTTCAAACTCGAGAGAAAGGTGCAAAACCTACGAGAAAGCGAGAGAGAACTAATCGAATCTGGTGGAACAAATGGCTAATCTGCCTCCATCTCTCTCCATGGGCACTCCTTTCGGTGGTCCCAGCACGTCGGTCGGAGCTCCGGCGGCGAACAAAGATCGAAACTTGGCATCGGCAGAGCAGTTGGTTCTCGATCTCAGCAATCCTGAACTCAGAGAAAATGCTCTTCTCGAGCTTTCCAAGGTATCGATTTTTATTGGCTGTCCTTTTCTCTTTGGTCTGAGATTCGAGAAAACAAGAGTTAGGGTTTCCATGATAAGATCTCAGTGTCTCTTAATTAGTTTTGGTTGTTGTTTTTTTCGTAGAAAAGAGAACTATTTCAGGATTTGGCGCCTCTCTTGTGGAACTCTTTCGGTACCATTGCTGCCTTGTTGCAGGTAATCACTTCAATCTACTTTATCGAGTCTGCGGATTGCTAAAAAAAAGGATTCTTTTTTTTTTTTAATTTTATTTTATCCAATTGAAAGTTACTTAGCAAAATGCTTCTATGTTAGTGTGGTCTGATCTGATTGCTATCTTGTGCTGCAGGAGATAGTGTCTATTTACTCTGTTCTTGCACCTCCAAATCTGACTCCTGCTCAGTCCAACCGTGTTTGCAACTCACTCGCCCTTCTTCAGGTCGAATGATTGATTCTCTTTTCTCACATCACATTGATATTTTCCGTTTTCCTGATGCGCTTCTCTTCTTCTTCTTGGTTCCGAATCTGCAGTGCGTAGCATCTCATTCCGACACGAGAATGTTATTTCTCAAGGGTAATAATGTTCTTGTTCTTCTCATTACGCTCTCTATAATACAAATAATGCTCTGTGCCAATTGAAAGGTCTTATCATATCATCTTTGGTCTGTTTGTTCTTCTTATGCACACAGCTCACATCCCATTGTACCTTTATCCCTTCCTGAATACAACGAGTAAGTCAAGACCTTTCGAATACTTGCGCCTTACTAGCTTAGGTGTCATTGGTGCTCTTGTCAAGGTAAAACCCATCCTCTCCCTTTGCTCTAACTAAAAATTGTGTAAATAATAGTCTTGGTTTCTGAATGAATGGGGTTATCTTTCTTTTAGCTAAGTTAGTGTATGAAATAAGGAAAGATCCTTTCACTCTGTTACCCCAGGTTGATGATACAGAGGTCATTAGCTTCCTTCTCTCCACAGAAATTATTCCTCTGTGCCTCCGCACTATGGAGATGGGCAGTGAGCTGTCCAAAACTGTAAGCCTCTTTAACCTTACCATAACTTTGTGCACTAATGCCTTTTTTTACGAATCAACTTGCTGTGATAATGTTAGGTTGCGACATTCATTGTTCAAAAGATCTTGTTGGATGACGTGGGGATGGATTACATCTGCACAACAGCCGAGCGTTTTTTTGCTGTTGGTCGAGTGTTGGGAAATATGGTTCAGTCACTCGTTGAGCAGCCTTCCCCACGCCTTTTGAAGCATATCATTCGTTGTTACCTCCGATTATCAGACAACCCAAGGTTTTGTTTAGCTCATAACAAGCTTCTTCATGTGCTTGGCTTTTTTTCATACTTGAGCTTTGTCACTTTTGTGTTACTTAGGGCTTGTGCTGCACTTGGAAGCTGTCTCCCTGACTCGCTACGAGATGGAACCTTCAGCAATTGTCTTCGCGTAAGTCAATTTTTCATACATTGACTCGGGGTTTTGAACTTGTTCCTGTAAGAGATGGCAGCTTAGTTGAATTCTTGGTGGTGTTATGTTTCTTTTCAGGAGGATCAAATCGCGAGGAGGTGGCTGCAACAGTTGGTTCACAATGTTGGAGTTGGTCGAGTCCCATCACATCAAGGTGGAGGATTTGAGCACATGCTCTGAGATGCTGAATTCATCTCAGCTTATCTTTGTATTGCTTTTTGTTTGTTTGTTTGTTTCTAATTTATTCATGTACTTTTGATGCCTTAACTTGGATGATGTGTTTATAGGCTTTTAATCTGTTTGAAATTTTCTACTTTGTATATAATAAGCTTTAGAACAGCAAACCTAGAGTGCATAATAGTGCTCCGGATAAAAAAGGATTTGAGATTGAATTCCCATGAATATTTATTTCATCAATGCATCGTGTAGTTATTTAATAAGCTTTAGAACATAAAACCTAAAGTGTATACCTTAATAATGATCGGGATAATGATATAATAAAGGGTTGGTTTCAAAAGAGTTTCGGTTTGAATCCCCATGAAATTTTATTCAGACAAGCTTCTTTTGTGGTTCTTGATGTCTTCACAATACTTGTTAGAGCTTCAAAGCTAGAACTTCTTAACGGGAGTAACGGCTCCGTTCCTTGCACTGGATTCAAGCATTGCCTCAAGAACAGCAACGTCCCGAGCACCTTCCACGTATGATAGACGAGGCTCTTGCTCCTGCAGCAAATGCGTCAGGACACATTAGGAAAGTGTTAGATAACAGACCACCAAGGTTTTGAGTTCCTCTGCATTCCATTTCCAAGGCCTAAGATTCGAGGATTACCTTTGAAGTCCCTGAAATGTCACTGAAGAACGCTTTTAGCTCTTCAGTCACTCCACTGAACGGGTAAAAGATTGTCCTAGACGTCCCTCCTTCCCCGTAAACTGTGGCCTGAAAAGCTCAGAAGATCATATCCATTTTAGTTGAGTAGTTTCAAACAATATATGGATGATGCTTCAGTTGGTCAAATGTTAAGAGTATGCAAACCATGTAGCCGTGTCGGCCATCTTGGACTCCGCGCTCAAGTTGAACTGTGCCCTTCAATCCAACTACTCTCCATAATATCTAAAACATATGAGTTTTCTGTGAGAAAACTATGGTTCTTAGGCTAAAGCGTTGTGAAAAGCAGAACATTGAAGTCTTTGCTACATGCCTTTGGAGACCTTGAAGACACAACCATAACAAAAACTCCAGAGCATCCGTTCTCTAGCTGACTGCAGAGCAAAGAAACGTCCTGGATTAGAGTATTCATGTGAAATTAGTGTGATTGATGTAGCTACGCTTACAAGTTTGATGTTATATTGTCTGGTGCAGGCAAAGTCTTATCAACATGGGAAGTGGTGGCTGAGACTGTTGTTACCTCACATCCAACAAGCTGTTCATGTTAAATCAATACATCAAGAATTGGGGTCCAAAAGCGGGATATTTTAACAAGCTTATTTGTTAATTAATGAAGAAGTTGTACGGTACCATTCTTAACCCTGCAATGTAGTGCACACCCATATCCAAGATGAAACCACCCTGCATATGAAGAGCTGACAGGTAAATATTGACAAAAATACACAGCTTCGTCGATATATTTATGTGTTATTGATATAATTGTCAGTGTAAAGCAAAATGATTCTAGCAGGATGATAGCATCTGGAGCCATATGAATCTTAAGATAAAATTTAGGCAAGCAGCGTGTTAGGGAGATGCAGCATAGTCTGATAGAAAAAGAATGTGGTGGTAAGACAGAATGCATAAACGTACGTCCAAATTTCGTCTCCAGGAGCTAGAGAAGTAAGGATTCGAACTGTTCATTGATCCCTCAATAATAAGTTGGACATTCATCATATCCCCAATTTCTTCCACCAGTTTCTTCAACTGCCAAAATCAATCATGGGATATTTCAGAGATAATGGTACTTTCTCAACAGGAAGTGCCAGGAAGACATTGAGTAGAGTTTACCTCAACAAAAGCTGGCTCAAAACGATAATTTTCAGCCACAGCCCAGATTGGACGGCATGGGGAATCAGCAGAAATATTTTTATAGCTTGTCATTGCAGTTTCAATCTCACCGATTGCTGTAACAAAAAGCGTGTTAACGCAAATTGTCTACACTTGAGAGTGGAAGTTTTTTTAATGTTATACGTCAGATGGGTCAAGCTCAACAAGGGAAAATGATTCTGGGACATAGTAATCCTACAGGTTTCTCATTTTAATAAGGATGGATGGAACTTAAACAAGATGACAAGCTGAATTAAACAAGAGCAGCGATCAACTTACAAGCAGCAGCTGGCTTCTCTGCAAACCAAATCCGGACAGCAACATACACATGAAGAAAGAAGAAAAATCTTTAGTTTGAAAAAAAAAAAGTTGGGACACCTTTCAAGGAGCAATAACATTGTTTGTATAGAAAGAAGAATATCATAAAAGCAAATTATTCTCATCTTTAGCAGAGGTAAGAAGACAAAGCCTAAAAGTCAAGATAGCAAAATTTCATTCACATAGTAACAATAGTAGCAGAAGAGCAATTTAAGGTGCAGCCTTGTAGGATAAAGGAAGTGGACAAGTAGTCACCTTGAAGGACGTGCTTTCCTGCCTTGAGCATCTTCAGTGACATTTCAACCTAAAAATAATAAGAACTCAGTAAGGAAACAACATTTACAATAGGTTGGTAATGTTGGAACTATAGATGATTAAAGAGAAACCTGAGTTTGGCCAGCAATGACAACAGCAACACCAAGTATGGAACTATCTTGAATGATCTCATTCAATCCTTCATCTCCCCATTTGCACTCCACTCCGGGAAAATGCTTCCGTGCTACCTCAACAGCTCCTTTCGCAGATTCCTTTAAACACACAAACCATAAGTTACCAAAGCGAATCGAAGCAAGCCTAATGTAGTGTCACATAAGCTACAGATTCGGCCGTTAATCATGTCGACTATTCAAATCAGCTCCCGCATTGATCGATACAGCTCACTCTCTCAAAATGGTTACCTCAGAACGGCTCCAAATGGCTTTGAGGATGAGGAGATCGGAGATCTCAGCCAAGCGAGGAATGTACTGCGTCTTGACGAAGATCCCAGCTCCGAGAATGGCGATTCCAGGTGCTGATTCATTCGCCATTTTTCTTTTCTTTTTTTTTTGTTTCTCGTTGATCGACTACGTGTGAGATATTTTTGAATCTGATCCAACCATTGAACCAAACAAATTACACTTGCTGTTGCTGCTTACTCAACCGCAAACGTCATATGTATCGTAACCGCTTTGGCGCTTGTAGAATCCAAACGCAAACGCAAACACTTAATATCGCTCATTGAATTAAATCACTTTATGGAGAAATTACTGGTTTTACCCCTATAACCAACCTCTCTCTCACCTAGGCCTGGACATTCGATTTTTGGTTTTCGATTTTAGGTTCTCGGTTAATTTGAATTTTGGATTTTTTGGTTTTAGATTTCAGGTAGCCAAACAGGAATAGTCCAAAAATCGGTTCAGATCGAATAATTACGTCAAGAATTGGTAATTACCCAAAAATTATCAGGTCATGTTTGGTTCTAGTTACTTTTATATTCTATCTATCCAAAAATATTCAAATGTAATCAATATATCCGACTTACCCAAATAAAAAATATTCAAATTACTTTTTTACTCAATGCACCCAAAAATACTTTGTTTTTTTAAAATGTTAAAGTTTATAAATTATTGTTTAATTTTATTATTATAACTAATGAAATCTGAATATTCTAGTATTTAATTCAAATGTAACTTAATATTTCCTTGGATTTATAACATAATTTAAATATTTTAATTGTTTAAAATCTAAATATAAGTAATTTTTTAAATATGAATTATATTTTGGGTACCGAAAATATACATTCTGTTATCAATTCGGTTTTGATTTGATCTAATATTTTAAGATAGGAACGGTTCGGGTTATTATATTTTCTAGTTCGGTTTCTGATAAAATATTGGTTCGGTACAGTTTGGTTTTTCGATTCCGGTTAATTTTGCCCAGCCTACTCTCATCGATTGATCTCGCTGACTTCCCTCCTTTCATATAACCCTAGATATCCTGCTTTGAAGTTTGGGGATCGGATCTAGTCTTCTACTCTGAGATTTGATCAAATTAGATTTTGTTTTTTTTGGTTGCTTCGATGGCGGGAGACGATAGTCCAGCTGAAACGAAGAAAGGAAGCTCGAAGAACTCGAAGAACAGTAAAGAGAGCAAAGAGAGCACTCTCAAGCAGAGTAATGCTACTTTATCTCCACCTTTTCCAGCTTAATTTCATGTTAATTGAGCTGCATTCAAAGTTATTTCTTTTGAATTTTGCAGAATCTCCGGCTGAGTTTTTCGCGGAGAACAAGAACATTGCTGGATTCGATAATGTCAGTTCCGATTTCTTTTTTTTTTCTAAAAAACGATGGATGGCCAGATTTGTTTCAAATTGTTAATTTTTTTTAAAAAAATTTCAGCCAGGGAAGTCGCTGTACACAACAGTGAGAGAGCTTGTTGAAAACGCTCTTGATTCCTCTGAGTCCATTTCAGAGCTCCCTGAGGTTGAAGTTACTATGTACGTTCCCACTTCTTTCATTTACCTATGAATCTATGTCTTTCTTCCTTTCATCGACTATCTTGTTCTCTTTTGAAAGCGAAGAGATTGGAAAATCTAAGTTCAATTCCATGATTGGTCTTATTGATCGGGAACGTGTTGACACCCAGCTCTATGATGACTATGAGACTGACAAGGCCCGTGAGGTGCCTCCAAACTCTCTCTTTTTATTATCTCACTCTTGTCTGGTTAAAGCAGCTTTTGTTTCACTGTTCTGGATTCTTAACAATTCTTATTTTTTTGGTACTCGTTTCGTGCTTTGTAGAAAAGGTTAGTAAAGGAAGCTCGTGCCAGTGAGATACAAGCCAAAAATTTGGCGTCTGGAAAGAAAAACAAAGAGCCTGGAGTCTCTAAGGTCTTAAAGGCCCGTGGGGAAGCATCCTATTACAAGGTCACATGTAAGGTCAGTATTTTTTTTTTTTTTGTTTAGTTCAACAGAAATTGATGTTTCTGAAGTTTCAGTTTCAAGGGTTAGTGACAGCCATATTTATATATATATATCTGCAGATCCTGAATATTTTCTTTTGAGATTTGAATTGAGTTGATCATTATGTAGGATAATGGTAAGGGGATGCCACATGATGACATCCCAAATATGTTTGGAAGAGGTAAATAGCTAATGACCCCTCTCACTTTATTTATTTATCCTTGCGTTTCAACCTTATAAAAAAGCTTTTGTCTTGAAGCTAGATTTATTAATTGTTCTTCTTACAGTTCTGTCTGGGACCAAGTATGGACTGAAGCAAACTCGTGGAAAGTTTGGTTTGGGGGCAAAGATGGTACTGTTTGCTTCTTTTCATTTCTTATATAGCATGTTTAATATCTGTGATTGGCCTTGATATACTGCATGAGATTCTTAGGTGAATTTACTCTTTACATGGAGAGTGTAGGAGTGCTAAAAGTATGCATTAAATATGGAATGCTACCTTCATATCTAAAGTTTTCCTAGAGAACCTGTTTGACTCTTCTAGTTTCTCTATTTTCTCCTGGCGCGCAGGCTTTAATTTGGTCCAAAATGAGTACAGGCCTCCCCATAGAGATCTCTTCATCTATGAAGAGCCAAAACTATGTTACGTTCTGCAGATTGGATATTGATATTCACAGGTACCCCTTGAATATATGAACAGCTTCTCGGGAGCTATCTACCTAACTGTTTATGTTTGTGCATGTGACAATAATAGCCATGAATCCTTTGAATATTCGATGTCTTCTCATGACTATCTGTGTATGATTTGACTGTTTCGAATCATGTAAGAAAGTCATCATTTAGCTCAGCGTCAAAGAATGGTCTTTATTTAAATGGTTAAAACTTGCAGGAACATCCCTCATATTCATCTACACGAAAAGAAGGCCAACAAAGAGAAATGGCATGGGGCCGAAATACAGGTGGTAATTGAAGGAAACTGGACAACATACAGAGTACGTGGTTTGGAGCGTCATTTTGATGTACCTTATTTCTTTAGATATTTCTTTTTTTTTGCGTGCACAAATGTCTAACACGTTTTATCTTTTCTTTTCCAGTCAAAGATCTTGCACTACATGCGCCAAATGGCTGTTATTACTCCTTATGCGCAGTTTCTATTCAGATTTATTTCAGAAACACCCGAGTACGATATGTCTCTCTGTCTTCTTGCTGCCCTGTCGCATAAACATATCTGTTCACGTGCAGCATTATTAAGGTGTTCAGTTTTTTTTTAATATTTAATGTAGGAAAAATGTCACTGTAAAATTTACTCGAAGAACGGATGTGATGCCCCCAATTCCTATAGAGACAAAGCACCATCCATCGTCAGTTGACTTGCTGCTTATCAAGCGCCTTGTTACAGACACTTCCAAAAAGACTCTTCTGCAGTTTCTTCAGAATGAATTTGTGAATATTAACAAAAACCTTGCTGCGCGATTAATCGGTAAGTATGACACCGATCTCGTTTGTTATATAAGTTTGAATGTCGATATAATATAAGGAAAACCATCGATAATATCCCTTGAGTCAAAGTCAATCACTTGTTTTTCTTTCAGGGGAAATGGGACCCGATTTCAGCCCTGGCATGGCTGTCAAGTCTGTGACAGCTCAGCAAATGGTGCGTATACATCAGTTATTCCGCCAAGCTAAATTTGACGACCCTAGTGGTGATGTAAGCATTTCTTTCTCTTATTATTCCACCTATGTCTCTCTTGAGGGTCTTTTAAAAGTTTAATTTGGTAGAGCATCTGGATTATTTCAAAAAGTTAGTTCTAATCATACTGTGGTTTTCTCCGGTAGTGCCTTAGCCCGGCAGGAGAATACAATCTTCGTCTAGGGATTATCAAGGAGCTGCATCCAGATATGGTGGCAACGCATTCAGGCAGGTTGTCAATTCAACACTTAATTTTCTGCCAATGCATCGGAATTTAAATATGAAGTGCTATAACAGTTTATCTTATAGTAATCTCATCTGTTAAGCTTTACCTATACGTTTTCTTTGTGGTTATTCTGAGCTTTGTTTCTTAAAGTGTTGATATCTTCCTGGAAACTATGTTCAGTGCTCAGGTCTTTGAAGGTCATCCTTTCATTGTTGAAGCTGGTGTTAGTGTGGGCGGAAGAGATGTAAAACAGGTAAGTCATATCTTTGTTTTGCTTAGTTATGTATATTCCTTCGCAGCAAAGCTTGCAATGCAAACACACTCATATACAGAGTAGTTCCCAGAGGTTAAAATTTTGTTATCATGTGTAACCACATAAGTGAATTAAAATTTAGCATGGATGAAATCCGTTGCTCTTCTATGGAACCATGAAGAAAGATAAAGAAAATGGGAGCGAGCTTCTCAACTTAGGAAATAAGAATGATCTTCTTGACATTATTCGTTCAGATCTTATCTTGATCTCGCGATATTTATCTTTTACTTATGGGAATGTGTGGGAACCGAAATGACAGGGGATGAACATATTCCGTTTTGCAAACCGTATTCCTCTCCTTTTTGAACAAGGAGGTGATGTTGTCACCAGGACAGCCTTGAAGAGAATCAAGTGAGAAGACTTCTTAATCTTGCTAGCTAAATCTCATTTGATCTTTGTATCTTTACTTTTTTTTTGACTAATGGGTTTGCTGAAAAACTTTTGCAGTTGGAATAGCTATAAGATTAATCAGACCCAAGATAAAATAGGAGTATTTGTGAGCATAGTGAGTACAAAAATTCCATTCAAAGGGACAGGGAAGGAATACATAGGAGATGACATCAGTGAGATAGCTACTGCAGTTAAGGTAACCTCAGACTTCTCGACTTTATCTGCTGCACAACTTGGCAAAGCTAACTTTTGTCTTTTTTTTCTTCTTCCATCAAGTCTGCAATTCAACAATGCTGCATTCAACTGAAATCTAAAATAGTCAAGAGACTTCAAGCACGCGAACAACAAGAGAGAAAACGCAGCTTGAGCAGGTTAAAAAAAAGGAACAAATCAGTTTTCTCCCAGCGTTTCTTCTTCAAAACCCTGAAAAAAATTAAAACAAAAAAAATTGAATGTTGCAGGTACATCCCGGATGCAACAGGAGCGGTGTACGAGGTTCTAAAACAAATGACAGAAGAACATACAAATAAGAGAAAACGTTACAAAGAGGAAGAAACAGCTATGCTTGAGAAAGTGTCTAAACATATAATCACAAAAGAAACATTGAAAGAAAAGCTTGCTGAGCATGTGGAACAGGTTTGCATCAATCAATCACTCTTGTTTTAAGTTATCCCTAAATCTTCATCATCATCGCTTTGAATGCTTGTAATGGTTGTCAGGTGGATTACGAGATGGCATTAGAGTATGCAACACAGAGTGGAGTGAGTGAAGAACCCAGAGAAAATATATATCTCCAACAATTGAATCCCAATCATTCCAACTTCATTGACCTCCACAGTCCAACCTTTGTCTTTAGGCTCATCTTGTAAACTGTTTTCTATTACTATTATTTACGACTCATTCTTACGACTCTCAGTCCCATTTCTTCACTTTCTTGTATGTTTGTTTTGTTTAAGAATAATTTTTGTTTTGGGAGTTTTCAGACACTCGAAAAGTGCAAAAAAGGAAATCATTTAATATTTTTATGATTCGTTTCAACAAACGTGTTGGAGGACGTGATGATAATTATTTATAATAATCTTGAGCTCGGAAACTTATTAAAATGTTTTCTAACCCCTTCAGATTAAAAATTGTATTATAGTTGTCGGTGAAGAAAAACTTATTACAATGGTTTCATATATATTTTAATGAAGTTATGGATACATGGATATCTATTTTTTTAGACAAGATAATAAAAAAAGAGGGAGAAATAACGGATTTTAGTTTCGCGTCAATAAATAATACGTGTGAAAAAACATTAAATATGTACCGCGTAATATTAATAAAAAAAAGGAGGGAAGAGTACAAAACAAAAGTAACCCCAAACGAGGAGCAGAGCGAAAAGGCGCTTTATTATTTTTTTTATCTGAAATTATTTAGAATAAAGAAAAATAAATAAATGTCAATAAATGATCTTTTAAAAAATAATAATATATATAAGCCCACACTCTTTCTCTCATTTGATCTACAGAGAGACTCCACAAAGAAACGCAAGTAAACAAAAGTCGCTTTCGACCCACGTGATCGTTCGTCGACTTTTCTCCTCCTTCTTCTCTCTTTCATCTTCATCTCCATCTCTCTCTCTCTCTCGTCTCTCTAACTTTTTTTAGGCGATGAATTAGGGTTTAATTATTTTCTCTTTCATTTTCCCCGCAAAACCAAGAGAAGGATAAACGCAGAGATATACCTTCTTCTTGTCAAATTCTATTCGGCTGCTTTGTTAATCTATTACAGGTAAATAATCACGTTCTTCTCTCCTCAAATTGATTATTGATTTGCTACTAGATAGCTTACTTTCATGAGGGTTTGGTAGATCCATGTGTTTTGACTCCAGATTACTACGATCTAACTATTGACTATTGACTAATTTTTAATTTCCTGTTTGAATCTCAATATCTTTGATCTATATGAAAATATTCTCTTTTATATGTATTATTAAATTTTCAATTTTTTATTTCTTATTATGTCCTCTTCACAAATCATCCTTTCTATATTTAGATTATTTTTAATTGAATCGAGCCCTTAGATAAATTGTTTCGCCGATGGATTGATTCTGTTCTGTCTGAATTTGATACTCTCAAGTCGAAAAAACATGAGATCTGATGTCTTGTCTTATATCTGATCGGTGTGTCCTGTGTGATTGAATCCGCAAAAAAAGCCCCCTTTTCTAATTCTGGATTTAGGGTTTTGAACTTTTGATTTTGATGTGTTGATTTTCACGTGTTTCCCCAGGTTTAATCGGCTCTGATCTTTACTCTGAAGAGAGTGACGATGATGTTTAACGAGATGGGAATGTGCGGGAACATGGACTTCTTCTCTCCCGCGTCTCTAGGAGAAGTCGACTTCTGTCCCACCGCACCCACCACACACCCCGAACAACCCGACTCAGTTGTTGAAGACGACTACACCGACGACGAGATCGACGTCGACGAGCTCGAGAGGAGGATGTGGAGGGACAAGATGCGCCTCAAGCGTCTCAAGGAGCAGGACAAGAGCGGCAGCAGCAAAGAAGGAGTGGACGCAGCCAAGCAGAGGCAGTCTCAGGAGCAAGCCAGGAGGAAGAAGATGTCCAGAGCTCAAGACGGGATCTTGAAGTACATGCTGAAGATGATGGAGGTCTGCAAAGCTCAGGGCTTTGTCTACGGGATCATACCCGAGAACGGGAAGCCTGTCACGGGGGCTTCTGATAATCTCAGGGAGTGGTGGAAAGATAAAGTGAGGTTTGATCGTAACGGTCCCGCTGCGATAAGTAAGTACCAAGCGGAGAACAACATTCCCGGGGTTCGTGAAGGGAACTGTCCTATTGGACCTACTCCGCATACCTTGCAGGAGCTTCAGGACACGACTCTGGGTTCACTTCTGTCGGCGTTGATGCAGCACTGTGATCCTCCTCAGAGACGGTTTCCTTTGGAGAAAGGCGTGCCGCCTCCGTGGTGGCCTAACGGGAAGGAAGACTGGTGGCCTCAGCTTGGTTTGCCTAAGGATCAAGGCCCTGCTCCTTATAAGAAGCCTCATGATCTGAAGAAGGCGTGGAAGGTCGGCGTGTTGACGGCGGTTATCAAGCATATGTTTCCTGATATTGCCAAGATCAGGAAGCTTGTGAGGCAGTCTAAGTGTTTGCAGGATAAGATGACTGCTAAAGAGAGTGCTACTTGGCTTGCGATTATTAACCAGGAGGAGTCCTTGGCTCGGGAGCTTTATCCTGAGTCTTGCCCTCCTGTTTCTTTGTCCGGTGGGGGAAGCTGCTCGCTTCTGATGAATGATTGTAGTCAGTACGATGTTGAGGGTTTGGAGAAGGAGACTACTCACTATGAAGTGGAGGAGCTCAAGCCGGAGAAAGGGATGAATCCTTCCAACTTTGGGATGGCTGCTGCTAACTTCCCTGTGAAGGAAGAAGTTCCATCAGGGAACTTGGAGTTCATGAGGAAGAGGAAGCCAAACAGAGATCTCAACACTCTAATGGACAGAACGATCTTCACCTGCGAGAACACTGGGTGTGCGCATGGCGATGTCAGCCGTGGTTTTCTGGATAGGAACTCGAGAGACAACCATCAGTTTGTTTGTCCACATCGAGACACCTGCTTACCCTATGGAGCAGCAGTAGCAGCAGCACCGTCCAGGTTCCATGTTAACGAAGTTAAACCTGTCGTTGGCTTCTCTCAGCCAAGGCCAGTGAACTCGGTTTCCCAGCCAATTGACTTAACCGGTATTGGAGTTCCTGAAGATGGACAGAAGATGATCTCAGAGCTCATGTCCATGTACGACAGAAACGTCCAGAGCAACCAAAACCAAACTGTCATGGAGAATCATGGCGTGTCGCTGCTTCAACCAACGGTTCAGAATCATCAAGAACATCTTCAGTTCCAAGGAAACATGGTGGAAGGAAGCTTCTTTGAAGACTTGAACATACCAAACAGAGTCAACAACAACAACAACGGTAGCAACCAAGCGTTCTTCCAAGGGAACAACAACACTAGCAACCACCAAACGTTTTTCCAAGGGAACAACAACAATGGGTTCAAGTACGACACTGCACACACCAACAACAGCTTCGAAGCTGCGCATAACAACAGTAGCAGCAACAGGTTTCAGCTTGTGTTTGATTCTCCACCGTTTGATATGGCCTCATTCGATTACAGAGATGATATGTCAATGCCGGGAACGATGGATGCTATGCAGCAGCAGAAGCAGCAAGATGTATCCATATGGTTTTAAGTCTTGGGGGAATAGATTTCAACTCCTCTTTATTTTTATCTCTTGTGTTCTTCTTACATTCACTCTCTACAATGTAATATTTTTCTGGGTCTGTCTCTCTGTCTCCTCGCTTGTAATGTGTTTGTAAGAGTCTCTGAAACTCTGTTACTGTGTGTGTCTTGTTCTCGCCCTGGCGAAACTCTCTTGTCGTCGGCTTCTTTTAGTTTATACACCCCATACTCGGGGGACGAACATAATGTAAGTTTTCATATTTTATAAATATAATTTGGAGTTTCTCTTAATTATATTTTGTTGTGTTTTTATTTGTATTTTTTGATGTGGCTGGGAACATTGTTTATTGCAAGATGGTAGTTTGAATTTACTTGAAAATAACCGTGTGTGTTGAAGTGGCTCGTTGGTGATAGAGCATGGGTCAGTGCTCCTATTAACCAGCGATCGAAGCACAAACACATCATGTTAGACAAAGCCAACGGGAAAAAAATTTATTTCCAGATAAAAGGTATTCTCAAAATACCTTCTTTTTCATCTACTTAATAACTGAAAAAAAAACCCGAGTAACATAACATTGAACAAACCTAAAAAAAAAAAAAAAAACATTGAACAAACCTTTGTTAATCACTTAAACCACATTGATATTTGAGCATGCGTCAGTACTCCCACCGACTACGGAACACGAGCAAACACACAAACTTCTAAAAGAAGAGAAAAAAAGTTACTCCAGGTATAAGATTGGATTAATTGTTATTACAAGAAGGTTATTGTAACGTTGTACTTGAAAGCAAACGTGTTTATTGCAAGTGGCTCGTTCGGTAATGGAGCATGGGTCAGTGTTCCCATTGACAAGCGATCGAACACACAAACACACCAAACAAAAAAGAAAAAAAAATATGATTCTTCATATAAGGTATTCTAAAATACTTTTTTTGTTTTGTTTAACATTTATTGTTCCTGTTATTTAATTGTTTTATTCACTTTATATCTATAAACAAAGGAAGCAGTTCAACATTTATATTTACACCCATTCTTCAATACATCATCACTAGACAACTTTTTTTACTGAAAACAGTGTCCATCTTGATTCCTCCATTTTCTCGCTAGGTCCAGAAATCAGATCAAATGAAATAATTCAAACACACAGATTAATAAATTTGTGTATCATCAGTAAATATTGTTCAAAACGAGATGATACACTACAATCACTGCATTTCATCTGCAGTGATGTCTACACTTTACTATACAATCACATTGCATTAGTTAAGCACTTAGTGCATGTGGTTGTCGTCAATGGCTGGTGGGGTAGACAATTTGCATGGATTAGCGCGAGCAAAAAAGTACAAAACGACTTTCGGACAACCAACACACAATCTATTCACATAAATGGTTCAGATAAGTGTAGTCTTTTGCTTTACTGATTTTGATGTTCTTGTGTTTGTGTATATTAGTTCGGTCAAGGCTAATATGTTTTATTTCTCAAAAAAAAAGAGGCTAATATGTTTTAATTGGCAGTTCAAAATTCTAGAGAGCAAGTTGCAGATGCTAAGGCGCTTATCGACATAGCCAATACATTGGCTTCATCTGTGAAATCCCACTCTGCTTGTGGCGTTTTCTCGTGCTGAGTTTGTTAATGTCTTGAGTCTCTTGACCCATGGGTTTAGAGAGACTTCTTTAATTAGGGATTGATGATGATGCTGAAGAACAAACACTAGTGTTGATGATGTGGAAGGACATTGATTTTGTTGTCTGCTCTCATGGTGGTTTCATGTGGTTGTTTGTCAATGTGAGTTTTCTCGTTACACATTTGCTTACTTGATGAAAGATGTACGAGGTGAGATCATTGTTGAGAAAAAATATTCTCATTTTGATGGTAAGTTAGTATCTTTTGTCTGTATTAATGCCTGATTTTGGTTTTTGATTTTCAACATTTAACCTTCAAGAATATTGGTTCCACACATGACTCTCTTTTCTTATACGTCCTCAGTGCTAAGATGGTATTTTTGATTTTTCGTACAATACTAATTGAATAGCTTTTGATATTTTTAGCACTTTTAATGAAGCATGATTAATTCTCTTCACTTGGTTTTCGCTCATCCAATCGAATACCAAAATTATCTTTAAAAATAAAATGATATTCATTCTGTTTTATAATAAGTGTCATTCTAATTTTTTTTCTTGTTACACAAAAAATATCATTTTATATTTTTAATGCAAATTATACATATTTTTAGTTGAAAATTAATCGTAAACTGAATTGATTTTATAAATAATTGTATATATCTCAAATATTATTAGTCAGAGATGTGTAATTAATAACAATTTACATATATTTATGTTACATTCTTAATCTATGTGAAAATATCAAAATGACATTTATTTAAAAACATAGAGAATATTTTATTACATTTATTTTGCACACACTTACATATGCTTTTGTATTCTTTAACTAATGAGAAAAAAAGAAATCAAGGTGCAATTTTTTATATATAAAAAAGTTTAATGCAAAATCAATATAATTTAATAAATAGAGTTTAATTATAATAATTTGGTTGTTAAAGTTATTAATGAACATTTAAAAAAAACTGCAAACTTATAAAGCTTATCCAGAGACATTGATATTATATTCCTAATTAACAGTCATTTTCTCTCTTTCTATTTGTTGTTGATCAAATACAAATACAAAAATTAATCAATCACTAATCAATTTTGGATATCCCTTCTTCCTTTTTCTTGAACTTTATCCCACAAGCATTGCATAAAGTCTGAAACATGTTTACCAACTAAATTAAATTCAGTTAACATCCATTTATATTATATGTTCAAGAAGGTAATTAATATTCAAACCTTATTAATTAATTGAATTTATTTGAGATTAATTAGTGACGTTACCTTAGGACCAAGATGATCCCTTCGCCACATAGGAGTGTCAACTGCATTCCAGCGTAATTAATATTCACGAATGTGGATCATTTCACCAATTTCAATTTCAGCAAGCACTATTAGTAGTACTCTCTCTCTCTCTTTCATATTAAGTTTCGTTTTAAACTTATATACACGGATTAAGAAATTATTTAATTTTGCATATTTTCAATAAAAACATCATTATCCATATAACTATTCATATTTTAACCAATAAAAAATAAACATGAGAATAAATATGTATTGAAATGCTAAAACAACAATAATTTTGCAACAAAAAATTTTGTTCACACCGACACTTAATATGAAACGGAGGAAGTATATTTTTTTACCATAAAATTTGAAAGTTTGATATCAATTTCTATAATATCAAGTACAAATTATGTATCATTTCAACTTTAAAATTTCCGATATGTCTAAATATAATATAATTCCTGGGACAAAACTATGTGGCGATGGTAACCTGGTGGTATTAGGCGATCTTGAGATAAATCGTATATCCCATTGATTTTGGATTAAAAGAAAAAAAAAAGTTCCCATTTGTTTAATCAAGCAATATGAAGTTTCATATAGAAAGTTCACGACAAAATATAGAAAGTTCAGAATTTGGATCACTCACCGGTTTCAGCCCAGTAAAAAATTATATAGATTTCAGCCCAAACACCGACACCAACTGTTAAAAACTAATGTTAAATGTATTTTTTTTTTTAAATAGATAATCTTGTTAACAGAGATTGAACGTGTGGTCTTCAAAATTTCATCTAGATAATCCGGAAATTTTAATTATTAAATTAATTCATAATTGGTATTTAAATAATATTTAGTGGTAATAGAGTTAGATTTCTACTATAAACATATACTAGATTTTGACCCGCCCTTAAAAAGGGCGGGTATTTTTTTGTTGGAAAAATTATTTTACGTAATAAAAATTATAATTTTTGATAAATTATATATTTTAACTTTTTATGAAATTTATCTTAAATTTACTTATATGAATTATTTTTGTTATTTTAAATATGACTAAATTTTTGAAGATTCTAGATAATTCTAATCCGTAATATGATTTTATTTATTAAACCCGAAGTTAAACTTATTTTACACTGATTTTTTTTAATTTAAATAAAATATTTTATATCTTCAACACTCTCTGTATTGAAAAAATATTTGTGCATTTCAAAACATTTTCTATAGTTTTATTAAATTTAGTTTATGTGATTTAGTTTTTATTTCAAATGAAACTATTTTTTTAAGATGTTGAGATAATTCAGACACGTATTATGATTTTGTTGATTTAATCATTTGTTATTTCAAATTGATTTTATTTTGAGGTTTCATTTAATAAATGCTTTCAAATAATTACTAACGTGAAAGATTTTTTGGAAAGATATGTTGCAAATATTTAAGAGACAAAATGTTTAAAAAGACTAAGAACTGAATTATTAAATATTATTTACTGTAATTGCAAAATAATGATTTTTTATTGGTTGCAAATACTGCTGGCAAAAGGTACATACAATATTTGTAATTAATTGGAAAAGTCAAGACCATATTCATAAGAAGTATTTTAATAGTATAAATGTTCATACCTAACTGATTTTATAAACTGATAAAAATTGTTTATTTAGTAAAATAATTATATTAAATGAAAAATTAAGTGACAGTAAATATAACATTTTTTTATTTTTTTATTTAAGTTATTATTTTATTTATAAAAACATGGCTTTGAATATTTTTTTGGTTACGTTATTTTCCACCGGTTGACACTAAAATAATTTTTTTTACTAAATTGAACATTTAACCATATATAAAACTTAGTTATTTACATTTTTGATTTTATAATTGGCACAAAATCTATATTGATTAACTAATAAATAAAAATCTGCACTATTATTATTATGGTAATGTAATTAATGATGTATATTATTGTTAAGGTAATATAATAAATAAAATTATTAAGCTCATTGAAATATAGAAATACAATTAATGTAATATAATTAATGATGTGTATTATCGTTAAGGTAATATAATTAATAAAATTATTAAGCTAACTGAAATATAGAAATATAATTAATGTAATATTATTCATGTTTCCAAACAACTTTCATTTAGAATACTATACTTGTTTCCAAACATCTCCAAAATGTACTTCAACTTTAATAATATAGATTAATTTATGTAAACCCGTAATTGTCCGAGAGACTAGTTGTTGCACGAGAGTTGTTAATACGATTACCTTTTAAGGACTGGTTGTTGCAAAGACGTAGAAAGACTTGTTTTTGCATGAGACTTGTTAACAAGATTATCTTTTAAGGACTGGTTGTTGCATGAGAGTTGTTAATAAGATTATATTTTCTAGGACTGGTTGTTGCACAAACGTGTCGTTGCACAAACGTGTCGTTGCATGAGACTGGTGAGCTTTAAAACCAGAGCAATGTCCGAGAGAGAGAGAGAGACAGAAGAGTTTTGAAATGTCGGAGATAACTTACAAAGTGACCAAGAGGATTCATGAAGGGAAGAAACCTTTGTGTTCTGTTGTTTTTAACTAATATTCACCAATGTGGATCATTTTACCAAATTCCATTTCAACTAGCACTACGTGTGTTCCAGCAGCCTGATTAATATTCAAACCTGATTAATTAATTGAATTTTTTGAGATTAATTAATGACGTTATCTTGGGACCAAGAGGACCCCTTCCCCATATAGGAGTGTCAACTACATTGCAGCTTAATTAATACTAGATTTTCACCCGCTCTTAAAAGAGCGGATATATTCTTCGTTTTATCTATTTTTGAAAATTTTAATTTTATATTTGATTTTTTTTGTAGTCATATGTTTAATATTAATTTGAGTAATTCTTGGGTTCACGAGGTTCACCCACCAATAGAAGTTCACCATTTTGTATTCAATATTTTTTTGAAAAGGAAACAAAATATTATCATATTTTTAAAATTAAAAGATAAGAATAAGTAAAAAATAATATTAGTTGGAAACAAAAAAACTTTAAAAAAATGATTTTAATGCCATCAACAAAACACTAAACCCTAAATACTAAACCCTAAACCCTAAATGTTATATCCTAAACCCTTGGGTAAATCTTAAACCCTTGGATAAATCTTAAATTCTAGGGTTTAAGATTTACCCAAGGGTTTAGGATATAACATTTAGGGTTTAGGGTATAGTATTTAGGGTTTAGTGTTTTACTGACGGTACTAAAATTACTTTAAAAAAATCAAGAATTTTGAATTTGTCCAAGGGTTTAGGATTTACCCAATAGTTTAGGATTTATGATTTAGGGTTTATGGTTTAGCATTTTGCTGATGTATTAAAAGTCTTTTTAAAAAATATTTTTTTTCAACTACTATTATTTTTATTTTAATTATTGAGCTTTTATCTTTTAATTTTTTTTTAAAAAATAATATAACTTGACAATATTTTGTTTCCTTTTTTAAAAGATATTAAATATAAAATAGTGAACTCCTATTGGTGGGTGAATCTAGAGGTTCACTCTAGGGAGTGAACTCAAGAATTACTCTATTATTTTAATTTGATATAATAGTTCTTTAAATAAATATAATATATAGTTGGACATAACATTTATCAGTATGTCATGTTTATGTTTTAATAGAATATATCATTTGTATAATTTCTCCTAAACTCCAACTTATTAAAAAAATATGGATTTTGTAAATAAAATATACTCCATCTGTATCACTATAAGTGGGTTTTTAAAACAATTTATATTAGTTATTTAAATACATCATTAAATGAAACCTGTTCAACCAATAAGAGAAATAAACAGTATTTTATAATTGGTCACAAAATTCAAATGTTATTAAATTCTATCTAAAATAGTAAGAACATCAATTATTTTGTAACACAAATAGTTTCTTTAAACACCACTTATAATGATATAAAGGGAGTATCAAATAAGATTTATGGGTTTTGGATGATCTTTTATAGTGAAAAACCAGTGAATCAAAATACCACCTTCTATGATGGCATTCAAAACTTTTTTTTAATAAAAAATTTACTTCACAGTTAAAAAAAACAAATGATTTGAAATGAAAAAAATATTAAGTTTTTTATATATTACATAAAACAATATCAGATTATAGTAATTTAATTTTTTTAAAATTATTTTAAGTAAATATTTAAAATTTAAATGATTTTTTCAAAAACTCTTAAATTTCTTTAAAATATCATAAAACTTGTAACAAATCTTTTGAGGATTTAGTCAAATAAAAAAATTTCCTGAATTTACTCAAATCTTGAATTATCTCAAATATTTGATTCAATAAGTCTGTTTAAGATCGGAATTTGAAAATCGCTATTATCAGAAAATGGGAAATCAATAATTTATATTGTTTCTGTTTTGAATAAATGCAAATCTTCATTTCAAAATAGAGAATATGAAAATTGGTTAGAAAGAATATATTGAGAATGATTAAAAGATTGTTAATTTTTAGAACAATATTCCACCAAGTTGAGAATCCCTAAAATATTGTTATTTTGTGAAGAATATCTTCAATATACTGATATATATCACCTCTACAAAAAATGGTGTAAATTTCACATTTGTACATAGTGATATAACACAAACGCCACAAAGTAATATTTTTTTGTCTACTATGTTAAAAACTGATCATTAGGCATAAAAGTTGAGCTATAAAATATGTACATAATACAAACAATTATTAAAATTCATATGTTCATCTTAAGTATGTGTTGTATTATCATTTGTCTATGTTGACAATTAATTTGGAAACAGTATATATTAAGAGTATTTAATATTGGGGGAAATTTCAATTATATCACAAGTTAGATACCACTAAAATTGCAGGACATATTTCAATAGAGTACATATCACTTGAATATATATAAAGTGGTTTTGACATACTTGTATAAGAATCATCAGAAATATAGGAATATGTATCAGATGTGTTAATAGGTAGATTAGTTAATTTATATTGTATAAGAAAATTATATAATAATTAGGTGTTTAGACTATGATGAAAGATGGACAAAAAATTATTTAATTAGATTTTGTTATTTTGTAGGTGCATTTAGTGGTGTGAAAAGAAGTAAATACGATTTTGTACGGAAGAAAAGAGAAAAACAGCAAACATAATTGTTCTCAAATAGCGTGATGCCCATCTAGAGTCAATTTTGAAGATATATTATAAACAGAGTCGATAACATTATTCACTTTCTGAATTGTTAGCAGATAACCAAATAATATGACATTGGTTTAGTTTTATCGTAGGATGTTGGTTTAGTTTAAGTAGTTTGGTTACATTTTGTAAGCAGCGTACAATATTTTCTAACATAGTTGGAAGAGTCCAAATTTTAAATGATAACTTCTAATGGTAGATAAAAAATAGAACCCTAAATTAATAGATTAAGATTCACAAATGTGGATAATTTCACCAAATTCCATTTCAACTAGTACTATGTGTGAATGGAAAGACTTGTTAACAAGATTATCTTTCAAGGACTGGTTGTTGCACAAACGTACAAAAACTTGTTGTTGCATGAATGAGACTTGTTAACAAGATTATCTTTCAAGGACTGGTTGTTTCAAAGACGTACAAAGACGTGTTGTTGCATGAGACTAGTGAGCCTTATAAAAACCAGAGCAGAGTCCGAGAGAGAGATAGAGAGACAAGAGATTTGAGATGTCAGAGATAAGTTTATGGAACGAATCACTTGTTGCTGGGTCTTTGACTCCATCCAACCAAAAATCTTACAAAGTGACCAAAAGGATTCATGAAGGGAAGAAACCTTTATGTTCTGTTGTTTTTAACTTTATTGATCCTCGTTTCTACAATTTCTTTGTCACCGCTGGTGGAAATGGGGTAAAAAGATTTCTTCCTTTTCGAAATCTCCGTTTAAGGTTTTCAAGTTCTGGGTCTGTGCAAAGTATCATTTTTTTCTGTCTGATTTTGGGTTTCTGATTGCTGTACTGAGATCTTAAGATTCTTAACGTATCACTTTTGTCTGAATAAAATTGAAAACTTTGCTTGATGGGTTTCTTTTCAGAGTGCATACTTACTTATAGCTTGATTATGAACCGTGTTAGCTTAATTTTTTTTTTTTTTTGCTATTGAGATTCTGTAGAAGTGTATGGATTTTTCTATTTTAACGCTCGTTCCAGTGACTTCATTACCTAATAAACTTGATAGCTCTATCTTGGTTTCTTTTAACCTTTTACTTGAGCGGAGTCATGAATCTCATTACTGCCCTCGGTTTATCTCTTATTATGTAGATTAATATGTACAACTGTCTTGAAGATGGAGGCATATCTTCATTGCACTCTTACACTGATGAAGATGTAAGCAAGTCTTCATATTATATAGTTTCCATTAAATAAAAAGCAGCAAAGTTTCATTGATGCTATATATGTCTACGTGCTTTGATGATCAGAAGGAGGAGTCATTTTACACTGCAAGCTGGACGTGTAGCCTCCTTGAAAGGAACCCATTTGTTGCGGCTGGAGGATTGAAAGGCAGAATCCGAGTCCTTAACCTCCAAAACAATATTATTAAGGTATTTATTGCATTTTTTTAATCTTTAGAATGACATTAAAGAGTTAAAGGATGTTCTATGTATCCCACTAGCAAGTGATCCGATTTCTTACTTGGGTAATCTGTACTCGCTGCAGACCCTTGTGGGCCACCAGGGTTCAGTGAATGAAATTAAGACACATCCTATGATACCTCAACTTGTGCTTTCTGCTAGCAATGTATGTCTCTTGGCTTTTTTTTTTGTACTGATGTTCATTTATTTGGTTGTGAATTTAGAGGTCTTACGTTTTGATTGGATCAGGATGGAACTGTTCGATTGTGGAACGTTGAAACTGGGATATGTGTTCTGGTATTTGCTGGAAGTGGAGGTCATGAATCCGCAGTTCTAAGTGTGGTAAGCCAATATGGTTTTTAAACACAGTGAATGTGAAAGAAAACAATCATCTGACTCAGTTTTGTGTCATTTGATATAATAATATATAAAGACATTCCAAGTATAACCATCTTTTATATATCTTGTAAATCTGTAGGACTTTCATCCTTATGATATGCACCGTTTTGTTAGTTGTTGTATGAAAACCACTACTAAGGTATGGTCAATGAAAGGTACGAGTTAAAACCAAGCACACTTGAAAGGAACTTCCTTTCTCTTTCAGTTTGTATGATCTCTCTATTATTCTTTCTTTGGCTGCCTTCAGAGTTTTGGAAATTTGTCGACGAGTCATTCACATGGAAGGATGATCCAAAAACATTCCAAGCACAAGTTGTACAATTCCCTGTAAGTATTTTTCTGTTTCTTCGTCCTTTTAACAACGAGTGACATACATGTCTTGATGTAAGATTACTTGTATGTGTAGGTATTTACAGCTTCAGATCGTATGGCTAATATAAGATTCAAGACTTTAATAAGTATAACTCACTTATTATTAACTTGTGAAACTAACTCAAAACACAAGCTCTCAAACCTCTACACAAGCTCTCAAACCTCAAACCCTTGTAAGTTATGCCACACGCCAACATATACTTATATAGGGTGGTTATTATCCTAATCCTATTTAGATTACATAAGTTTAGATAACTCCTAAATATATATTATGTATCTATCCATAACTCGGTAGGATTAGGCCAACTCCTTATGTCTTAATCTTCTTTTCTTTTCAAGCTTATCCCAACATGACTATAGTAGAGTGTAACCGCTGGGTTGGTGATTATATTCTTTCAAAGGTTAGTCCAGGAGTCAATAATGAATAAGCTAAAAACAGAAAGGTTAATCTTGTGTTCTATATATCTGGTTTCAGAGTATGACGGATAAGATCCTGTTGTGGCAACCACAACTTAAAGAGAATTCTCCTGGAGAGGTTAGGGTCTCATTTCTACTCTATACAACAAATTAAAAATGTTACAGATTAAAGTTCTTTGTGTTGTTTTTGCAGGTTACTTTAGATGTTCTATGTCGATACCCTATTCCAAAGTCTTATCTCGGGCATATTAAGTTTTCCTGCGACCTCCCTATGAATTATGTTTCAATAGGTAAAAGCTATAATCTGTACATTTGAACTATACTTTAAAACTTTTCTTGTTTAACATTCTTGGTTGGTTGGTTGGTCATCAGGGAATCAGAAAGGCAAGATTTATGTCTGGGATTTAAAGACTCGCCCTCCTGTTTTGATTACAGTGTAAGTTACTTCCGTATCTAGACACAATTTGAAATCTTTAAATACAAATGAATAAGCTTCACTTTGGTATCTTTGTTGTATTCTTGTCATGACTGTCTGTTGCTATATAGGTTATCACACTATCAATCAAAGTCTTTGATCAAGCAAACCGCTATGTCTACTGATGGAAAGTATATTAATCTTCTCTCTCGCTAATGCATTTTAAAAGATTTCATTATTTTATGACTCTGTAATTGCTCCAACAAAACACTCTGTTTCTTTCCATGGCATTGTAGCACAATTCTTGCTGCCTCCGAGGACGGGACATTATGGCGTTGGGACGTGAAGAGGGTCTAGAAAAAGATGTGCTGGCTAACTTTCTAGAAGTACATAAGGAATAAGGAATAATGATAAGAGACAGGTCAGAGGATCTGGGATAACTGTCAGCTGGTGCTGCGAGTATTTAATTAGTCTGCTACCTTCTAGAAGTACATAAGGAATAAGGAATAACTAGATTTTGACCCGCGCTTTTGAAGCGCGGAATATTTTAACATGAAAAATTTCACTTATAATTTAACAAATATTTTGGTAATTTTTAAAGAGTGTGTATTTAAAATATTTTTGCATTTAAATCAGTATATTTAAATTCAATCCGATTGTGATTATACCGGTTAATCTGGAGATCTGACAATTCAATTTATGTTTTTAAAATATTCATATTAAAAATCACTAAAACCCGAGACTAACCGATTGAACTGATGGATGACCGATATGTAATCTAATTGGATTTAAATTGTAATCTTATAATCCAAATTTTAAAGTTCACTATTTTGCAATTTATGAAATTATGATGTTTCTACAAAATTTTAAAGAGAAAATGATAGATATAAAATAATTAAGATTAATTATTGTATTATTTGGAAACATTGATAGTAGTATAAAAAATATATTGTTTGAAAACATTGATAGTAGTATAAAAAAATAAGTATATTGTTTGGAAACGTTGATAGTAGTATAAAGAAATAAGTATATTGTTTGGAAATATGGATAGTAGTATAAAGAAAGGAACATTAGTGATTTAATGTATGTTTAACTATAAAGTATAAAGGTGTATTTAATTTAAAAACTTACAAAATAAATGTTAGGTTCAACAGAATGTTTCTGTTTTAATAAGATAGATGATAAGAGACAGGTCAGAGGATCTGGGATAACTGTCAGCTGGTGCTGTGAGTATTTAATTAGTCTATAAGTAAAGAGTCTAAGGGGAGAGATACCAATGATTTGATCAAGTGGTTGTAAAGAGACAAGAGTCTCTCGTGTGGAAGGCTTTCTTTGTAATCCTTGTTTTGAATCAATAATAGAAAATTATCTTCTCTTAAGTCACAAGTGTTCTTATCAATACGTTATAGTCTACTTAACACAAGCCAAGTAGTTTTTGTAAGAACTGATGGATTAGGAGTCTTAAGATATGCATTGTTACAAAAACGGACTATCTATCTGTCAAGTAGTGTTCTTATAGACTATCTAGCTAGCACATAAAAGAAATGCTTGTAGGAATTGATGGAAAATCTTTTAAACTCCTTTTTAAAAATCGTTTCATAATTTTTTTTGGAAAAGACTTTAAAAAAAAAACACAAAGCAAAATTCCAATATTAAAATAATAAAATTTATATCTTTTTAAAAATTATTTATATAAAAAATTATTTATTTTGTATATAAATATATCTATAGAATATTTATATAGTTGCCACTTGCCATTTACCTTTTTAGTGAAACATATTTTGATCATTTAGATTTTTAACAGCTATTTGATAATAAAAAAATGTAGTACAATTCTATGATATTCCTAGTGGGTGTTATTGGTTTATGTATTTGGGTGGATCCCTTAAAAAATCTAACCAAAAGATCTTTTACTATATAATCCAAAAAGATAATTATTAAATTATTTCTTTTGCTTATAAAATATCAGTTGACAAAAGAAAAGAAACCGTGATTGTCGAAACGTACGAAAGAATTGTTATTGCATGAGACTGGTACAGGACCAGTGTCCGAGAGCGCGAGAGAGAGAAGAGATTTGAGATGTCGAAGATAGGTTTAGGGAACGAATCAATTGTCGGGTCTTTGATGCCATCCAACAAAAAATCGTACAAACTGACCAACAGGGTTCAGGAAGGGAAGAAACCTTTGTACTCTGTTGTTTTCAACTTCATCGATGCTCGTTTCTTCAATTACTTCGTCTCCGCTGGTGGCAATGGGGTAAAAAAAATATCTCTTTTTTTTTCGAATCTCCGTTAAGGTTTTCAAGTTCTGGGTCTGTGAATAAGTATCTTTTGTTTTCTGTCTGATTTTGGGTTTATGATTGCTGTCCTGAGATGTTGTCCGGAAAAAAATTGAAACTTTGCTTGATGGGTTCCTTTTCAAAAGGTAGCTTAAGGTTTTTGGTGAAAGTTTATGGCCTTTTTTTCTATTTGAACACTAGCTGGAGTGACTTGATCATATAATAAACTTGACGATAGCTTTATCTTGGTTTCTTCATTTAACCTTTTACTGAGCCGAGTCATGATTCTCATTACTGCCATTGGGTTTAATTATGTAGATTAATCTGTACAAGTGTCTTGAAGATGGTGGCATATCTTTATTGCAATCCTACACCGATGAAGATGTAAGGAAGTTAATACATATTACTCCAGTTTCCATGAAATTAAAAAAAAAGCAGAAAAGTTTCATTGATGCTATGTGCTTTGTTGATCAGAAGGAGGAGTCATTTTACACTATAAGCTGGGCGTGTGGCGTTGAAGGGAACCCTTTTGTTGCGGCTGGGGGAGTGAAAGGCATGATTCGAGTCATTAACGTCAATGATAAAATGATTCATAAGGTATTATCTTTTTGACTGACATGAACAAGGATGCTGTATGTATCCTCTACTTGCAAGTGGTTCAATTTCTTTCTTGTGTAATCTGTGTTCTCTCTCACATACGCAGACCCTTGTGGGCCACGGGGATTCAGTTAATGAAATTAAGACACACCATATGAAACCTCAACTTGTGCTTTCTGCTAGCAAGGTATGTTGTCACTTCTCTCCATAATGTCCTGATTTTTCATTTATTTGGTTGAGGATTAAGAGCTTTTTTTCCTTCTTGATATTGGATCAGGATGAATCTGTTCGATTGTGGAATGTTGAAACTGGGATTTGTATACTGATATTTGCTGGAACTGGAGGTCACAGATACGAAGTTGTAAGCGTGGTAAGCCAATATGAGCTTTTTAAACACAGTGGATGTGAAAGAAAAAAATCATCTGATCAGTTTTCTGACACTTGATATATATATATAAAGACATCTTATCTTATTTTCAAATTTGTAGGACTTTCATCCCCATGATATTCACCGTTTTGTTAGTTGTGGAATGGACTCCACTATTAAGATATGGTCAATGAAAGGTACGAGTAGAACCAAATAGAACTTTCTTTCTCTTTCAGTTTGTATGATCTCTCTCTCTCTCTCTATTATTCTTTCTTTGGCTGGCTTCAGAGTTTTGGACATACGTCGATAAGTCAGACACATGGAATGATGATCCATCAAAATTCCCAACAAAGTTTGTACAATTCCCTGTAAGTATTTTATTTTTGCTTCGTCCTTGTAACAACTGAGTGACATACACATCTTGATGGAACATTACTTCAATGTGTAGGTATTTACAGCTTCGGTTCATACAAATTATGTTGACTGTAACCGTTGGTGTGGTGATTATATTCTTTCAAAGGTTAGTGAGTTAATGATGGATAAGATCAATGTTTCATTTGGTGGAATAAGCTAAAAACCGAAAGGTTACTCTTGTCTTCTTATGTATATATCTGAATTTCAGAGTGTGGAGGATGAGATCTTGTTGTGGGAACCAATACTGAAAGAGAATTCTCCTGGAGAGGTTAGGATCTCATTTCTACCCCTATACACAACAAAAGTGATTCAGTTAATTAAAAATGTTCTTTGTGTTGTTGTTGTTATTTGCAGGGTACTTCAGATGTTCTACTTAGATACCCTATTCCAAATTGTAGTCTCTGGTTTATTAAGTTTTCTTGTGACCTCTCTTTGAACTATCTTTCAATAGGTAAAGCTATAATCTCTATGCATTAAAACTATACTTTTCTTGTGAATTTTGTGAAACATTTTTGGTTGGTTGGTTCATTGGTCATCAGGGAATCAGAAAGGCAAGATTTATGTATGGGATTTAAAGAGTTTCCCTCCTGTTTTGGTTACACTGTAAGTTACTTTCGGATCTTTAGATACAAATGAATAAGCTTCACTTTTGTGTCTTTGTTTCATTCTTGACATGATTCTCTCTTGCTGTATAGGTTATCACACAGTCTATCAAAATCTGTGATCAGGCAAACCGCTATGTCCACTAATGGAAAGTATATTCATCTTCTCTCTTACCAATGCATTGAAAAACTTCATTATTTTATGAACCAGTAGTTACTCCACACAAAAATGCAAAGCATTTGATTCCTGACACACTCTGTTTCTTTCCATGGGCATTGTAGCACAATTCTTGCTGCCTCCGAAGACGGAACAATATGGCGTTGGGACGCGGTTACCGAAGTAGCAGAGTCTTTATAGGAACTGATGGATTAGGAGTCTTAAGTTATACATACATTGTTACAAAAGCAGACTATCTATCTTAGCACATAGTGCTAGAGAGTTTTCTTTCAGCTATGGTCCATGCTGATTCATTACCACCGGTTTAGAAAAAAAAAACTATCAATTGTTTTATTGTTACACTTTGGGAAAGTTTTATTGCTATTCCTTGAAACCGTAAGATGCTTATTTATAGCTTCATTAACTTCACTTCAGTGTTAAAACATTGTGTCTTTGAAACCTTTACTAAGATTCTTGTCATATAGCCTTCTTCAATACACAATGCTATACCCAGGAGCCTTCTTGCAAGAGCTAGTCTCTTTCATAAGTTGTCTAGTCTTCAAAGCATTGTCCCAATCTTCAGTAGCTGCATATACACTTGCCAGATTAATATAATTGACTGGTTTCCTCGGTTCCATACTCAGAAGCTGCGCTGCTGCTACTTGACTGAGTTGCACATTCTCATGTCGCCTGCACGCATCAAGAAAAGCTCCCCATGTTGATGAGCTAAGACTTGTAATACCATTTTTATTTCTTATCAGTTCATAAGCATCTTCCAAGTTTCCACCGCGTGCAAGCATATCCACCATGCAAGATAAGTGCTCTTCTCGAACTTTGATACCGTACTTGTCGATCATTGTGTTGAAAATCCCCCACCCAATCTTGGTTTCTCCTGTGTGGCTACAAGCAGAGAGGAGAGCAAGAAACGTGACGTCATTCGGTTTGATCCCTTCATGCTCCATTCTGTTGTAAAGATCAATTGCTTTCTCTATATCCCCATGTCTTCCGTATCCTGAAATCAAAGAGGTCCATGATCTCACATCTTTCTCTTCCATCTCTTCGAAAGCAAGGACTGCATCCTCAATGTCTCCACACTTTGCATACATATCTATCAGAGAGTTACGCAAAGCAACGTCGAATCTGATTTGGGAGGATTTTAAGGCGAAACAATGGATCTGTCTTCCAATGGATATTGAAGCAATGGTGGTGCATATTTTAAGTATTGAGGATGCTACAACCTCGTCCATCTGAGTTTTCATCAGTATCATCTCTCTGAAGATACCAAAAGCACCACTTGTGAAGTTGTTCTGCTGTGCAAGACCTGTAATTATAGCAGTGCAAGCTATCAAGTCTCCTTTCATCGTGCCTTCGTACAGTTTCAAAGCATTGGCTAGGCTACCACACTTGGCGTACGCAACGATCAGAGACCTAACAAGAGCAACATTTGATCTCCCGAAGCCAAGCTTGACCGCAAAACCGTGTAATACACTGACCATTTCGAGACAGTTAACTTCAGTAGAAGCTCTCAAGAGGCTCCCAAAAGTATAGCAATCTGGCTTCTTCCCTGACACAGAACACATGACAAGAAGCTATCTAACCAAACTGAGTCACTTGATTCGTGTATGAGGAAAAGACAAAGAGTATAGAGATTACCTTCTGCAAGCATCAAATGAAACAGACCAAACGAAGTGTCTGCAGTGTACCCATCTATCATTATGTTCCAAGATACCAAATCTCTTACTTCCATTGACTCAAACAGAAGACGAGCATCATCCATCTTACCACACTTAGCATAAAGACAAAGCAACGCACTCCTCACAACCAAGTTCCCTGCAAATCTCCCTTTCTCCACACAACCATGTATCTGCATCCCTTCTTTCAGACACCCCAAATCTTTGCACGACTTCAAAACACTCCCGTAAGTGAAGTCATTAGCCCTAACAGGCTCCACGCGCATCTCTTTGAACAACATAAACGCGCTCCGGTGATACCCACATCGAGAATATCCCGAGATCAAAGCTGTCCAAGAGCCAATATCTCTTTCGGGCATTCTATCGAACAGTTTACGCGCGTGTCTCAGGTCTCCGTGTCTTGCGTACAAGTTGACCAGACTGTTGTTCAACTGAAGATTCGAGATGAACCCGTTTGTCACGGAGTTCCCGTGGATCAACACAAACTGTTTCTTGAGGCTTTTGTAGCTGCATAATTTGAGAGCCTTGAGGTACAAGGAAGGGTCTAATAAGTATGGTTTCGAAACAATGAGATTCTCCACACAAGCAGTCATCATTATTCACAAAGAAGAGAGTGGATCTAAATTAGAAGAAGAAAAGCTATCCCTTTTATCTACTGTTTCCCACATTCATTGCCACAGTCAAATCAACCATGACGAACCTACACACTAGAGAACAGAGCTTTTCTTAATAAAAAAATCAGACCTAAATATCAGAATTTAAAAATTTATTATAAAAATTCAGATAACCCATTTAAATAATTTTTTTAATTTAAAATTCATATATATTTTAAAATTTCTCAAAAATCTAAAAATTAGAATAATAAATAACATATAATTTTGAATAATTTATGTCAAAATACCAAAAATTAACTTAAAAATTGGTTTGATTTAAATATTTGAATGGTGAATCAACATAAATTTTAAATATTTTTGGTATTTGAATTATTATTTACTTATTTTAAATATTTATTTTTGACTATTTGTGTTTGAATTATTTAATACAACTTCCAAATATTTTATACATTTTGGATATTTTCTGAATGTTAAATTTAAAAATAGCTAATATATTAAAGTATATAAATCTGATTTAGCTATATTTAGATAGCCGATTTTTTTTTGGTAAGATCAAATATTCAAACAAACTTTAATTAAAATTTGTGTTTGTAAAAGCGTTGTATCATGACTCATGAGTACGTATAGCACAAGTTGAACTGATTTCCTTGAAAGGGATTCGTTCAAAAGAACAGTAGTACTAGAAACGTTATTTATGTACGTACAACCAGAAACGTTTGACCTCAAAAGCTAAAACATAAAGTGACAAAGTTTTAGTCAATGAAATCACATATCACAAAACCCAAACTATCAAAGAACCAGACCAGAAGGTAGAGCTTTTAGGGCAGGGAAACCTATTCGCCTCTGGTATCTGCAAGCAAAAAAAAAGGGGTGAGTGATGATGATTATGAATTTGATAATGAAGAGGTTAAGTTAGGTAGGTGGAAGACATTACATCGGCCAAGTGTTTCTTTGGCAACCTGCAAAACAAGTTGGTTTTCTTCTAACACCTTTTTGGCCCTATCTGCAGCTTCGGATGCCTCTTTCGCTTCTAAATCTTTCTGATCAGACACTGCAAGTGCCTTTGCTGCTGCCTCACTTATCTCATCTAGTTTCTCAGGAGTAGTATCGAGGATCTTGTAGTGGGTTTCTACCTGCATTTGCAAGTTTTTGTTCTTCTTTTTTAATCAAACAAAATAATGTATAATACGATTCAAGCATCACTATGAACAAGTTTTTTTTTTAATACTATAGAAGATACTTGTAAAATAAACAAAACCAAGGTGGTACCTTCTCTAGTATGCATTGAGAAACACGTCTTTTCAGCCCTCCTTCCAAGTTCTTCCTATAATTTGGCGAAAAAGTCCTTTGATACTTTGCCTGCAGTTTATCAACCACCAAAACAGTTTTGACTGAGCTGCAGCAATGATGATGATGGTGATCAAGAACAATGGAGGAGTAAGCAAACCCAAGTGCAATCATTGTCTCAACTCAGATAAAAACCATGGAAACAGATAATTATAGAGACAGAGAGATAGAGAGAGCTTCCTATTAACCTGGATAAACTCGAGAATTCCATCAATATCAACACCATTTCCATCATTGATTGTTGATATAGCCTCAATAACAGGGTCATAAAGAGGCGTATTCCTGACAGAAAAAGTAAAAGTGGAAATAATCTGTCAATATACAATACAGAGATCAATTTTAATAACATATTATAAGATTCGAAAATGTCACAAACCCAGAGGAAGTAGAGGCATCTGAAGAAGAAGAAGAACTCTTTGCAGGATCTTTCTGATCATCCACTGCAACAGCTTGTGACTGGGACTCATCCATATTTTCTGAAGTAACATCCACGATGATCCTGTAGCCGTATTCTCCCTACCATTTGCAAGTTTTTTTTTATCAAACAAATATATATACGTATCTCGCAATGAACAAGTTTCAATATATATACAGATTCCTACTTAAATGAACAAACTAGGTTTACCTTCTCTAATTCATTTTCAGAAACACGTTTGTTCAGCTCGTCTTCCAACATCTTCATGTAATCCGTCGGTATTATGTACCTATTCTGCAATTTTATCAACCACAAGAATAACTTTCAATACTTAGGACTAAGACTGATCAAAATAACTCTTCTCTTTTTGACTAAGATGCAGAATGATGATGGTGAGATATGGTCCTATATATATATATATATTAACCTCAATAAATTGGTAAATCTCGTCAATATGAACACCGACTCCATAATCCATTGTTGATATCCCTGAAAAAGTTGCGAAAGAACCGGTCAAAAAATACAATAAAATAAAGATATCGAATATCAAATCATAATAAAAATTATAAGATTTTATCAAAATATATCACAACAGACCCATAGGGTAAAGCGTAATCAGAGGCACTAGTTGCAGGATCTTTCTGAACATCAGAGTCTCCAACTGATTTTGACTTGGTCTCTGTTGTCTCATGTGTATTTTCTGAAGTAACGTTGACGACTTTGTAGCGGGTATCATCTACCTGCATTTTCAAGTTTTTATCTTTTTTTTTTCTCATTCCAACAAATAATGTATAATAAATAATACATATCTCGATTCTAGGCATCATCATAATGAACAACAAGTTTTAATATAAGTGTATAGAAGCTCTAGTTAAAGGAACAAACTAAGGTTACCATCTCTAGTTCGTTATGATTAACACGTTCGTTGAGCTCGATTTCCAACAGGTTCCTGTCACATTCCGCTAGAGGGAATTTATCCTGAAATTTTATCAAACCAACAAGAATGTCAATGATCGTCTCACACACTCTCATCATCAGTACTCAGATCAAAACACCATGATCAGAGAGAAAGAGAGAGATGGTCCTATTAAACCTGGATATAATCAAAAATCTCGTCAATGTCAGCACCGTTTCCATCATTGAGTGTTCTTATAGTAATAACAACCATGTCACCATCATGGGTTTCCCTGCAAAAGAGAACAGAAATAATCTGTCATAGAATACAATAGAAAGAGATCAAAAAGATTAGTTTTAACATATAATAAGGTTAGAAATGTCAACAAACCAAGAGGAACTACGACTAGGATGAGGCACTGCAACAGGTTGTTCTGACTCGGCCTCTGTTGTCTCATCATGTGTGTTTTCTGAACTCACAACATCGATGATCCTGTAGAGGTTATCTACCTGCATTTCCAAGTTTTTGGTTTTGGTTTTGATCAAACAAATGTATCAATCGTAATGAACAACAAAATGTATAGATTCACAAAGTAAGGTCACATTCTCTAGTTTGTTTTCAGAAACACGTGTGTTCAGCTCGACTTCCAACACTTGCCTATAATTTGGCACTAGAGCATCATGCCTAGCCTGCAATTTTTTATCAAAAAGTTTTTAACTCTTTCTGAATCAAATTCGAAACTAACTAGCGTCTCTAATTAACTCTCATCAGATCATATATAATTAACCTTGACAAAATCGTAAATGCCATCAATGTCAACACCGTTTCCATCGTTGATCGTGAGTATAGCCTCGCGAACCAGTGTCAGCTACATGCATGTTCCTGAAAGGAACAATAAAAGAAAAGAAGTAAAGAATCTTATCAAAAATAAACAAATACATAAATCAAAGATCGATGCCACAAACTCAGAGGAACTATCTTCGGAAGAACTATTTGCTGCAGGATCCATGGCCACTGAAACAGAGAAGAGTTTGGGGCACGATATTAGGGTTTTGAATCGATTGAATCAAAAAACTTCACAACAAGATAAATGTTCGATCGTTCAACCCAATCGATTTTTCAAAGAGAAAGAAACACAAAGATGATGTTACGCGATATACCTTGGAAGAATAATCGATAGCTATAATCTCTATCCGCGCTTCAGAAATGCACAATCGCAGTCGCCGGAGAAGAGAGCGATTCGTCGGAGAAGAAGAAAGAAACCGATTATCTGTGTTTCCCGCTTTTCCAACTGCCAGAAGCAAAATCGCATATATATATTTTAATATAGCCTTTCGGCTGGCCCAATAAAAGGTATTAATAAGCCTAAATAGGCCCATTAATATAAAGCCATTCCGCCTATTCCTCACTCAATGGCTTATGCGTGTCAGGTCACGTACCATCAATAATTCCAACAAGGTAATCGGTTTCTCAGTTCCATTTTCTTCCAAGGTTACAACAAGGAGGTTACAATCGATTTCAAGGAAAAAGAAACACAAAGATGATGTTACTCGTTATACCTTGAAGAATAATCGATAGCTACAATCTCTATCCGCGCTTCAGAAATGCGCATTGCACAGTCGCAGTCGCCCGAGAAGAAGAAGAAGTAAACCGATTCTCTGTGTTTCCCGCTTCTCTACTTCTTGCTTGTTTCCAACTGCCAAATGCCAAAATCGTGTATATATAGCCTTTCGGCTGGCCCAATAAAAGCTATCAATTGGCATAAATAAGGCCCATTAATAAAACTCAGTTATCTACTATAATATCGAACAAAAGGTTTCTCCTTTTTTTTTGGGTTTCTAGGTTTAATGTATCCTTCTTTTTGAACACCACATGCTCTACGTCAGAAATCACATGCTCACGATAAGTTGTATTATCTTAAGTAAAACTATCCATTTAATCATTTCATTGGGCCACTGAATAAAAAGGCCCATTAACAGTGGTCTTCCTTGGAGTTATGAGGCGGTAACATTCATTAGGCATTAGGGTTTCAGTGCCTTAAATATCGACAGAATCTAGGGAAGAAAAAAAGCACCTACAGAAGAAAAAAGAAAAAGAGTCTTCAAAGATATCTAAACTTTTTTTGTTCATCGATCTTTGTTTGGAGCTTGAAACAATATGAAGACGATGATATCCAATCTTCCCAAAGACTTGCTAGAGGAGATTCTCTCTAGGGTTCCGGTGAAATCAATAAGTAAAGTACGATCTACTTGCAAAAACTGGAACGTCTTAACTAAGGATCAGAGATTTGCCAATAAGCATATTGAAAAAGCAAGAGCATCGCAACAAGAAAAGGAGGTTCTTGTGATCACTGGGGATACCAACTATGATTTGATCAACGTCAAATTCTATGACTTTCACAACAAAACCTTTGGTCCATCCACAAAAAGCAACGGTATACTTATTACCCAACAAAACTCAGATTCAGGAGTCTTTGTACGTGATATCTTTTATTGCAATGGTTTACTGCTATGTCTATTGGGAAACGTCAAACTTAGGCTTTTGGTTTGGAACCCGTATTGGGGTAAAACAAGATGGATCAAATCCCCGACAAAATGTTCAGGTGAGATGTTTGCTTTTGGATACGACAAATCATCTCGTACCCACAAAATTCTTAGGTTAAGCAAATATGATGATGATCTCTTCATCCACATGGACATCTACGATTGGAGTTCTGATTCATGGAGGATTCTTGATGCCACTTTTGACACCAATATATTTGAGTGTATTAAACCTGGCTTGTCTTTGAAGGGAAACACTTACTGGTATGTCGAGTTAGAAGATGGTTTCTTACACTGTTTTGATTTTACTAGAGAAAGGTTTGGACCGCATCTGCCTCTACCATTTAAGTGGAGTTATGGATTCAATGAAACTCTATCTTTGGTTAAAGAAGATAAGCTTGCAGTGTTATTAGAGCCATGGGATATATATGAGATTCCTGTTTGGGTTACTAATAAGATTGAGCCTGACGCTGTATCCTGGAGCATGTTCTTCAAAGTTGAAAGGTTGAAACTCGATTGTGGTTTCCTGTTTGGGAGTTTCTTGCTTGACGAGGAGGAGAAGACCGTTGTGGTCTTTGATGATGGCCATGCCTCTTACAATAAAACATGCATCATTGATGGGGAGAGTGGTCATTTAAGAGAAGTGGAGGGCTTAAGATCTCCACACTCACAACTTTACATTATTGTGAGCAATTATGTTCCAAGCTCTGTTCAAATCTAAGCTAACAGATCACATTTACATGTTCTTTCAAACAATTTTAAATAACAAGCTGTAACTCACCTCTCTTTTATTTTTTATATGATCATGACTTCTCCTACTCTCTTCAAACTCTACTCTTTTCAAACTCTATACTCTCTTCAAACTCGATTCCTTTTTCATATAACATCTCAGTCTCGACTTTAACATATTCATTATATGTTTTTAGTTAATGGCATATGAATCATGGCCGGATTTGGGCTAAATCCAATGAAACACTGGCATTGGCACACAAAAATTTTGTAGGCTTTTTACATAAAAATATATCTCTAAATTATATTTAAAAAAATTAAAAAGGCTTTTTTAATGTTTAAAGTTTCCAAAATTTTCAGATTCGGTGCATATGACCTGGAAATGCTTAAAATAGGTTATTAGAGTCCACTGTGTATTAAGTTCTTGTTCAGTTTTCACTTTCCCAATGTGTATTTAACAGCCAACCCCTGTAAAGAATCTGTATTTTTTTTATCAAGAAACATAACCAAATTACATTCTAAGAACTTGGCCTTGAGTAAATATTGCAGGGTATCGCAAGAACAATCTAGGACATGAGTTTGCTTAGGCCTGCGGGTCTGATTCCACTGGTTATTCAGTTTGGATTAGGACTGGCAAAAAAAGAACGAATCCAAACTGAATCCAGTCCAAAAAAATCGTACATAATCCAAATTGGTTCAAAACTCAGCATTTTCCATGCAGTTTCTAAGACATAGTCTTATTGCCTTAGTTTTGAATCAATGTTTTGAGATCCATGAGCATTCAACTACGCCAAAATAACAATCACATAACCTAAGTGCCAATAAACTTTCCCAGCCGCCTTCCAACTTTTTTCTTGCAGTTTTTCCGGTGACTGGCCGTTCTCGCCGGCACCGGAGAAGCTCTTCTTCTTTCTTCATCTCTAGCTTATTCACTAACTTTTTTCGGATCTCAGTGTTTTGTGGTTTGGTTTCATGATAGCCTTTGTCTCTATCACTTCCGATGGTGTGGGTGGCTCACTTTTTTCTGTGACCTTTGTACAAGGATTCAAGGCGGATCTAAGGGTTTGGTTGATTCGTATGGCCTAGTTTGAGGTGTTGGTCTCTTCATAGCAGTGATATTGAAGCGTTTGTCTTTTAGCAACGGTTCGCTTTTGACTAGTGCACCGACTTTAGTTTACGTATTGGTTTTTGTCCTTATGAAAAGTTACATATTAGTATTCTAGTGCTTTCGTCTTTTTTCTCTTGTGAGAAATTGAATCTAGTTTCAATTTGGGATTATTTTGGTCTTTAATTGTCTCTTTCGGGTATGTGCTTTTACAGCAGTGAGAAATTAGAATGGATCTGAACGATCAATCCATATTATCCATCTGATTTTTATTTTGCATTTCAAGTTTGTTCTGTATTTTAGTTGAAGCTAATATGGACAACTTGATAAAGACAATGAAGAAGAAGACTTATTTAGACGATGAGAATTATTGTCATGTTTTCGCTAAAGGTATTGGAAGTCCGTCTGCTATTGTGGGATCGGGAACACCTAATCTACCTTAACTTGAAACAAGACCAGTTTGTGATGGCTATGTGGCTGTGATGTTTGTGCTCGCCGGTTTTCAGTGTGGAAAAACCATTAGTTTCTCTTTATCCTTTAGTCATTTGTTTTTGATGTAATATGTTAAATTAGATTCAATAAAATAAAGTGTTAAAAAAATCCAAATTGGTTAAATATCAACCAAACTGATTAAATATCTGAATAGATTCAAAATTTTGGTATCTAAAGAATTAGAACCAAACTCCATCAGAATTCAAGTATTTCGGATATCTGAATAAAATTTATATAATTACTTATATTAAGATTTAATATCCAAACAATATCCAAAATATACAAGACTAGATAATAATTGCACCATGTGCAAAGCGAGATATTTTATAAATATTTTTTAAAATATATATATATAAAAACATATGTAAAACATATTTTAATGATTTAATCAGTATGAAAATGTAAGATATTTATTTTTCTGAATTCAAGTATAATACAGTTTCTTAAATTTAAAAACCAAATTATTTATATATTTTTAATATGGTATGTATTTTAATTTAAACAATATTAATATATATATATATATATTGATATAAATATCTATTAAATGAAATTTCATAATCATATTCCGAATATGTTTAGAAAGATTTAAGAGAATTGATTTGGTTACATAAATCATCGCTTACATTTTCCGTCACACACCCGTTTAGAACTCAAGAGTTTATCGTGCTTGGGCTAGAATAGTGAAAGGATGGATGACCTATTGAAAAGTGATTCGCGATAGTGATGCTAAAGCATAAGGAAAGGTCATGTGCTCTGATTGCAGGGTCAGTAAACCTTTATAAAATTAAAAGACCAACCTTTGGAACAGGATGAGCCTCTTGGATCAAAAGAAGTGTGGATGGCCCATTAGATATGGACAGTCCGGCCATTACAAAAACTGAATCTGAATTTCAACCGTAACACCCACCTCTAGTTTAATCATCATAGTTTGTTCAGATTCAAATAATATCTGCACTACAAGAAAAACGAGTTTTTATAGCGGACGAATAACGCTATATAACAATACGATAGCGCTTTTCCAAGCGCTGTATCATCGCCCGTCATAATAGATCGAGAGCATTAAATAGCGGTATTTTGTTGTGCTATCTTTGTTTCCGCTACGATAGCGCTTTTATTTCTGCAATTAAATATTCTTTAATAACGTATATTTTTTGTTATTGTTTCTATCATAAAAAATTAAAAAAAAAATTTAAAAATTAGAAACATAATTAAAATTTAAATTCGTTTATATATTTTTTTTTTATTAAATAAAATGATTTATAATTAAACAGGTTTACAAAAACAAAATATGATTTACAAATTAAAAGTCTTAAACCAAAACTTATTAAACCAAATAAACCAAAAATCTAAACCAAGATTAAACCTAATTACTAACTAAACCTAAAACTAAAACTACTTTTCCCTAAGCCGTCTCCCTCCAGTCTATACAGTCGTCGGTGTCCATCCCGTCCTCCTCCATTCACTGTGTCAACCAAACCCTCACGTCTCTGTCTTCTATCCTTCTCTATCTCTCTCTCTTCTTCTTCTTGCTCGGCTCCGGGTCCACCTCCACCACCTCTGCCATCTCCACGCAACAGGTTCTTCGGATCCGGCGTGTCGACCAAGCCCTCACGCATCTTCTCTTCTTCTCCGCCTCCCTTCTTCTTCTTCTTGTTTGATTCCACCTCCACAACCAACGCTAGCTTCCTCTGACATCTCCACACCACAGCTTCTTCAGATCCGGCATCGTTGAAGACAAGAGAGGCTCCGTCGCAAGATGCGTTTGACTTCGTCAGCTTCCTTTCTCTGCAGAAGAATCAAAACACACAAACACAATTAGAAAATAAAACTGATGAGAAACCAACACATGAACTTTATCAATCTTTTAAAACCCAGAAAATGTGATTGAATAAAAGCAGAGATTGTGGTAAAGAGAATAGAAGAGAGATTGACGGGAGATTGATAATAATCTTTAGAAAGAGAAGACAAAGGTCTACAAATCTGAAAAAGAAGAGGAACAGATATGGGCCGTCAAATATAATCTCATCCAAAAGATGAAAAAGTGATTCATGTGCTTAAAATTTTGGCCAATGAGAACTCTTCTTTACACACAAAAGAAGACCTCTTCGTTGTTTCCTTTTTAACGAGAAACTCTTGTTGTTTTTGGTTATTATACATGTATCTTTACTTTTGAACAAAAAAAAAACATGTATTTATAATTTCACAATCTAAAACTAATGAATTATACTTAAACGATTATGTTTCAAGTTTCTAAATCTCAGTTAATGCTTATATTCTTGTAATTATGATTAAATTTATATAACTAAAATTTTAAAATTATATCTTAGTGTTTATGTTTATAACTTTAAAGTTAGAAGTTAAGATTTAGGGTATAGAATTTGGTTGGAGATTTAAGGATTTGTGTTTTGAAAGTTATGTACTAAGATAAAAAGAACTAATTTTGAGTTTATGTTTAAGATTTGAAATTATAATATGAGAATGTTAGATTTTAAAGTTTGTGTTTAAAAATTTAGGGTTTAAAACTTGTTTAGTGTTTAGGGATTCAAAAAAGTAAATATAGCGTTTTAATTATGTTTGCTATTAAATGTACGCTACCATAGCGTTTCCAATTATGTCGCTATAACATAGCGTTTCCAAAAATACAAACGCTATCTAAAATTAACGGATATTTCAACCATAGCAGAAAGCGAAAAAACGTTATCTTGGTCTGCTATTAAAACACATTTTTCTTGTAGTGCTGTACAGAAAAAAACGAGATAAAAAATCCTTTTAACTAAAGAAGAAAAAAGAATTTTTTTTAACGTCTAGATTGATTATTATCGATTAATTATATACAACGATGGGAATATTACAAAGACGATTATATAACCGACAATTCTACCTCCCTATAAAAAAAAGAATTTTAAACGGGTTAATCACACAGTCCGTTTATGTTGATCAAAATCTGTTTAGTAAACGAACATAAACGGACAAGCCTAACTAACATCCATAATCATTATCACTGGCACTAAATACGAAAAGCCCAATTAAAATTGATCTGAAACATATATAAGCATTCGTTAGGGTTTATGTGCCTTCAATAACACAATTCATCGGCGGCCCCTTGGGAAGAAAACAACATATTTGTGTTCATCGACCTTTGTTTTCACTTGAAACAATATGCAGACCATGATAACCAATCTTCCAGTGGACTTGCTAGAGGAGATTCTCTCTAGGGTTCCAGTGAAATCTATTAGAGCAGTACGATCTACTTGCAAAAACTGGAAGACTTTATCTAAAAATCAAAGTTTTGCCAACAAACATATTGAAAAAGCAGCAAGAGAAAATGAGGTTACTGTGATCACGGGGAATAACAAAGATCATTTGATTAGCGTCGAATTCTTTGACTTTCGCAACAAAAACTTTGATCTGTCCACAAACAGTAAAGGTAAACTTGTTACACGAGAAAACTCAGATCTTGCAGTGGTGCATAGAGTCTTTTATTGCAACGGTTTACTGCTGTGTCTATGTGGAATATCAAACGTAGGCTTTTGGTATGGAACCCGTATTGGGGTACAAGAAGATGGATCAAAACCCAAACGGAACGTTGTTATGAAATGTTTGCTTTTGGATACGACAAAGCATGTGGTAGCCACAAAATCTTTAGGTTAAGCAAAGATGACGATGATATCGTTGTCCACATAGATATCTACGACTTGAGTTCTGATTCATGGAAGACTCCTGATGAAGCTTTTCACAGCAATGTAATAGAGTATACTAAACCTGGCTTGTCTTTGAAGGGAAACAATTATTGGTACGCTTATGATAAGGAATCAAGAGATGGTTTCTTACACTGTTTTGATTTTACAAGAGAGAGGTTTGGACCGCGTCTGCCTCCACCAGTTGACTTGAGGTATGTGCATGGTCCTGGTCCTTTTGGATGCAATGTGGCTCTATCTTCGGTTAGAGAAGAGAAGCTTGCGTTGTTGTTAAAATACCGGTGTGATATTGAGGTTACTGTTTGGGTTACGGATAAGATTGAGCCTGACTATGTGTCGTGGAGCAAGTTCTTCAAAGTTGAAATGTTGCAAATCTTTCGTTGTTCTGATCTGTTTGGGAGTTTCTTGATTGATGAGGAGAATAAGACCGTTGTGGTTTTTGATGATTATGACACATGTTGCAACACAAGTGCATATATCATTGATGGGGAGAGTGGTCATTTCAGAAAAGTGGATCTCAGTGAATCTCCGTACTCACGACTTTACAATCTTGTGAACAATTATGTTCCAAGCTCTGTGCACATCTAAGGTAACTCATCTCTCAACCCTATATGATCACGGCTGCTGCTTCTTGTATTCTCTTGAAACTCAATATGGTTTGTTATATAACACTAGGTAATTACCCGCGCTACGCCGCGGGATGCGATTTTGTTTTGCTATTTTAGTAGTATTTTTTGGTAACGTATGTAAGCAATATAATGTTTTTAAAAGACACAACTATATTTGAAATGGTAATAAAATATTGTATAATAGTATCTAAAAGTAGATAAAATTCATTGTAATAAAGGATAGAGAATGCATTCTTTATGGATATAATTCAATAAAAACTCAATATATTATTAAAGTTTTAATTTAATATTTATTAATTTATAAAGTTGTTAATACAGAAAAAATGTTTTTACGATTTATATCTTTGGAATAATTCTAGAAAAAATAAGAAAACAAATATTTGATTTAACTATCTATATATTCACTAAACTTTATCAATCCTACTTTTATATTGTTTTACAATATTTCTTAAATCATATGAAATATGCATCATACAATATAAATGTGTTTTAGTTTTAATTTTATTAAATAATATGAAATCTTAAGAAAAATAAAATTTATTCCTTATCAATATAAATAATAAAAATTATTTGTATTTGTATAAATATATATATATATATATATATATATATATTTTTTAATATAACTATATATTTTCATAGATTTTTCTGAAAATTATTATTATTATTATATTTTTGATATATATCATATTATGAACCAAACCATTTAAAAATCGATAAATTTATATTTGTTATCAGATATTAAATTATAGAAACTGATATTTGCTTGTAAACTGTTTTATACAAAAACAAACTATTTTGTTTTTTAAATTGGAAAATCTTGAAAAGAAAATAATATCAGTCACTTTTTGTATGTTTGTTTCTTCCAAGTTGTGCATCACAAATATGTAACTTTAAATCATAAAATCCTCCATGTATATTATTTTACACATCTATAATTATGTAACGAACTGCTATGTTGTACTTTAATTTATTTTGGTATAAACTTAAACTAAATCATTCATGTAATGGCATAAGAGTTTCTAACTATTTACAAACGACATACTGTTTCGTTCTCCAAGTTGTTATCTATACTTATTTCTCCTACATTTGTGTCTACTTTCTTTTTTCCAAGTTGGTTCTACTTTATATCTAAGTTTCATAATATTTTAAACTAAATATATTATCTTTAAGTATTTTTAATTGTATTTACAAATTTGGCTTTATCAAAGAACTCATTAAACTAAAATATATAGCACATAAAGATTTAGAACTTAAATCTTAGTATATAGTACATAAAGATTTGGCTTTATTAAAGAACTCATTACTTATTTATGTAGAAAATTTAGAACTTAAATAGAGTTGGAAAACATAAAGATTAAAATAATACATACTACAGATGCTCTGCAAAGAACTTATTCTGAAAACATCAGCTTCTGGTAAACATGGTAAACACCATGATAGGAAACGTCTAATCTGAACAAAAACCAGGAAAAAAACATATCAGTAACTTTGAGAACAATATATAACAAAGAAAGTACGTTATATGATGTTATTTAAAAACCAACTTCTCCTTAACTTGGTCATGAAAACTTTAAATAGAATCTCAAATTTCAAAATACAGAACAGCTCTCTTCACCTTACAAAACAATAAGAGTTATATAGCATATCAGATTAAGTTCTAGATCTTTTGTGACGTTTATATGTAGAAAATTTTTAGAAGTTAGGATCAAGTAGAACCAAAGAATGTTACAATGAAGATCTCGAAGATTGCAGAAAATATAATGGAGAACCAAAGAATGTTACAGTGAAGATCTCAAAGATTGCAGAAATTATAAAGTAAATATAAAAGAAAGAGAATGAGACATACATATTTGTTTTTATTGTACGGTTGTTGAAGATCTCTTTGTAAACCACATTCTTAATTGATGACTGAAAACAGTGTAGATTCCTTCACTCCAGATGTGTAATCCCTTTTTGGAGGTGACTCGGGATAAAGCAACATACAGTTGTCCTATGACTGAAAACAGGTTTTGGTAGATAGATCCCAACACTTTCCTAAGCTTTGTCCTTGACTTTTGTTTATTGTCATAGCATAACAAAGTCTTATTGGAAATTGTCTTCTTCTCATTTGATAAGGACAATTTGTATCTGCTGTTGTCATATTGATCCTTGGTATTAGGATTCTCTTACCAGAGCTCTTTCCAATAAGTACCTCAGCTTCAAGCACTCTTTCTCCCAAACGACTAATCATCATTCTTGTGCCATTACACAAACCTTCTTTCTGGTTTAAGTTTCTCAGAAGTATCACCGGTACGTTTTTCTTTAGGTCGAGACGATGATTTGGCAATCCCGAACACTTTAAACAAAGGAAGGGAGCTTGATGTGACCTAAAGATTTAAACAAAACTTGATTGATGCATCGACAGGGGAGTTTAAAAGAATCAGAAACCGCTAATCTGAGGTTTCATCTAATGGCTAGATTTATATTTATAAATGTGTCTCTGTATCATGGTTTATAGAGATGTGTATACCTTTGTTTGTAAACGTGTCGTTGTATCATGCTTTATAGAGATGTGTATACCTTTGTTTTACGCAGAATTAAGAATATAGCTGTTTAAATATGATTCCGAATGTATATTTGCTGCTCAAATCTAAATTAATAAATAGATGAATAATAAATGAATAAAAATGTTTAGCGAATGGTTATCGTAAATCAATAAATAAGTGTGTGTATCCTATAGAAAATAAAAATAAAATTAAAATAAGTGAGTTTTTACATACAAAATAATTCATGAACATACGTCTTATTAGACGGTCAAACATTCTTTTTTTATAACGTGTGGGATAGAATTACATAATTAACAACATTCAATGGGTGTAAAACAATGCATAGATTCAGTGGGTGTACGAAATTGTGGATTCATTCACTTCGTCTGAAACAATTTGACTGAGTTTAAATAGAGTTGTTTATGTTCGATTATTTTCACACAATCACAATCAAACTCGACAAAAAATAAATCGGCAATGAAAAAAAATAAGCAAGAAATGAGTTTAGTGGATTTACCCGATGATGTTCTAGGTGCTATCCTCGGTAAGGTAGGAGAATCGTCTTTCATAGATCTCACCGGATGCTTAATCTCATGCAAAACCTTCCAAAGAATCTCCAAATATCCTGAAGTTTTGCAGAGGCTGGATCTCACACAAGTCTTCTCACCTCCTTGGGAAAGAATTCCTGAAAATTCTCAAATTATTTATGATTGTGCTGAGTCTGGAAATGTTCACGCTATATTCTTATGTGGTTTAATAGAATACTATTTTACTAAACCAAGAGTGACAGGAAGGAATAATCTGAAGATGGCTGCAGATGTAGGACACTGCGAAGGCATGTATCTCTATGGTATGGCTTTGATCAACGACAATCAGCTCACCGAAGGATCATACTATATCAAGAAACTGTGGACAGAGCAAGGGTTCGAAGCTATTTGGCAATGTCTACAAAACTGTAGTCGTGTTGTATTAGAGATGAGCATGAGAGATTACCGTGGTTATGAATTGCTGCTCTCTCAAATTCAAGCCGGAGACGAATCCGTTCTTGCACAGATTAACGAAGTATGCGATGGCTATTTCATCTACAAAGAAATATCATGTTTTATTGATCACATACATTTTGTCTAATACTTAAATTAATATACAGATATTTATTAAAAATTGTTTCAGACGAAGTGAATGAATCTGTATATTAATTTATGATATTAATTCATATCAGTAAACAATGGATTTCCAGAGAGGAGGCGAGAAAGGGTTTAGTCTCAGATGAAGGAGGTGTTCTCGCGGTGGTAGAAGTTCTCGAAAACGGGTCGCTACAAGCTAAGGAACACGCGGTTGGTGTGCTCTTAACATTGTGCCAAAGCGATAGGAGTAAATACAGAGAGCCGATTCTTAGAGAAGGTGTGATACCTGGACTCCTTGAGCTCACGGTTCAAGGGACCTCGAAGTCTCGTACCAAAGCTCAGAGACTCCTCTGTTTACTAAGCGACTCGGAAAGCCCGAGGTCAGAGGTTCAACCTGATACAATAGAGAACATAGTGTCGAGCTTAATCTCTCATATAGACGGTGATGATCAGTCTGGTAAGGCGAAGAAGATGTTAGCTGAGATGGTGCAAGTTAGCATGGAGAAAAGCTTGAGACATCTGCAAGAACGTGCTTCCACTCTTGTCCGTCCCTAAGACCTCATTTCTATAACATAATAAACCAAAGACTAATCGATAACATTAACCGAAGACTAATCGATAACATTAAACCAAAATCTAACTAACAAAACCAAATCTTAACCTAAACCTAACCCGCCGCTACCAGAGCCTCCGCCTCCAGCCTCCAGAACATCCGCCTCAAGCCTCGGTTCTCTTACTCCAGTCTCCACAACTCCTGTCGCACACCTCCTCTGGTTCTTCTTCACTCGTTCAATTATTCTACCTTCACCAGAATTAAAATCAACAGAAGAGAGGTGATGAGAAAGTAGTTCTTTGTAGATCTAAAAACAGAGAGGATTCATTAGAATCATTATCATTGACATGGAGATGGAGAGAGAGAGAAGATGGAGGCAGGAACAACACGCTATTGTTGTTTAATGAATTGGTTCTCTTTGCTTATGTGTCGATAACAAAATCTACATGTATTAATAAAATGATTTGGTTGGATACTCAACTTTTTTCATTTATTGACATGTCACTCCCACATGATTCTAAAAGTCTGAGGTGTCAAGAGCAGGAAAGAACTTTGTGTTATTACTGTGTGGATTCTCAATTTAGACTTGACATTTTCATTATATGTTTTTTGGGAAAATCGCATAAAAATCCTCAAAAGTGGCACTTACTATACTTTAAACCTTGAAGTTCACTAACACTTTTAACCCTGAAATTGACATTTGTGTCATAAAAAACTTTTAAACAGAAAAAATGACCTGTTTAGCGGGTAAAAAATAGTGATGTGTAGGTTTTTTCCAAAAAAATATTTATTTAATTCATAAAATAAATAAAAAATCATAAAACTAAATTAAAAACTAAATAAAATTCAGAAAATTAAATAAAAATTCAGGAAATTAAATAAAAATTCATAAAATTAAATAAAAATTCAAAAAATTCGTAAAATAGAAAATTATTATAAAATTCAGAAATTAAATAAAAATTTGGAAAATTAAATAAAATTCAAAAAAAATCGTAAAAATAGAAAATTATTATAAAATTAAAAAAAATTATTATAAAATTCAGAAATTAAATAAATTTTCAGAAAATTAAATAAATTTTCAGAAAATTAAATAAATTTAAAGAAAATTAAATAAAAATCAGAAAATAACTAAAATCAGAAGTTAATAAAATTTCAAATAAATAAATGAATATGATTATGTTAGAAATCATAATCATCATTGTTAATGGTTATGTTAGAAATCATAATCATCATTGTTATTTCCAACATAATCATATTCATTTATTTATTTGAAATTTTATTAACTTCTGATTTTAGTTATTTTCTGATTTTTATTTAATTTTCTTTAAATTTATTTAATTTTCTGAAAATTTATTTAATTTTCTGAAAATTTATTTAATTTCTGAACTTTATAATAATTTTCTATTTTTACGAATTTTTTGAATTTTTTTTTCAATTTTCTAAATTTTTATTTATTTTCTAAATTTTTATTTACTTTCTGAATTTTATAACAATTTCCTATTTTTACGAATTTTTTGAATGTTTATTTAATTTTCTGAACTTTTATTTAGTTTTTAATTTAGTTTTATGATTTTTTATTTATTTTATGAATTAAATAAATATTTTTGGAAAAACTTACACTTGACTATTTTTACCTGCTAAACAGCTCATTCATGTACCACGGACGGCAAATTCAAGGGCGGATCGTTTAGCACGCAGTGCCAGACAACAATCGTCTTTTGTCATTCACATGGATGCAGAGCTACCAGTTTAGTATGCAGAGTCTATATGAGTCTGTATCTTTGATAACAAAAAAAAAAACAGGTCATTTTTTCTGTTTGAAAGTTTTTCATGATACAAATGTCAATTTCAGAGTTAAAAGTGCTCGTGAAAAAACTTTAAGGTTTAAAGTATCAGCAAGTATCACTTTCAAGGTTTTTTATGCGATTTTCCCAATGTTTTTTGAAGGATTTTATCCTCTTGCTTCTTTTTTTCGCCCTCGACTTCTACTTTCTTCAAACTCAATTCACAGATCTTGCAAACTCTACATGAAAGGTCCATTCACATATCAGCTGGGGAGGTAGTTAGATTAGTTTCCAACGTCTGTTCTTGTTCAGTTTTCACTTTACCTATACCTAATTTAAGAGCGAACCCCTTTAAATAGTTGGTAACTTTGATCAAGAAACATAACTCCTTCAACCTAATTACAATCCAAGAACTTGGCCTTGGGAGAATATTGCAAGAAAGAATGATGAAGCTGAATGCCATCAGATGTTGCTCAATCTACCTTAGCTTCTTTTTTCAATATCATACTATTTGTCTCTTCTCATCTTATAAGATATCATTTACACTATCATGCCGTAGTTTCTTAATGCATGGTTTCGATCAAGAGCCAGAGCAGGACTACTTCCAAGTTCATGCTCTATCTTCTGTTCCCAAAAAAATGGGTTCAAGATCAATCTTTAAGACCAGACAGGTTTCCTGTCCAACCTAATGTTAGTCGTTTCTGAAAGAACAAATTAAAAAATAATAATAAAGGAACCCTGTTGGAGAATGTTTATGTTGTTGATTCAGACAAGTAACGTCTTATATATAATTTTACAATTTTTACAAATATAAATATCCAGTTTATAAGTTGTATATTTAGATATAGAAGTATTTTAAACTGAACTAGAGTTGATCCTTGCATCCGAATGTTTAATTATTTTAATAAAATAGATATAGAAAATTTTTATAACACAAAAATATAATGATCGCACAAAACGGCTGAAAATTAATTGCAAACTGCATTGGTTTTATAAATAATTTTATTTATCTCAAATATTATTGGTCAGAGAGGTGTAATTAACTTCGGTTTCTAAATAAGTGTCATTTTGATATTTTTTACAAAAATTAAAAAATGATGAAAATATATATAAGTTGTTATTAATTGCAATTCTCTTGTCAATAGTATTTGAGATAAATAAAACTATCTATAGAATCAATGTAATTTGCAATTAATTTTCAGCTGAAATTAAGTATAATTTGCATTGAAAAGGTAAAGTGATATTTTTTGTGTAATAAGAAAAAAAACTAGAATGACACTTATTATAAAACAGAGAGAGTAACAACTTACATATATTTCCGTCATTTTTGTAATATGTGTGAAAAATATCAAAGTGACACTTATTTAGAAACGTAAGAAGTATCTTTTAATATGTTTGAGTATTGTGTAACTGGTTAGATTAAAGTAATTATCTCCAAATATATCTTAAACATATATTCTATTAAAGTATGCTCTAAATATATTTGTTGAATATTTTTTTGTGCATATTATTTTTCCTATTTTATGTGTTAAATTTATATTATTTAATAAGTCCTATTGGTAATATATATTTATTTACAGTTGTTTATATGTGGACTGTATAGTTAGTTTATGATTGTTTTACTAATTTTTAGATTTTGGTTTTTAGTTTTTGGTTTTTGGTTTTTAGATTTTAGTTTTGATTTTGCAATAGATTTTATTTTTTTTTGAAAAACATGATTGATTGTTTTAAATTTTGGTTTTAGCTTTCGGTTATGGTTTTTCCTTTTTAACTTAATAAAAATAAAAATATTAGTAGAATTTTTATTTAAAAAATAAAAGAAAAAAATACTGTCATCAAAACACATATAAATTGTTGAATAATATTATTTAAAACAAAAATAAAAAATAAAAATATCATAGATACATAAATTTGAGAATATATATAAATTTATTCCATAATTCTCTTTAATAAAAATAATAATTCTATGTGTATAACTAATTTTTTATATGTGAGTATATTTTCATATTTTATTCAACTATTGTATATAAAATTTAATAGCTAAATTTAAAATATACCAAAATAAATTAAATATTAATAAATTTACAATATATAGACTTCAAAACTTTATTAATTTGCTATAACATTTATGTCACAAAAATATAACTAAAATTATTGAAATGTTTTTAAAAAGAAAATCATTTTTTGGTTGTAGGCTGAAACCAAGAGAATATAGATTTTGGTTTTTAAGAAAAACTATATTATCAACAAAACATATAAACTTTACATAAAAATAAATTAAATAACTAATTTAATTTTATTGACTATTTTTAAAAATGTTCTTAAGAGAAACTATTTTTGTATTATATTATTAAACGAAGGCTTTTACTAGAGCTAATTTTTATTGTAGTTATTGTTTTATGTTTCCATATATCAATGCATAAATATAGCAAAAGATTAAATTAAAAAAAAAAAGTTATCGCTGGATTTGGAAAAAAACATAAAAACTTATATTTTGGTTTTTCTTTAGAAAAAAACAATTATTTGTAAAAGCTAGTTTCCCTAGATTATAGGAAATCTATTTCTCTAAAAACTTAATTGTCTAAAGAAAATGATTCTTTCAAAAACAAAAACCAAAAACTACTTCAAAATCTATAAACAATCAACCTCTTAGATAGAAATAATAAATGTTCTTTTGCTAGTTTTGTAGTTTATAGAGTTACATTATAATAAAACAACTTAAATTACTAATAAAATAGTCAAAGATTTCTGTACAATAATTTTGTAAGTGACTTTATTTTAATTGAGTAGATAACTAGATACCTCCAAAATAAAATCTTCATTTGATCATTGTCACTGGGCCTTAAAGAAAGGTCCATTATTCCCTTGAGTTGAGTTATAGACGTTAACATTCATTAGGGAACTAGGGTTTCACAGCCTCTTGGTAAGCAAAAACAAACACGAAAAGAGGAAAAGGAAAAAAAGTCATCCAAGATTAATCTTAACTTAATTGCATTCATCCATCGTGTTTGAAGCTTGAAACAATATGAAGACCATGATATCCAATCTTCCTGTGGACTTGCTAGAGGAGATTCTCTCTAGGGTTCCGGTGAAATCAATAAGTAAAGTACGATCTACTTGCAAAAACTGGAACGTCTTAACTAAGGATCAGAGATTTGCCAATAAGCATATTGAAAAAGCAACAGCATCGCAACAAGAAAAGGAGGTTCTTGTGATCACTGGGGATGCCAACTATGATTTGATCAACGTCAAATTCTATGACTTTCACAACAAAACCTTTGGTCCATCCACAAAAAGCAACGGTATACTTATTACCCAACAAAACTCAGATTCAGGAGTCTTTGTACGTGATATCTTTTATTACAAAATTCTTAGTTTAAGCAAATATGATGATGATCTCTTCATCCACATGGACATCTACGACTTGAGTTCTGGTTCATGGAAGACACCTCATCCTGATGCAGCTTTTCACAGCAATGTAATAGACCAATCTATAGAGTATACTAAACCTGGCGTGTCTTTGAAGGGAAACTCTTACTGGCATGCTAAAGATAAGAAATCAGGAAGGAATTTCTTACAGTGTTTTGATTTTACGAGAGAGAGGTTTGGACCGCGTCTGCCTATACCGTTTGAGTTTGCTCCTGGATTCTATGCGTCTCTGTCTTCCTTTAGAGAAGAGAAGCTTGCACTGTTTTTAGACCTATGGGATAGAATTGGGATTACTGTTTGGGTTACGGATAAGATCGAGCCCGACGCTGTGTACTGGAGCAAGTTGTTCAGAGTTAAAACGATGCAATTACCATATCGTGGTTTTATGTTTGGGAGTTTCTTGATTGACGAGGAGAAGAAGACCGTTGTGGTTTTTGATGGTTACGATGGATGTCACGAAAAAAGTACATATCTCGTTGATGGGGAGAGCGGTGATTTCAGACAAGTGGAGAGAATAGGTTCTCATTACTCAAAACTTTACAATCTTGTGAGCTGTTATGTTCCAAGCTCTGTGCAAATCTAAGTTTAACTCATCTCTCTCATTTATGATCACGGCTGCTATTTATTCGTATTCTCTTTAAACTCAATTGGTTTGTTATATAACATCCTCAGTCAAGATTTTGACATCTTCCTTGCATGTTTCTGAATGACTTTATCCTCTTGCTTATTTTTCACGTCCTCGACTTCTACTCTCTTCAAACTCAATTAACAGACCTCCAAAGCTTTAGATGAAAGGCACCCCCAAATTCTTTGACTTTGACAACAAAAATTTTGATCTATTCGTAAACGGTAAAGGTAAACTTGTTACACAAGAAAACTCAGATCTTGTAGTCGTGCGTTGTGTCGTTTACTGCAACGGTTTACTGCTGTGTCTATGCGGACATATCAACCGTGGGCTTTTTGTTTGGAACCCGTATTGGGGTAAAACAAGATGGATCGACTGCCCAAGTACAGAACGTTCGTATGAAGTGTTTGCTTTGGGATACGACAAATCATGTGGTAGCCACAAAATCCTTAGGTTAAGCAGTGATGATATTGATAATAACGTCATCCACATAGACATCTACGACTTGAGATCTGATTCATGGAGGACTCATGATGCAGCTTTTCACAACAATATAATAGAGTATACTGAACATGCCTTGTCCTTGAAGGGAAACACTTACTGGCATGTCGTGTCAGGATATGGTTTCTTACAGTGTTTTGATTTTACAAGAGAGAGGATTGGACCGTGGCTGCCTCCACCTCCACCATTTGACATTAGTTATGGATGCGTTGTCTCTTTATTTTCGGTTAAAGAAGAGAAGCTTGCCATGTTGTCAAAACAATGGGGTGGATTTTGAGATTTGATGTTTGGGTTACGGATATGATTGAGCCTGACGCTGTGTCCTGGAGCAAGTTATTCAAAGTTGAAAAGTTGCAACTCTATCGTGGCTCTCTGTTTCGGAGTTTCTTGATTGACGAGGAGAAAAGAGTGTTGTGATTTTTGTTTGTCACAGCAGATTTTACCATAATACTACAAATAAGATTCACGGGGGAGAGTGGTCATATCAGAGAGAAGTAGAGAAGATAGAATCTCCATACTCACGGCTTTACAATCTTGTGGACTGTTATGTCCCAAGCTCTGTGCAAATCTAAGTTTAAGTCATCTCTCTCCTTTTATGATCATGGCTGCTTCATGTACTCTCTTCAAACCCAATTGGTTTGTTATATTACATCCTCATTGGATACTTGTGTCAATTAGCATATCGCGCATTTTAATTTCATTATGTACGATTTCAATCTAGAGACAGAGCAGGACGCAATATTTAACCGTTGCACATTGGCAAATTATATCTCTTTATGGTGATTGCAAAATAAAAATAAAAATAAATGAGTTCAAGATCGCTTTTTTAAGACCAAACAGATTTAATCCAACAGTACAACAGAAACACACTGCAAAACGTTTACAAAACAAAAGCGATATAACTAATCTACAACAAGAGGAACGAAAACAAAGAGACTAATCTAAATCTACACATTACAGAAACTGAAACTGAGATCTATTCGTCATCATCACCGGAAGGTTTGGAAGCACCACCAGCCTTCTTAGGAAGAAGAAGATTGTGAATGTTCGGCATCACACCTCCATTAGCAATCGTCACGTCACCAAGAAGCTTACTCAGCTCCTCGTCGTTTCTCACCGCCAATTGAATATGACGCGGCACGATTCTCGTCTTCTTGTTGTCCCTCGCCGCGTTTCCAGCCAATTCCAAAACCTACACAAAAAAAACAATTTCCACAATACCGAACCGGTTAAAACCGGTTTAACTTAAATGAATCTAACAAAACCGGTAAATTAATTACCTCTGCGGCGAGGTATTCGAGTACGGCGGCCAAGTAAACCGGAGCTCCGGCTCCGACACGTTCGGCGTACTTGCCGTTTTTCAAAAACCGGGCGATACGACCGACGGGGAACTGGAGACCCGCCTTGCTGCTCCGAGATGTTGCCTTCTTAGCAACACCAGATCCGAGAGTTTTTCCACGACCCGCCATTTTTTTCTTTTGTGAATTTGAAAGCGAGGAGAGGGAAGGAAGCGTACGAAAATTTATACAGTGGAAACAACGCTCTCGGGGGTTTATATATAACACCGCGTAAAGACGTGTGAGTGATGTGTCACCCAATAGAATGCAATCACGCGGATCGTATAGGTTGCCGTTGGATTGGAGTTAGGATCGACGGTTAGTAATCAAGACTTTGAAGATGCACACTTTGCGCGAGATTGACCCAAGTACCCTTCGGTTAGTTAGTCAATTACTAGTGGTGACTGGTGACGTCGTCGTTAACCAGTCAAGATCCGCCTTGTGAATATTATATACTTAAATTGTTTTTACTTTTTATACATATTTTTACCTATTATAAAATAATAAGCAGATATTGAGTAAAATTCAGTAACTATAATGTATATAACTTAATTGGTGCGAAAACATAAATAAATGTTATTAATCCAAATAAATATTTTTTTCTACTTTATATGGTAAATAGTTACATTTAAATGATATAAAATATACATATAATATATTTTATATTTTAATATTGATATTTATTAATAATTTTTTACACTTTTTTGATTATTTGTATATTTTATAACAAAAACTTTAAATCACTGATAACAATTTCTTTTATTGTCAGATGTTTAATAGTTTTAGTAATTTATAATTTCTTTACAAAATTCAAATTTAAATATTAAGTTGTCGAGCATATTTCGAAATGAAAATATTTACGTATTTTATACTATATAGTTTAATTTAAATAATATTAATATATATATATATATATATATATATATATATATATATATATAATTTTAATATTTATAACATGAGACTTCTTACTTATATGATTTTGTAATCATTTATATCTTGTCATAACAAAAAATTTAAACCATGTATCACAAACATTTCAGTGAGAGAAATAGAATAGTTTTAGTAATTTATAGTCATTTTTAAATTCAAAATATGACATATACGAAAAAATATAAATTTTTATTATACGGTTAATGTGATTGTTTTATTTATTTTGAAATTTTAAAATTTTTTAAATGATAGAGGACGCATTAATTTTTATCAGATCTTTATTATTCAAATCATTAATTGACATATATACTTTAGTCACATAGAAAATTCTGTATTTTTATTTGAGGAAATAATAAAAAATATTAATAATTAATTTATGGTTAGTTTAATAAAAATCTTATTATATATTTAGATGGACCAACACATTTCTCTAAGAATTTTAAAAATCATTGTGATGATGACACATGGCTACTTCAAATGTTGTAATGTTTATTTTTTAATATAAACTTTTTGAATTACCTGTTGAATTGAATGCGAAAAGTTTTAACAACGTTTATAATAAACTTAACAACATTTGGTGTGATACTTAGTCATCATTTGCGCAGAGAAATTAGCGGGGATGACGCTCTCTTCACAGTCCCAGTGGAGTTTTTCTTGTGATTGCTCTGTTTTTTTAGGTCCGTTACTTTTAAGGGAAATTGCATTGCATACACATAGCAACACAAAAAAAAAAGTTTATAACCATAACATCTTTTTGGTTATGATATTCTTTGTATAATATGTATAAAGACAAAAAATACCCTTCATTCTACTATTTCATTTTCACTCCCACTTCCATCGTTCATCACTTCATCTTGTTCTTCTGAAACTATTTTTTCCAGAATGATCTTTATTCTCTTTCTTTTGTCTCATGATCATTTATAAGCTTTATGAAATTCTTGGAAAGTGATACTTCACATGCTGTGTAATCATCTGATCCAATAACTATGTTTGATCACGTTTTTTCATATATTTGTTTGGGTTTACATTTTTAATACTTCGATATATGTGGATTAAAAACAGAGGATGGGTAAAAACTAATGGAGAAGATGAACAGTAAATGTTGTGTTGTACTATTCAATTTGATAAATATAGAATAGTACAACACAATGTACTATAACATCATCTCCACTCCTCCTCCTCCTCTTACATCATCTCCACTCCTCCTCCTCCCCGTGCACGCAACTCTCACAGAAGCTTTCCTTCGTGTCATAACACATACATTTATGGTGACATTCTCAAGTTGTTATGTTAACTTTGACCCTCTCAATTGGTTAGACACTGTGTACATATTAAAAATAAAAGTTTATGTGGTTGTGTCGAGTATTCCATATTCAAACTATCATATTAACTTTGACCTTCCAAATTGGTTAAACTGCTCTAATTTTCTTCATAATCTATGTCCCCATATCATACGTCATATATTCCATACTATTTTAAATTACAGTATAGTATGATAAATTTTCTTTTCTCTTTTTTGTAATTTATATCTCTTTCTCTGCCTCATAATTCTTCTTACTCACTACTTGATCAGTTATACTGTTTTGTTCTCTAACACTGTTGCCACTCATCATCTCTATCTCTAAAGAAACTTTAAAGAATTTCATATATACAAATTTTATGGGTGTGTCGAGTATTCCATACCATAATATGTATAGTATAGTCACGTAATGGATAAAAGTTTGGGTTTAGGGTTTAGGGTTTAAGATTAGGGTTTGGGTTTAGGGTATATGGTTTGGGTTTAGGGTTCATAGTTTGGATTTAGGGTTTATAGTTCAGGGTTTACATTTAGGGTATATGATTTGGGTTTAGAATTTTAGATTTGAGTTTTTGGATATATGATTTGAGTTTAGGTTTAGGGTTTCTCTTTCTCTCTCTCTCAATTTATCATATTATACTCTATTTTAAATTACAGTATAGTATGATACGTTTCTTTTTTTCTTCTTTTGCACTTTGTATCTCCTTCTCTACCTTCTGGTTCTTCTTACTCACTACTTGATCAGTTACATTATTTTGTTTTCCAACACCATCGCCACTCATCAGCTCTTTCTCTAAAGAAATTTTAGAGAATTTCATATATACAAAGTTTGTGGGTGTGTCGAGTTTTCCATACCATAGTATGGATAACATAGTCATGTAATGATAATGGTTTGAGTTTAGGGTTTAGTGTTTAGGATTAGGGTTTGGGTTTAGGGTACATGGTTTGGTTATATGGTTTGGGTTTAGGATTTTGGTTTGGGTTTAGTGTTCAGAATTTGGGCTTAGGGTTTATGGTTTAGTGTTTGGGTTTAGGGTATATGGTTTGGGTTTAGGGTTTAGATTTGGGTTTAAGATTTAGGATTTGGGTTTAGGGTTTAGAGTATATGGTTTGGATTTAGGGTTTAGGTTTGGGTTTAAGATTTAGGATTTGGGTTTAGGATTTAGGGTTTACATTTTATGTTTGGAATAATCTATTCTATATCTATATTATACATAGAATAGTATATAATTCGTGCGTTTGATAATACACATACACCTTTTTCATGTATGACTATATTCTTAATTTTCATAATATTTCGACTATACTGTATGTTATATAGTAAAGTATTACAAATTCAGTTTTAGAGCTTCAAAATCAAACACACACGCCTAAAAGAAGAGTTTGGTCAAGATTGTGTGCTAATTGTCCCATCTACCGTTTGCAACTGTAGAATGGCTATATGCTTGAGTTTTTCCTCCCTTATGTACATCTCACAAATTCTCCCTACTTTTAATCATTGTTGATCAATGGAATCTTTTAGCTAGCAAACGTTGTTACGATGTACTTGTTTTATGTGGTACTCCCTCCGTTTCATATTATATGTCGTTCTAACCTTATGCACACAGATTAAGAAAACATTGAATTTTACATATTTCCAAAATAAAAACACTATTACCAATACACCTAACCAAGTATCAACCAATAAAAAAATAGAAAAGAGAATATTGTCAATAAATTTTGCATTGAAAACCGAAAACGACACTTATTTTGAAACAAAAAATTTCCTCTAGAACGACATATAATTTGAAACGGAGGGAGTATCATGTAAAATATATTTGTTATATGGTTGAACAATTTAGCAGGAAATATTATTGCGACTCATTCAGTGGAGTTTTTCTTGTGATTGCTCTGTTTTTTTTAGGTCCGTTACTTTTGATCATTGTTGATCAATGGAATCTTTTAGCTAGCAAACGTTGTTACGATGTACTTGTTTTATGTGGTATCATGTTAAATATATTTGTTATATGGTTGAACAATTTAGCAGGAAATATTATTGTGACTCACACATACATACAGTCCAGTACTCTTAACGCTTTATATAAACGAGCGAAATATAGATTACATTCTGTATCGACCCTGGCTCAATTCTAAATTAGAAATTGAATTAATATGAAATGTGAAATATTTAACTATATGACAACTCATAAAGTGATTAAAAAAATATTTTTTGGCTTTTCTGTTTTCAGATAACAACCAGCGAAAAGAGATTCATCCTCCACACACCTCTCCAATATAAATACGACGAAAGAAGCCTTCTCCTTCTTTGCGTCAAACAAATCAACGCCTCCAAAACAAAACAAAACAAAAAACACTGTAAACAACACAAAGCTCTAAATAAATATGGAATCTAACACCGTCCGGCAACCGCTGCTGGATACTCCGGCTAAGAAAGCAGCCGACGAAGTGGAGAGATTATGCATAGACGATATGTTACAGAGATATTGCGGCGAGTTTGGTCGGTGGCAGATGAAGCACTTCGTGCTGACGTGTCTTGCCTGGGCACTAGAGGCGTTTCACACCATGGTGATGATATTCGCCGATCAAGAACCGAACTGGAGGTGTGTCGGGTCGGATTGTCCGGTCGGATCTTCGAATTGCGATATGGATCCGGGTTCTTGGGAATGGACAGAAGGAAAAGGAAGCTCCACTGTGTCGGAGTGGGGACTGGTTTGCGGCGAGAAGTATAAGATCGGTCTTGTTCAAGCCCTCTTCTTCGCTGGATGCATGATCGGTAAGTTTTTTTTTTACCTACAATGTTTTTTCCGTTCAACTGTAAAAATTAGAAAAAAGTAGAAAATAACAGCTGTCGAAAATGAAATACACGTCAAGTTTATCAAAATAAAAATAACATCCGACTTTGAGAATATATGTTAATGTTTTTAGGATATAAACTTAAGCTCAAAGAATCCCAATTTTGGAAACACATATTCAACCAAAAAATTTATTAAAATGTTTTTTTACTATATGCGATAGGTGTATATACAAAGGATATCATTTTGATATATTTCTTTATTTAAGCGGATTTAGCTCTTTTTGAGGCTATCTGTTAACTAATCAATAGATTGACATAATTAGGTGTACTTAATAGTTAAATAATTAATCGACCAACAAGATTCAAAGCACTTCAATGACCACGTTTGCCGCTGGAATCTGGATCCTTCAGGATCGTACCACGTGCCCTGTTCACATGACTCTTTTAGTGATTTATCCAAATTTTGGAAAACAATATTTTTCAGTAGTGTAAAGATATATCTCATGTTTTTTTATAAAAAGAATGAACGATAATAATGTACTTACTCATATTTTATTATGCGGTCGAAATTGACCCAATCAACAAAAAAAAAAACACTGAATTTGATTACCGCAAAATAACAGAAAGAATTTGAATCATATGATCGCTGTATTGCGGCAGAATAAACAAAACTATATAATGACAACAAAGTGAGCTGTAGTCATGTAGACTTGTATGCTACTTGTAGTATATGATATACGTGTGACTGACAAATTGTCACAATTCACATTATATTTTATCTTGTTGGCTTTTTAGTATAAAAGAAGTCATAATTACTATTCTTCTCTTTAATTCGCTTGGGTCATAATTAGAACTGAAAAGTTTGAACACATATCCAGTCCGTGGCATGTCGTGCGTGCCTGGAATATATTCGTTGGGTTCTTTATGCCCATCACTCATCATTTCATCCATCTTTCTGTATTTTCTCTTACTTTGCAAGAAAATAAAATCTCACTGTTTGCTCAAAAATGTCTTATCAAAATGTGTTATAGTATAAAGTAGTAAACATTGTCGATAACGATATAATTATCACGTTCACGTTCCCATTTGAAATAAACGTGGCGACGCGGTATCTAGACTACATATATAAAGTTAGCATTATAGTAATGACTTTCATATTGGCTTTATGATAGAAAAATCAAAAGTAATTGACCTTTGTGGGTTATGTTTAGACTAGTCCTGTTTGGTTTTGGCATATCCAATCTCTATAATTATATAAATGAACAGGATATCCGAACTTCGAAGGAATATCCAATCACCTTGCATACTTGTCAAACATCGATGACGCTAAGATATTGTTATCATATCAATAAAAAAGATTGTGAGCCACTAGTCCAACATAATAAAGCACTTCACTTTTTGTTTTTGTACCATACATATGTTATGGTCCCTATACACCGCGTTTGCTTGTTTTTTAATAAGTGTTTAAACTTTTATGATCACGTTTTCTAGTTAGCTACAAGTACAACTAACAAACATGTCATAATGAAAATTTATACTATAACTTTACTATCGAATTTGAATTATACGATGGGTGTATTGCGGCAGAATAAACAAAACTATATAACGACAACAAAGTGAGTTGTAGACTACAACTTGTAGTCAAATTCAGTCACATTATATTTTATCTTGTTGGCTTTTTAGTATAAAAGTCATAATATTATTCTTTTCTTTAATTCACTTAGAACTGAAAAGTCTGAACACATATCCAGTTCGTGGCATGTCGTGCGTGCCGGGAATATATTCGTTGGGTTCTTTATGCCCATCACTCATCATTTCATTTATGTATCTTCTTTTATTTTGTAAGAAAATTATAAAATCTCACTGTTTGCTCAAAAATGTCTATCAAAATGTATTTAGCCATAAAGTAGTGAACATTTGTCGATAACGATAATTATCACGTTCCCGTTTTAAATAAACGTGTCCACACGGTTATCTGGACTACATATATAAAGTTAGCATTATAGTAATGACTTTTATATTGGCTTTATGATAGAAAAATCAAAAATAATTGTTATCTGTGGGTTATGTTTAGACTAGTTCTTAGAAAGAGCCTGTTTGGTTTTGGCATATCCAATCTCTATAATTATATTAATGAACAGGATATCCGAACTTGAAGGAATATCCAATTTAGAGATGGCAATTGGACTCTTCCGTCCCGTCCCGAACCGCTGCGGGTTCGACTTCTGGCGGTATACGGCGGGCCTGTCCCGCGCGGGATGCGGTCCTCAAACTAGCTACCCAATCCCGTACCGCGAAATATGCAGGTCTTCGCGGACCGTCCCGCGGGACATCGAATATTACATTGCTTATTTCTACATGCACAAACAAATATAGACATAAATTGATTTTCATCTTGCACATGATCGAGTATACTCTTATAAGATCAATACATTAAGCTTATACAAAATAAATGTATTTATTATCATTTATGATGGCTTGAAGAAGCTCTACCAGTGCAGATTAGAAGCGCTTGGGAGACCGGAAGCATCATCGACACTGAAACCACCATCAATAGAGTTCCATAGTGTCTAATCTCTCTCTCTCATGTGAAAGCATAAATGGAGACTTAGGATTGCCGTAAAATCCCGCGGTTTAACCCATCCCGCTTTCGACCCGTCCCATTTTGAGCCCATCCCGCTTTGAACCCGTTCCACTTTGAGCCCGTCCCGCGAAGCCCGCAATTTTGTGGGCTTGTCAAATGGAGGCCCAATCCCGTCCTGCAACAAGTCTTTATGGGCCAGGTCCTTGATTGCCATCCCTAATCCAATTACACTTGCATACTTGTCAAACATCGATGACGCTAAGATATCGTTATCATATCAATAAAAAAGATTGGGAGCCACTAGTCCAACATAATAAAGCACTTCGCTTTTTTGTTTTTGTACCATGCATATGTTATGGTCCCTAAGTAATTGAACTTTGTGGGTATACTTTTATGATCACGTTTTCTAGTTAGTTACAAACATGTCATAATGAAAATTTATACTAACTTTACTATCTGCAGGTGCGGGAGTATTCGGACACCTGTCGGACTCGAAGCTAGGAAGAAAAGGCTCACTAACAGTTGTCTGCATCATCAACGCAATCTTTGGTATCGCGACCGCTTTCTCCCCAAGCTACTGGGTCTACGTGGCTCTCCGATTCTTAACCGGTTTCAGCACCGGTGGTGTCGGTCTAACCGCTTTTGTACTAGCCACAGAACCGGTAGGACCAAGCAAACGCGGTGTAGCCGGCATGTCAACGTTCTACTTCTTCTCCGCCGGCATTGCGCTTCTCTCCGGCATTGCCTACGTTTTCAGGTCGTGGAGAGAGCTTTTTATAGTGTCTTCGTTACCGTCTCTCTTCTTCCTACTCATCGTCATCCCGTTTATCTCCGAGTCCCCGAGATGGTATCTCGTTAGAGGCAGAGTAGACGAGGCTATGGAGCTGATGCATACAATCGCCAAAACTAACGGCCGACACATTCCAGCTGGTGTCACTCTAGCTCTAGATGACGAGGAAGGTAACGATGGCCAGAGGGATGATAACGTGGTCGAAGGATCGCTTAAAGACGTTTTACAATCTCCTCTTACGCGGATACGACTTATCTTAGCCATTGCGATAAGCTTCACGGTCTCTATTGTATACTACGGACTAAGCCTCAACGTAGGCAACCTCAAGACCAATCTCTACCTCAACGTCTTCCTCAACGCCGTCACGGAGATGCCAGCGTTCGCTATTACAGCTGTTTTGTTAGACCGGTACGGGAGGAAACCGTTAACCATTGGGACACAGTGGTTCAGCTGCGTGTTCTGCATCGCCGGTTTCGTTGTAGGAGGTGTCGGTCCGTGGAAAACGGTTAGGATGGTTTCAGGTGTTTTGGGGATTTTTGGAATGGCTGGAACGTACAATCTTCTGTTTATATATATAGCTGAGCTGTTTCCTACGGTGGTGAGGAACGCTGCGTTGGGTTGCGCGACTCAAGCGGCTCAAATGGGAGCGATTCTTGCACCGTTTGTGGTGGTTTTAGGAGAGGGTTTACCGTTTGGTGTTTTTGCGGTTTGCGGGTTAGTGGGAGGTGGGCTTGCGTTTTACTTGCCGGAGACGTTGAACAAGCCCATGTATGATACAATGTTTGGGATGCATGAGGCTGAAAGTAACAGAGGAAGAGATCAAGTGTGTTAAAAAGAAGAAAAAATATTAGATATGGAGGAGACATGGAGATCCCTAGGGGCAAAAGAATAACGGGTTTTGTTTGTAGTTCATGTGTTCAAGTGTTGTGATTTTGCTTGCAAGTCTTTGCTTTTAAAGGTGAAGAGCTTTTACAAAATTAGTGATGATTTTGTTACCCATTAATGTGTTAGGAATTAATATTAAGATTTTTTTTAAAACACCTAAAAATGTAAACCCTCAATTATAATATTGATATTTTAGTATAATTTATTTATGTTATTAAATGTTGTTAAAAAGTGATTGAACCTATAAATAGATTAATGACACCAAAAGTTCTCATAAATTTCTTATGTTATATCAAGTGATTTACTCTTCAGAAAATTCTCAATGAAATTGCTCAAATGATAGAGCAATTCCATGGATCAAAATATTCCAAAGGTATCGTTAATTTAAGTATTTTAACATATTTATTTATGTAATTATTATTTTCTTTTGAAATATAACAATTATTAGAAATAATACAAGAGTATCTAACAAAAGATAACAAGGGGAGACTATTGTATTTCTAAAAAAACTTATTCTAATAAGTATATATGAGCAATGGACTTCAAACAGGTTCTATAATCTTTATTACCGAATTTTAATTCGCGAAGCTATTTTTGATTAATATTTTTTTTAAAAAAAATTGTATAAAGTTAACTGTTTTGATTAGAGAGAACATATTTTGAAAGTTTACTCCTAAAATATTTTGCAAAATGAGAATGTGTAAACAATTTAATTTGTTTTTTCTGAATTTTGCTAAATATGTTAAATATTGTTGGTAATGAGAAATATTGTACATAAGTTAGACAATTTACGGAAAAGTAACCAACTGAAACAATTAATAATTGTTTCGGTATAAATTGTATATGTATTAATTACTGTTTAAAAGTCTAAAACTAATATTTTAGAATACACAACTATAAAATAAAATATAGTCTGCATACAAATAATAATTTAAAGTGTACATAAACGGTAAGAATAATAAAATCTAGCTGCATAATTTATTGCATATTAAAATATATTAGTTTTTGATCCGTGCGGATGTATGTTCATGTTTTCAACATTTAACTATATCATAAACATAATTTTTTATGTACTAGTTATACATCTACAATTTTTGACAAAGTTGTGTACTTTGATCGTCGACACAATCTTACTTGTAGAATAAAAGTGAAGACAATTTTTATTTTTTTTTTGTCAGCAAGTGAAAGACAAATTAATACCTGGAAAAATGATTTAGATTTCCAACTGCATTCTGCATGGACCTGATCAATCTTCCTACTCCAACTTAAAGGAAAGTATTAGGGGCTGTTCGTTTCTCCACATAGATGAGACATCTAGATGGAGATGAAAGTTTTGTTATTTTATACATTAAAAGTATAATTCATCTGAATAATTCATATGGAAAATTAAAAATTTAGGTTTAATTTTGAAGATCAACCGGCTGATTTAAATTGGATCATCGGGACAGAGATGGTTTTGTCAAAATAGTATAATGTCTATTATATCTCTATAATATTGGGAAAAATGTCATTTAAGGGGTTGACTGGTTTTTCTGCTACCATCTGCAAACGCAGCTTTTGCGGTTGATGCGGTTGATAGCGGTTTGACAGTGTTTCAAAACAATCATACAAACCGCTTCAAACCGTTCTGAACCTCTCTTTAAATCAAAGCTGGTTCCAGTTAGCGTTTGCGCTTGCGGTTGGATAAATAAATATAAAATTATTTTTAAAAATATTATAAAATTTTAAACTAAAATTAAAAAAATCAAAAATGGTAATATTATAAATAAAATATACACACATTTTATATATTAATTTAAATTCACAAACAATATCATAATTTTTTTATAAAAAATTTAAACTAACTATTCATTAGAGTTTTTTTTTAAAATTACAAATATAAAGATATACACATATAAATTGAAACAAAACATTATTTTTAAAAATTTAATATAAATTCTCAAAAATTATTAAAATTATAACTTTCAGCTAAATAAAAAAATAAACAAAATAATATTATTAATCATATTATATTAATAATTATTATATTTTATCACAATAATATATTTTTATATTTTTATAATGTTATAACATGTTTATATTTGTAATTTATTATTAAACCGTTGTAATATCTCATAATCAACTAGTTACGAATATCTCACAAACGCAACAATTTTCAAACATTGTGGCAGTCAAACAAAACGTTAAATAATGCTTGAAACCGCAACCACATTCATCCGCAAACTCTCGCAACCAAAACCGTAACTGCAATCGCTGTGTTTGGACCAGTCAGACCCTAAGTCTAGATTAACTTTTTTTTTTAAGTCTAGATTAACTAACCTTAAAATATAAATGTTTATTTATCTTTTTTAAACTAAAGGTAAATGTGATTAAATTAAACATGAAAAATTTTCATGATACTAAAAATGGTAATTTATGCAATTTTCAAGACAGATACAACAAATGTTAATGTCAAAGCTTCGTTTCAAAATTTCGTTTGATAAATTGATCATTTATGCAAGAAAAAAAACAAAAAAAAAACAAAGAATATCCATTTGGTCTCTTTTTATATTAATCCAAAAAGTCTTCGGATTATTTTATTTGACTTCTTACATGCATTATTCAGTTTAGGCTTTTAACCATATTGTTGTAAAAAAAAATGCATTATTCAGTTTTTTTTTCTTTATTATTTGTAAAAGCAAGCTCATCATGTGTCTCACTGTCCTACTAATAAGTCGTCTCTTATAGTCATCCTGAAAATCAGACCAAAAAATCTATAAGAAAAGACAGAACAACATCTTCGTCTTCAATCTTCAAACAACCAAAAATATATATCAAAATCTTGAAAAAGATGTTACCTCTAGAATACGAACGAGAAATGAAACGTGAACCAACTAGCTGCTTGATTAGCATAGTCTTCGCAGCTGCATTCACCTCCCTCATGATATGGATAGGTCTCCGTCGAATGCGTCCCTACGACCCAAGCTGCTCTATCGAATACTTTTACGTTCCAGCCCTCAACAAAACCCTAAACTCACGACTCAATACCACTCTAAACTTCATGGTTCGTCTCAATAATCCAAACAGTGACCAAGGGATATACTACGACGATGTCCACCTTTCCTTCTCAAACACTACTAATTCTTCAATTGCTAACTACACAGTGCCAAGATTCTACCAAGGACACAAGAAAAAAGCCAAGAAGTGGGGTCAGGTTCTGCCTTTAAACAACCAGACGGTTTTAGGAGCGGTTTTGCCTAATGGATCGGTGGTTTTCAGATTGGATTTGAAGACGCAAGTGAGGTTCAAGGTTGCGTTTTGGAAAACCAAGAGGTATGGGATCGATGTGGGTGGGGTTGTTGAAGTCAACGGAGATGGAGTTAAAGCTAATAAGAAAGGAATTAAAATGCAAAAATCTGATGCTTCTGATTCACTAAAATGCTATCTTCCCGTTTGTGTTTTGATGAATCTGTTTGTTGTCTTCTCGATTTGTTAAACTGATAATAATTTTGAAATTCCTTTTGCTTTTGTGTTTTGAGATTTTATTGACTTTTTCATGATTTTATTTGTTGTTGTTGATATTATTGTAGAGGAAAAATATGGATATACTATCATTTCTGTTTTTTTATCAGAGATTCTCGTGGAGTGGTGAAGCAGCATAGCCGTATGTCTTTGGTTGATATCAAGTCGGAATTGGATGCAAAAAGTCAGGTTCTGATGTGGGCTCTTGATAGTCTGCTCAGCTTGAAGTATCGCAAGGTTCTTTTTGTTTCTGCATTCCAGGATTTGTGTGAAGCTGTTACAAAACCTAGACAGTGGTCTGCTGTTCAGTTTGAAGCGGAAGGGATCAGAGCAAAACTTGGAGATTTTGCCGATTGGGAGTTGAGGGTTGTTCCGGTCTTATCTATTAGATGTGCCTATTTTATTGCCCAGAGTGTGATAACTCTGGGGTTTACGCAGTCCTACGTGGCGGCAGGTCACCCTCGGTGGTTGGACCCCTTTTTTGTCAATGAAATAGTGGCATCTTCTTCCTAGACAGTTCTTGGATCTGGCATTCTCTTATGGCTCTTGTGACTTCGGATGTTTTTGGGATTTGGTTGTTTGTAGATCCGGTCTGTGGTTGTGGGGTAATATTTTTTGGAATAGGCGGGATGGCCTAGTCTTATGTAGGTTCGAAAGTGTTGGCTTTGTTGTAACCGAACTTTAAACCGGTAAATATAACTTCAATTTGGGGAAAAAAAGACTGGATGTTTTAGAAAACTATTATTTCATAAAAAGTAAATTTATAATTTCTATAATTTTAAATAGTTAATAATGATAGATTGGATGTTTCAATAAAATTAATTGTTTACAGAGTAAGAAATCAGGAAGATTCTTTTCAAAATGGCAAGCAACAAAGTCCCATGGCCACACGGATATTCTTGTGAGTTTTATTGTGCTGCTTGGCCAGTTATAAGTGCAGATTTTTAGCTGCAGTTAAGTCTTTAATTTGAAAAAGGTTTCTTGCCAAAGAGAATTAACTCCACGATATTAGGCTTAATTCCAAAGACAGATGAGGCCAAGCAAATCCATGATTATAGACCAATCTCTTGTTGTAACGTTCTCTATAAGATATATAGAAGTTCCTGGCGTTGAAAAAGAGTCTACCTAAATTCACCTCTTAGTCAGCTTTTGTGATGGAGCGTTTTGCTAATGGAAAATGTCCTAATTGCTTCTGAACTAGTGAAAAACTATCACTACAAGAAAATGTCACATTTATAGCTTACGAAAACGCTATTACAGGATAGCATAGTTTTATGGTGAACGCTGTGTCTGCCCCCACAATCTTTTCTTTAGCCCTTTATATAGCTTTTTTGTGTATGCTATGTTGAAGTATTAGTTCAATTATGTTTACTTAGTTTTGCAATCTATACTTTTATTTATGAAGTGATTTTGCTGATTTATCACATTCTCCGTGATTTTAAGTAATTTTACTTATTTGTCATATTTTATTAGTTTTTGGCTTGAATCATTAATTTACTAATGTAAATAATATAATTATTTCTAATTTTCTAATTGAAATTAGAATTAAAATTATTTTGACTTTCACAAGTCATGACCAATTTTTATTTTCATGTGATGTAAGAGGTTTTGAACTCTATAGTTTCACTTTTTTTTCTTTCATTCCAAGTTATATCGGTTATAATTTTTCTTTCATCCTCTAGGTATAGTGTTTCCTGGTTGTTTCAATTGTTTTCGTTCTCTTCATCACTTTTATGTTGATGTGAATATTCTCTTTTCAGTGGTTCAATCATTTTGTGCAGATCAAACAATATTGTTTTTTTATCAAATAACATTATTGGTTGGAGTTGTTTGCATGAAAGGCTATATCAAAAACATCAAAGCTTGATTCTCTCTTTAGCTCTAGAACTTTTCGGGTTCTTTACATTTATATTTATGTACTTTTGATATTGTTTTTTTTGTTTAGATGTTGAATTCATGTTTTTCTTTCTATTCGCTGAGCTTAATCAGATATATAGATGTGAATAATTGTAATTCATTTTTGGTTTATGATTTTTAAAAAGAATATTAACTATTTAAATAAGAAAGTTGATTTTTCATAAAAAATATTTGAAATAATTATTTTGCAAATCTTTTTTGATTCGGATTTGAAGAAAAGAAAACTACTATTAAACACTTTTTTTTTTACAATTTTCTTATGTTTAAAAATATAAAAAAGGACAATTACTATCAAATATTCTTTTACAGTTATATTTTCTTTTGAAATTTAGAAAACGAAAAATTAGTATTAGATAAATTATATGACTAATATGTTTTTGTTTAATTTTTTTAAAATAAAAATAGAGAAAGCACTACTAAATAATTTCTTTACAAAAATGTTTTTATCATCTTATTATATACTTTATTAATCATAAGATATTTTAACACATGTCAAAATTTTAAAAGAAAAATTACTATCAAGTTATCTTTTACAATTATCTTTTCTTTAGGATTATAGAAAAAGAAATTTAGTATTAACTAAATTATTTTACAAACCTTTTTTCTTTAGGATTATTAAAAAGGAAATTTTCTCAAAATTCACTATTAAATAATTCTCGAAATTAATTTTTACTAATAAATAATCTTTATTTTTTTTATTTTAAATTCCTAAACAAAAGATAATTACAAAAGATTATTTGATCGTATTTTTTCTTTAAAACAATTATAATTATTATCTAAAAACGAATTTTCAAAAAGTAAATTTCAAAGTTTTAATAGTAAAAGAGTAACTTTAATTTAAAAATATTTAACAGAATTTTTTAGAAATTTTAATTTTTAAAAATCTTGACAAAAGATTTGAAAAATAATTTGTAAATATTTTAAATATCTTATCATATAGATTGTTTTTAATAAGATCTTATTTGGAAAATTACTATTATGTTTTGTAGTTATCTTTTTTATATGATTTTTAAAATTGAAAATTTCTATTAGATAATAATAATTATTATTCTTAACAAAATTTAATTTTGTTATTATCTTAGTATATATATATATATTTATATTTAACTATAAGATATACTCACACATGTCACAATCTTAAATATATATATTTGCCATGTGTCGCAATCATATTAATTACTAATTTTGAAGAACCAAGCTTTATATAATAAAATAAGAATATTATTGTGTTATATTTAATATGAGAATACAAGAAACATATATATAGTAATAACATTAAAATAATGTTAACACTAGATAATGCTAACTTTCCTAAACACTTAATAAAAATATGGTAAAAATATTTTGAGATTAACTTGTAGTCTTTCTTTTTTAGTCTTGAGAGTTTTCATAGATTTCACGGTCTTGGTCCGTAAGATATATATCTTCCGGCCCAACATATCTATCTAACATATCTCTAATAGATGATCCATCAGGTATTCTCCTAGACAAACAATACAATACTGGTCAAGGCAAGAAGTCATCTCTTTGGGAGTACTGCGTTTACTTCCGTGAATCCTGATAATGTGATCTGGCAGTTTATCTAGTAGCCTGGGGTATTATCTTTGCATGTAAGAAATGAATATGTTTTATATGATATTCACATTTTGGCAAAAAAAAAAAGAAATGAATATGTTAAGAGAAAAAGCAGATATAAGAAGGATAGTTGTGTAAAAGTATATCACGAGAAGGAGTTTCATATGCCTTACATGATCCTTTTCCGTTGTAGAAAAAGTAGAAACCAACTTATACAGCAACCAGAAATACAAACAATTGAGTCAATAAACCAAGGAATTAAGGAAGAAGCTTGGCACCCGCATGAGCACAAAGAAAGGTGCATGAACACACTTGTTGAAGACTAATTTTTCTGCCTGAAATATATTCTCTTTGATGTTAGAGGTGTGTCACTTGGAAATTGGAGGCACCTTGTTTCTGCAAGAGAGTTGAACATATATTGAAGCAAGTTCTTTGCCTCTCCGACTGAACGTAACTAGTTCGAGCGGCCACGGTTTGTAAAAGCACGTTCCTGTTCTTCTGCCTTAGAGAGTTGTGAGGCCATGGCTACTAGAGAATTTGCAGATATGCCGAGCTGTTCTCAAGTGAAGATGTTCGAGGAATCCTTGCATTAGGTGACAACGATGATGCCCTGAGAAGAAAAACTTGTAAAATATGGTCAATGGCAAAATTAGAAACCGAATGAAAAAATTCATGAGTACCTAGCAAAGTCGACATTAGACTATATAGTGATGCGGTGTTAACGGAGGAATTAAGAAAACGGATTTGAGAGAGTGATCCTTACAAACTTTATTATGGAGGAGGGAGGTAGTGAAAGGTGGAGAAGACGAAAGTTTTATAACATACAAACATTTGGATTGTAAGAGGAGGCACGTGAGAAGAAGACATATGACTGATGTGAAAACTTTATGGAATGTCAACTCGTGATAGATTGAATTAATTAGCGGACGTGTACAACTTCACTGCTTTAGCTCAAATTTTTAATATTGGATCTCTCATTTTTTTTTTTAAACTTTGTTTTATTTTATTCTAATTTAGAAAAATGAAATAGCTTTTCATTTTGGAACTCAGAAGGAATTTCCTTAGAAAAAAACGGTTCCCATTTTAGGCCATGCCAAACCATGCACTGGAACTGCTATTTACTATCAAAGCCTATAAACTGATCTATCTAGTGTGTTATAATTTAAAATATAAATATATCCTGGTGAAGCAACTAACAACAGGTTCCATGGCCCAATGGATAAGGCGCTGGTCTACGAAACCAGAGATTGTGAGTTCGATCCTCACTGGAATCGATATTTTTGAATTTCTTACGACCGACCAAAAAAACACTTTTTTTTTTGTTTGGCCTGTCAGATTCGGAAAGAAGAGAGAGAGCGGCGTGAAACAAAGGCGCAGCCGCAAGTAAACAGAGACAGAGTCAGAAATTTCCTCTTTTACGAACAGAGCGAAAAAACATACAAACAAACAGAGATTCGATTCGATTCGATTCGAATCTCTCTTATTATTATTAACACCAATTTTCCTCCTCCTTATCACACAAACACAGAGAGAGAGAGAGAGAGAGGTTCTGTTTATTATGAAAAGAGGATACTCCCAATCTCCTTCAAGCTCTACTCCTCCTCCTTCTTCCAGATTCAAATCAAACCCCGAAGGTATCCTCCTCCTTTTCGAGAACAACTTGATTCTTCGTTTTCTTGTTGATTCGATTTTTGAGTTAATACTGTTTATTTAAGACTTTGTTTTGTGTGTTTGCTGTCTTGTTTATGTTCTTGTGATTTTGCTGCTTACAGCAAATAGTTGTAAAGCTTAATGCTCTAAGATTCGTTTCGGTTTTGGTTTGAGATGATCAGGTGATTCTCAGTTTCTGGAAGATGATTCCACAAAGAACTTTGCACGCAAAGTAGCTGATCATTACAGTCGAAGAACAAACCAAACTCTGGAAGAGAGAGAAGCTAGTCCCATCATTCATCTCAAGAAACTCAACAATTGGGTTGGTGCTTAATCCACAACATCTTCATTCTCTCATCCAAACTTCTTACTTGTTGTGTGTGTTTTAAAGATATTTGATTTTTTTTGCTTCTTCTTGCAAAAACAGATCAAAAGTGTGTTGATCCAGCTCTATGCTCGTCCTGACGACGCTGTTCTAGACCTCGCCTGTGGGAAGGTTATTGTCTTTTATTTGTTCATGTCAGTGGTTTATGTTTCTTAAAGACTTGACTGATTTGCAAATGTATTTGCTGTTAACTGTCTACCAGGGTGGTGATTTGATCAAGTGGGACAAGGCAAGGATTGGTTACTATGTTGGTATCGATATAGCTGAAGGCTCGGTAAGTGACCCCCGCTGAATCTCTTTTATTTGTTTTTTTCTTCTTCTGCTTTATCTTGATCTCTATACATATGGTGTCATGCTTTTATCTCTTCTGCATTATCTAGATTGAAGATTGTCGGACGCGTTATAATGGTGACGCAGACCATCACCAACGTCGTAAGAAGTTCAGCTTTCCCTCCCGTTTATTATGTGGCGATTGTTTTGAGGTATAAGCTGCTCCTTGAGTAGTAGTTTAAGACACAGATACTATCAGATGCAGATGTAACTGCTAACTCAAAAACTCAATGGTTTCAGGTAGAACTAGACAAGATTCTTGAAGAGGATGCCCCTTTTGATATCTGCAGTTGTCAGGTTCCTTTTTTTGTGTTTCAGTTCTACTTGTTTCCTCAAGATTAAGTATACGTTTCACTTCACAGAACATATTTGGTTACACTGGTCATGGACTCTACTAGTTATTCCGATTGATACATCTAAGTTTGTTTTATGCGAGTAGTGTTATACGTGAAATGTGGTTAATGGTGTGGTTGAAGATTCTAAATATGCCAAGCCATTGTTTGATAACTGTAGTTTGCTATGCATTACTCCTGGACTACTGAGGCACGTGCACGACGAGCTTTGGCGAATGTCTCAGCTCTTCTTCGTCCCGGTGGCGTTTTTATAGGAACAATGCCAGATGCCAATGTTATTATCAAAAAACTCAGAGAAGGTTCTTTGTCTTTTCTCGCCTTTCTCTTTCACTTGATTCTTGGTTTTGGCAAAAAACTAAATTGGGTTCTTTGTGTTGTCTGAATACGCAGCTGAAGGTTTGGAGATTGGTAATAGTGTATACTGGATTCGTTTTGGTGAAGAGCATTCCCAAAAGGTGATACTCGTTTCGTCACTTGAGTACTAAAACCACCCTTGTTAGCTTTCTCTTCTTAAACTGTCGTGTCTAGCAGACAGTTTCCTCTTCTCCTATTCTAATGATGATTCTCGTTGTATGCTTTCAGAAGTTCAAATCTAGCAGCCCTTTTGGTATTGAATACGTATTTCATCTTGAGGTACTTCAATTTTTCTCCACCCTTCCCTTAGTAGTTTACCAAAGGTTATACACATTAGAGGTTATCATGGAAATTTTGGTTGGTAGGATGCTGTTGATTGTCCGGAATGGATTGTGCCCTTTAACGTCTTCAAGTCTTTAGCCGAAGAGGTAATCATTTTCATCCTCTTGTTGTTTCAATTCATAGGCTTAGCTTAGAAACTTTTTTTTTTTTACATTAACACTTTTGAACAGTATGATTTAGAGTTGGTGTTTGTGAAGAACTCACACGAGTTTGTCCATGAGTATATGAAGAAACCTGAGTTTGTAGAACTCATGAGAAGGCTCGGTGCTCTGGGTGATGGTAACCAAGATCAGAGTAAGTCTTTGTTTGGATCATATGACCCGTTTTGTTTCTCTGTTGAAACATAAACTCTCTTTGGACCAACTTGTTTCTTTCAGGCACATTATCAGCAGATGAATGGGAAGCTGCATATCTATACCTCTCTTTTGTCCTAAGAAAGGTTTGTCTTCTTTTCTTTCTTCGTGTCTTTTGGCTTTCACTTCGTTTTGTAAAATGATTCAGGTTATTTTATTAATTAATAGAGAGGAGAATCTGATGGAGCTCAAAGGAGAGGAGGGAGGAGGAAGAATGGCAAAATGAACTTATCGAAAGACGATGTTTTGTATATCGACAACTGAAGTGTAAAAGAGTTGTAACTTTACACACTGAAGAGAGAGTGTCCGAAGACTTATGTTTTGTTCTCACTTATGTTCTTTCTTGGCCATTTACATTTGAGAGATTGGTTTATGTATTTTAGAAAATCTGATCCCTTCACATAAAATGATGAGAAGAAGTTTAAATAATAAGAGTAGTCTTTGAACACTTGCGTTTTTACTTTTAAGAAGACGAGACGACAATATTCTTGTTTTGTATTATGATGAGTTAGCAGACTATTTCGTCTGACGGGGTCCACGGCTTTTTATTTGTATTGAGAAAACTGGGAAATATTCAAGATTCGAACTGTCTGATTGATCCTGTTATTTTCAAACATCTTGACGGCCATCCGATTCAGACAAAGCCTTCCAATTTTTTGTCGGCAATTCCGAAGTTTATAACCACGTTTTACATAACGAGTTTGTGTTATTTTTGTTTGTTTCTTCAGAAAAAAAAAATACAATTGACTTTAGTCGGTTTAGAGAAATTACCTAAATAAATACACATCTCCACCTAAAGAACTAACTTATATTACAATTTTTTTACAAGCACGTAATTATATTAATAGAAAAAACTTTCCTGTATGTAAATTGATATTTATGTTTTTTTTATTTATTTAAGGCTTAAATTTGTATTTATGTTCCATTAGAGTAATTCGTAAACTTCAACTAATATGAAAATGGTTGCTTTCTCTCATACAAAAAATACTTCTGTCGGTTTGAAGAAATTATACAAGAACCTAAATAAAAATACTTCTGAAAACTAACTTTATTATGATATGTTTATTTATTTCAAGTAGATGGCTTCATGTGCCATGCACAGAAAAAAATAACTTTTCAAAACTATTTTATTTAAAACTATTTTATTTAAAAACAAAAAATATATTTTCACTGCATTTAGTTAAGTTAATTAATTTAGTATTATAAACTAATAATTTGTAGTTTTTATTTAGTTTAATTTTTTAATTTATTTAAATTAGTCTAATTTGATAAAAATTGAAATAATAAATTTATATTATTTGTTTCTTTTAATTTAATGAATTTTACTTTTTTCGTTTTATTTAAAATTTTAACTATTAAATATATATTAAATCTACTGAATCGAATGTTAATCACTCAATGAAATAAATTTATCCCGGCTATATTTAGATACATTCAGTAATTTAGAAACTTGATTATGCTTATCTTTACATTGAATAATAAACTTAAATATAGCTTACTTATTTAACTAGCCACAAAAAGTATAATATTATATTTTTTATTTTTGATATGATTATATAAAGATTATTAAATATCTAAAAAATATTGTCAAAATGTAAATACAATAATAAATTGACCAATTTTACAACATCATATAATACCTTCTGAAAGTAATATTATATCATTTATAAAGAATATGGGAATGACATTTATAAAAGCAATAGTATATTCTTTGAAATATATATTGGAAAATATATAATTTTGGAAACATGAAGCACATATTATTTTGCAATAAAGTTTATTTGCAGATTTTAAAATATTATAAATGCTACTAGTATAAAATACAAATTTATTTGCATATGATAATTTAATATTATGGTATTTATGCCATAACTATAGTATAACATATATACTATATTTTGAAGAAAAAAATAAAAACATAAATAGTATATAGAAAATTTAATCATGAAATTATAAGAATGAAATATCTTCTTACAGTTTTACTACATATTGTTGATTTCGTATTATAAAAACTTGAAAAATATATAATACTAATAAAATAAATGAATATTTTAATTTATTTTTATTAACTTGCTTAGTGTGTAAGTTTATAATAGTTTTATATAAGATTTAAATTAGAGAAGTACTCTAGGATAGCTTTAAATTTTTTTGTTCACAAATATAGTCTATAAAGATCAAAATGTTTCATTAAAGCGGTAAATATACATTTATATCTCTAAGATTAACTAATCTAGACCTTGGGATTTAGAGTTAATGGGTGTAGTTTATGATTGAGGTTTAAAATTATATAAAATAAATATTAAAAGTTTTAAAATATTTTTTCTAGAAATAGTCTCAAAAGCATTTTCGAATTCAAAAATAATTTTAAAAACAAATTTCGAAAAAGTTCGTAGAAATAAAAATTATAAAAAGTTCAAATTTGAAAACATATAATTCTAAACTACAATAAATGGGTTAACCGAACCCGAATTGAACCCATAAAGATTCGAACCTGAATTCCGAATCGAAATTTAGAAATATCCGAATAGGGATGAAATATTTGATCCGAAAACCCGAAACTCAAATAGATCCGAACCGAAACCCCGACGTCCACCTCTAGTATATGTTTCAATATTTGTACAGACGACATTATTTGTCTTGTATCAGTCTCATTAACAACATTGTTTATCATGTTGCAAGCATCCTCTCTAACCGTAGGCAAACTATATATGCTTTAATAATCTTATAGGTTAATCATTATGTGATAATCCAAAACACAAAGTCCAATAATTAATGTTAAAGAAACAAACGTTACTTTCTCTTTAAGATTATTCAATTAAGTATAATAAGTAAGTTTAGTCTCAAGAATATAATCAATCATGGCAGATCGAGAAAAGCAGAACAAAAAGTCTCTCCATTATTTGTTCTCTTCGTATAGTTATCATCAATCCTTTTTCCCTTTTGGAGTAAATAAATGTTTTTTGTTTGTTTGTCAATAAAATATTTTACTTAAATTCATTATATTTTATGATGCAAAAATGAGGTATTGCTATCATCCGATCACGACAACTTAATTTGATCTATCTTATGCAGTGCTCATACATCTTGTTCACATATTGATGACGATTATTCTCGTACCTTTTTGATATACAAATATTAATATATAAGCATCAATACACTACTAAATTATATTATGTTTTTGCAACTTGAAATTATGAATGATATCATCAAAGAATAGTTTAATGCTCTAAGTTTTAGTCTAGATATTAGAAGTTGGTTTATCGTCACAAATGATATTTCTGCTAGTTAAAATTGCAATCATGTCTAGGATCTCGTGGTCAAATGATAAAGAAGAGGGTTTGAAACGCTAATACATTTTAGATTTGATGCAGTTGTTATGTAAAATTAAATCATATTATTTTGGATATCAACACAAATATGGATCAATGTTTTTTTTTTGCTAAAATATGGATCAATGTTTACGATATATCTGCATATTTAAAGAGAAAATCTATTTGTAAGCTATACCTTTTTTTGAAAATTAGTCTGAATTTTTTCATAAATTCGGAATACCTCCGGATATCAAAAACAAAAATGTTTGCAATCATGTAAATTTCACTGGACGTTATATATTCAGCTACATCAACAGTTTTATATCTTAACTGGTAGTAATATAGCTTTTTAACCTATACTAGTCTAGCTCAACGATATTGAAACTTAGCAGCGGCTTTTTTTAAAAGTAACTAATATTGATAAATGTGTATGTATATACATACCCGTTATTGTATACTATATGTTAGATGTTTAGATATTACACAAAAACTAATCTAATTTGGAAAATATGGTTTTGAAAGATTTATTCCATATTGGTACCTACCTTTTTGTAAATAGTGGTTTGAATGAGGATGAGCCCAAACAATAAAGAGATCGGTAGAATGTTCGGAGAGAGGTGTCCCGAATGGTTGTCCATATCACTTCTATGATGTTTTGTTGTCAATCTTATATTGTTGTTTTATTGATAAGATGAATTCTTAAAAAAAAATTGAAAGCACTAGTGAAAGAAATAAGTAAATTAATATGTCAACACTCCTATTAAAGATATGGTATTACATTTTTATTTCTTTGTTGACTTGTAAGTTCCTCAAGCTTTGATTTTTCTAAAGACCACTTTAAGTTTCATTTTTCCACATTCATCCATTACATAGTTTTACCCGAAATTTCTTAGAAGTAACCCACCCTTATTAATTTACGAGTCATTGCAAATAACGTCTCACTAGTTAAATACAGTTTTTACGATTGATGATGATTATTGACGTTTTATAATAATCACAAAAAATACTATGTCATTGCAGATCGTTTCGAACCTCTTAAAATAAAGAGTTGATTATCACTAATGTTTGTGACTTCAGATTGTTGCGCTTAAATAAATAAATATAAAAGTAATTTTCAAAAATATTTTTCAGATTGAAATATTATAGATAAAATATATATTTTAATTTAAATTCACAAATAGTATCATAATTTATATTTAGAAAAATTTAAATCAAGAATATTCACTATATTTTTAAAAAGTAATATATACATATATAAATGAAACAAAATATTTTCTAAAATGTTCTAATATAAATCTTTAAAAATATTTTATTGAAATTACTATTTTCATCTAGACTAAAATAAATAAATGTAGTACTGTTATTAATTATATTATATTAATAATTATTATATTTTATCTTGATAGTATGTTCTTGATATTTTTATATTTTATAATGCGTTAATATTGGTAGTCAAATATTAAACTATCATAACATCTCATAATCAATCAGTCATAAGATCCCTCAAACTCATCAGTTTTAACCATTGTATCAGTCTTACAAATCGCTTAATAACATTAGAAACTACAACTATCCACGTCCGTAAACTTCCACAACTAGGGGTGGGCGTTCGGGTTACCCATTCGGTATTTTTTAAGGTCTATTTGGATTTCAAGTTTTTGGGGCCAAAGATTTCAGTTTCATTTGGATATTTAAAATTTTGAATCGGGTTTGGTTTGGATCTTTGCGGATTCGGTTCAGGTTCGGATTATCCATTTAAATTATTTTTAAATTTTAAAAATTCATTATATATTTTAAATTTCTCAAAATCTATAGAAAATAATATATTACATATAAATTTGAATAACATATGTCAAAATACCTAAAATTAACATAGGAATTGGTTTGGTTTGAATATTTGGATAGATAATCAATAGATATTACTTAAAAGTGTCTTATATATTTTACATGTATTCAATATACATTAAATCTAAAAATAGTTAATATATTTAGATATATCAATTTCGGATACATTCGGGTATTCTAAATACTTCGGTTCGGGTTTGATTCTCTAAATACCAAATTTTTAACTTGTTCGGATATTTAATCAATTTCTGTTTGGATTCAGTACTATTTTTTTGGATTTGGTTCGGTTCGGTTCTTTGTAGGGGTGGGCATTTCGGTTTAGTTTCGGGTTCGGTTTGGGTTCGGTTTGGTTTGGGTAATTTGGGTTTTATAAAATTCAAACCAATTAAAACCAAAGTAGCTTTGGTTTGGGTTCGGTTTGGATTTAATTCGGTTCGATTCAGTTCGGTTTGGTTTAGATTTAGTTCAGTTTACATTATTAGGGTCTAGTTTGGTTCGGTGTAGTTCGGGTTGGTTATAAAATATGAAGGCATCAGTTTTATACTTTTAATAAAAAATAATCAACTCATAAACGATAGAGTGAGAATATAAAAACTTATGCTACATGATTTAATATATAATAGTATTATTTGAATCGTATTTATATATATTTTTTTTAAAGATATGGAAAGTTATGAAAAATAAAAAACGAAACTTTAACTAAAATATACAATATGTTAATAGATATATATATATATATATATCATATGTATTTTTACTATACATATATTAGATTATCGGTTTGGTTCGGTTTGGTTCGGTTTAAACCCAAACCAAACCAAACCTTTCGGGTTGAGTAAAACATGAACCAACTGGATTATATAAAGAGCACGGTTTGGTTTGGTTTGGTTGCTTTGGTTCGGTTCGGTTTGAGTTTTCTGCCCACCCCTAGATTAGAAATATATATAATAGTATTATTTGAATCATATTTGGAATTTTTTAAAAAATATATGGAAGTTAAGAAAGATGGAAAATTAACTTTAACTAAAATTTACAATATAATATATATATATATATATAATATTGGATTATCGGTTTGGTTCGGTTTAAACCCAAACCAAACCAAACCGTTCGGGTTGAATAAAACATGAACCAATCGGGTTACATAAAGAGCACGGTTTGGTTTAGTTCGGTTTAACTTCGGTTTGGTTGGTTCGGTTCGGTTCGGTTTGGGTTTTTTGCCCACCCCTAGTTCTTTGGATTCAAGTTTTTTACCCATTCCTACCCACAATATCTGCGTTTTAACAATTCAGGCCCTAAGATATTTATTTTATTTACCAAAAATAACATTTAAGATATTTTTAAAATACATCAGAATATATATAAATATTTGTTTTTATTGATTTATATCTCGTATATTACATCTAATCTATTAATTTAAAATTCTAATTTTATCTACTGTTGAAAAGTTATAGAAATACCACTCAATTAATTATTTAATATGATCTATTTAAACTAAATCATGATAATCAATAGAAACATTAATAATAATCAATTTTAATAATAAATTTTAGTTTACTTTTAGTTGCAACAAAGTATGTTGAGAAAAATCTAACAAAATCATACCAAACATTTTGAATATTTTTTATAAAATAATTCATTAATTAATTTGTAATAATAATAATTATAATTAATTTTAGTTAAAGTTTTCTTATAAAAAATCTAATATATTAATTTATAGTCATATTTTTATCTACTGTTGAAAATTTATAGTAGGAGTAGGACCACTTAATTAATTACTTAATATGACATATGTAATTATTTATATTAAATCATAATAATAAATAAATATATTAATAATAATCAATTTTAAAAATAAATTTAAATTCTATTTTAGTTATAACAAATTCTGTTGAGAAAAATCTGACAAAATCTTACTAAGCATGTTTAATATTTTTTATAAAATAATGCATTAACTATTTTTCCTAATTAATAATATAATAATATTATAATTAATGTTAATTAAAATTTTGTTACATAGAAAATAAAATAAAAATTGTGTTATTTTGTAAGTTTATCATTATAGTCTATAGTATATTAAAATAGAGGTGGTATATGAATTAAATATGAAAAGTTATATTAATTTTGTAGATTAACCTATTTTCAAAAATATTTAAATAAATTTATCATGCATCGTTAAAGCGAGTTAAATTCGTAAACTATCTAATTTTATGCAAAAATTAAAATGATTAACATATGTTAAACTTTTATTTACACATATATATTATATTTTGTTTGTATTGTAACTCAGAGCAATATATTACCTAAAATGACTATATACAAAATATAATACTCATTCTGTTTCAAAAAGATGTATATTTTAGAGTTTTTACACTTCTTAAGAAACATTTTAGTTCATATGCTATTTACAAAACTTTTTACTAAACTTTTTTAAAAAAATTTAATAATTAATGAAAGATTTAATGACAACTTAATTTAATTATAAATTTAACATATATTTTAATTATAACAAAATCTGAGAAAATTATTAAAACAATATTAGCAAAATTTAAATATATTTATATAAATAATGAATTAATTTAGTAACAAACAATTCAAAAATCATAATCTTCCAAACTAAATCATAGTTGTGTAATTTTTCAAAAATTTGACCAAGTATACAAATTTAAAAATAATATTAAAAACTCAAAATGATAATACTCCTAAATTTTCTAAAAAAAACTTATATCATAGATGCTAAAATATATTTTTTGAAAGGTAACACCAAAAAAACAAATTAGATTGTAAGAATCAAAAGTAATATAATATTTTGAAATTTTAATTTAATAATTAAAAATCAGTAAACGTAATATCATAACATCCAAAATATCCTATTTTAATAAAAATTACTAAAATAATATGAAAAATACTACTATGTATACATTTTACTATATTAATATAGTAGATATTAGTTAAGCACGACAATGTATTTACTTATAAAATTCTGCAAAATAAAAAAATGATAGATGTTTAAGTATATTTTCTTAAACACAAAATGAAAATATAAATGACCATAAACAAAAATATCCATCTATAATATAACTAAACAATTTAAAATATATTGTATACAAATTATAGAAATTAAAACATGTATTAAAAGAGATTCTGTATTTGATTATTTCAGATTGTGAATTTATTATGTTGAACTTGAAAGTATATTAATAACTAATAAAAATTTATAAGAAAATAATATAACCAAATCACTGTATATTAATTCATGACGAATAAAAAGTCTAAACAATGAGATTTAAAATTATACAATAGTAACACTAAATGTAAATTATATATTTAAAATATTTATGATGATATCAAGTTATACATTTATAAAATGGGAAAAATACTTGCATGTACGTGTATGTATATTAAATTCTAGTACACAATTAAAAATCTGAACTTAGCGTATTTTGATTTCATTCGCATGACGAGAGAGAGAGGGTCACAATCAGATAAGATATTATTTAGGAGGAGATGGACATTTTTTTTTTTAGAACATCGGAGATGGACATATTTTGTAGATATGTCAACCCCTATTTATATTAATTTAATAAACATAAATCGTTAATGGCCTCTAGAAAGAAGGATTATGATTTGGTCTATATCTCTGTGGGGCTAGGACGGGTGGGAAAGTTGGTGACGGTGAATACATTAGGTTTATTGATAAATTATCAACTCGATTATTAATCTTTTTTTTTTTTTGACTGAACTCGATTATTAATCTTTCCACTTAAGTAATTATTTTAGGAGATATTTAAGTAACTAATTAAGATGTTATCTAATCGGATATAAGTATGTAAGTTCATCCTTCTTATCAGAGGTAGGGTTAACTAAACTTTTTATCGATTAGTTTCATAATCACTAAGACAATATCGCAGTAATAATATGTAAAATATAATAGTATATTATTATTGTATTGTGTTTGATACAAAACTATAGTGTTTAACTTTAACATATTACCAACATCATATAATGTAAACTATCTTAATCTAAATCTAACACATATAGAAATATAGTAACAATGTAAATATATTAAAATAATATTAGCTTGTCTTTCTAGTGTTTCCATTTAGGGGGGCTTATTGAATTAGGGATTTGGAAAATAAATAGGATTTCAGATATGATGGGATTTAGCTGAATCTATTTGGATTTTAAGGATTATGATAGAGATTTTGATGAGGGATTTGGTAGAGTTTTAAAATAAAAATATATTTGTCAAGATCTTTAAGTTAGAAAAGAACGACGTAAGGGTATGGGATAGGCAAATTCAATTAAACAAAGAACATATTAGAGAAAGAAAGAGGCTTATGATCCTTACACTAGACCACCAGTCTCAACCAAAGCGACAAAAGTTCTGAAGATAACAAAGGTAACAATGGCTCCAAAGCTAGAGAAGAACGGTTTCTGCACACAGCAAATATTAGGAAAGCCATCAAGTCAGCCATTGTTTTGTTTATACAATAGGAAGTACGAAAAATTACATTTGAATATGATGGGAGAGGAAGAAGGATAGACACTTACAGGTTGAAGTCTAATAAAACCTGACTGGGTTTAAACAATGATGTCAAAGAAAAATAAACTACGCAGACCAAATTTGGGGACCAAATGCATATATTACAATTTTGGCATCAAAAGGATAACGTGAGGGATGGCAACAAAAACAAGAAGAAAAACTCTAAAAAGTGTTTTATGTTTCATGTTCTTCTGAATTAAACGAAGAAGATGAAAGAATTGTTTTGTTTATTTTGAAATACCATCTCATTAGATGGTATTTGTTTCTAGTGAAATTTGACTATCAAACTAATTATTCAATAATTCTGAATAATTCTTGATAAATATTTTGATTGAAATCTTTGTTTTCCAATAAGAGGAGATTTTAAAGAATTTCAATAAATGATTAATCCAATAAGGTTGGATTTGATAGAACTTTCATAAATATTAGATACAATAAGGAGGGATTTGATCAAAAACCAAAATTCTCACAAATCATCAATACAATAAGCCCCCCTTATTCTTTCAGATCTTCATGGATTTTACTGAATTCACAATCTTAATCCGAAAATCAATATCATTATAAAGAAATCATTCTCATTTTATGTCTTTAATAAAATATTTAAGTTTTCTAAAATTATCCTTAATTTTATGAACAAATTAAAATTTTCACTAATAACATTATTGTCTTTCGGTTTTTGGGCCTGTAATACATTTAAATGGATTATGTTTATATATAATTCATTTCATACTCCATAAACGTTTTTAATAATAAGAATAAACTAAAATCTCCAATAATTTTAAAAAGTAATATTAGATATTGAAATTTTCTAACTAATTATTTTACGACTTTATCATAAAACTAAAAAATAAGTTGGGCCACTTATATGTTTTGAAATATTTTATGGAAAAATAATTGTTAAATATAAAATCTTTCTCAATTAAAAGTTTCAGATACAATCGTTATTTAACTTATTTAGAAACAAAAAACGATTGTGTAAAACATTGTAAAATAAAAAAATTTCGTATTGTACACACTATAAATTTTCTTATTCTATATAATTTAATCATATGACTTATGTTTAACTTATAGAAATAATCAACAATTTATATACTCACACTTTTTATATACTAACAAATTATAGATACGCATAATTGAAACTTGATCATATGACATTTTATATAATCAAAACAAAAGATTTATCGATCCATTTGTAAATAAAAAAATAAAAATAATGTCCGCGCTTTTTAACCGCCGATCAAAAATCTATTATACATTTTAAAGTATAATATATCTCTAATACTCTTCTGTACGATAAATGTGGTATACACAATGCACAATCTACAATCACAAATTAGACCATATATGTTATGGGCACAACTGTAACTCCACAAACAATCATACTTATTTCATACAGTCCATGATTTGGACCAAACAACTTGACCTACAATTTTAAATTTTCAACTAGAATTTCTCTGTAATGTTCAACCTATAACCAATAAATCCCAAACAATGAGAAAACACTTTAAAATATTCTAAACTATATAATAAATCTAAAACAAATTAATACACGTGAAAGCCACAAACCTTAGACACCGTTAAATAAATCTTTCTGTAACTCTAGGACTCACCAAAACCAAACTATACAAGAAAAAAACGAAATTCTAAACAAAGACAAGGCACATAAAAAGAAAAACTATTGCAAACCCACTAAAGCTTTTAATTAATAAAACCAAAAACTTAGTTTAATTAGAGATCACGTGAACACTAACTCAAACTTATGTTGATTCACGTCATCATCATCTGGATCGTCTTTGGCACCAACATATCCTCCATCGTCAACATCATCGACACCATCGATATAAGCATTATCAAAAGCTTAAAAACTTTGTATTGCATAAATTCAAATTTTGATCCCAAAAAATCGTCTAATCTAATATCATGTAGGAATCATGTTTATTATAGGTTTTAAACTTAAAGTCAATTGATTTTAAATTAAAAGTCTACGATAAACCCAAATTGTATCATAGCTATAATGTAAACTATCTTAATCAAATCTAATTTATTAAAAGGGAAGTACAAAATGTACTTAGCCCTGAGTTTTGCACAAAAATTACATCTTTATGCCACTGATATTAAAACTCAGAGTTTTGAATTTAAATTGAACCAAAATGGTGAACCAAAAACGTGGTTTGCTTCTTTAAAAAATGATCCCATATATTTTGTTCAGTTGTACCAAAATCCATCTCTTAATTAATAAACCATTGCTAAATCATTAAATCACTTATTCTGTTATAAATAACTCATCACTAAACCACAACATCATTGGTTCCATACATATCGTAGTTTGTAATCTATAAAACACAGTTTACCAAAATTACTAACCCATTCAATTAGAAATCATTGCTAAACCAATTATTGTATTAATTTTTGATATTACCTTCCTTCCTCTTTGCCAATCTTGAATTCTGAGGATGTCACACCTGCGGTTTACATTGGTTCACTAAGTAATCAGAACCAATAATTAGAAACATATAATTCGAGAAATCATATTTTATATATTTAAAATTTTTTTTAGCAATAGACTTCTTAACCAATAAATTACATTCCGAATAAAATCTTTGATCTTTATGATTTCCTAAACTAAATTGTCCTCCCACAAATTATTCCTATATTATAGCCAATCAACCTAACAAACACAATATCATATCTTTTACATTAATACCGCAAGATTCGTTTTTGATTTATATTCTTGCAAATCACGCCTAAATAAATACCTTTAAACATATCTTCCTCTTATCACATTAACTTTCAAACAAACTTACAAATTTGTGTGTAGTTATATTTTTCATCATTTATTAGTAATATCTAAAAAAGTAAAAACCACATAAAAGAGTTATTTACATAATAAACAATTGAAATATAAATATTATGTAAATATATTATTTTATTTATATTTCATATAAATAATATCCCAATAGAAATCGAATATGATAAATGTTGAAAAATGTAAAGTATATAGCACCAAATTTAAGATAGTATATATAACATTTTAATCATACATTAAAATTTTGGTTCATGAAAGACTATATAAAATATATTTGTACGGATGGGCAGGTCATATTTTTAAAATCTTAATGAAACGGTTGACAATTCAAAACAAAAATAAATTCACTCAATATAAACTATAAAAATTATTTTTTTTGGAAATTTCATAATAAAAACACACATGAAGTCTAAACTAGAACACCTCAATACCATTAAAATAGTAGTTTTACTCTTTTTAATTATTCATGTAAATATAATAATATACAGTTAGCAATATGGTCTTTCGGATACCCGTTCAAGTATGGATCATTTTTCGAGTTATTAAGTTTTTTGAGTTTTAAAATTAGACTCCGTTCGACTACTCTAAATTCTTTTGGTGACTTTTGTGTTGGATTCTCCTGGTCTGAGTGGATTCAATTTTGACGTATTGGAACTTAAAAATATCCAAATAAATTTCTATCTAAAATTTGAAATATTTTTTACCAAAATAACCATATTACCTGATTCGGTTCATATATTTTGTATCCAAATTAAAAATAACCTAAAATTACCAAATAACCAAAACTAACCATATTAGCCATTTTGGTTCAAATTCGATTATGATGTATAGGAACCTAAAATATTCAAATAACCAATATACATTTAGTTATATAGTGGACATCTAATATATATATATATTAATTATGAAAAATACATATTGATTTTTTAAAAACCAAAATCAAAACCCGCACGGGTGTGCGGGTCAAGCTCTAGTTGTTGTTTAAGTGTTTCCATTTATTCTTTCGGATTTTCGTGATTTTCAAACTTCACAATCTTAATCCGTTAGATACACATTTTAGCTCAATATATCTCTAATGTGATATATGAATTTTAACTACATAACGTTTTAACATTCTTGAAATTATTAAAAACAAGTGATATCAGAAAACTGTGAACAATGGCTAAGCCGAGGACAATCAGATATGAATTAGGTTTTTGGTAAAATGTTAAATTACAAATTAGGGTTTAGCTTAGACTTACATAATATATATTAAGGAATGACGAGTTTGGGGTTTGTTTTCTTGTAGTAATAGCAATAGATTATGTTAGTCTTTAGATTGTTACGTTCCTTTAAACCAAAGAATATTAATCATGAAAATTCCAAGAGAGAACACATTTTTAACATATCTACCAACAAATAAAAACTTGAATTATCCGAAAGTAGAAGTCATCAATATAGATATCAACTCTACCACTACTGGGGAGGAGTTATTCTTGGGTTCACCCCTAGAGTGAACCTAGAGGTTTACCCAACCAATAGGAATCACTCATTTCACAATTGATATCTTTTAAAAAAGGAAACAAAATATTGTCAAATTATATTATGTTTTTTAAATAAATAAAATAAAAACAAATAAAAATAATAGTAGTTACAAAAAATGATTAAAAAAAAATATTTTTAACATCATGAAAAAAAAATAAACTCTAAACCCTTGAGTATACCCTAAACCCTTGGGTATACGCTAAACCATTGGATAATCTTAAACTCTAAACCCTAAACTCTAGTATATGCAAAAAAAAAAAATAGATATTTTAACGCCATCGTCGAAATACTAAACCCTAAATCTTAAACTCTAAACTCTAAACCCTTGGATAAATCATAAACATTTGGATAATCCTAAATTTTAAATCAAAAACACTAAACACTAAAACAATAAATCTTAAAAATACTAAACCTTAATCTTAATCCTTAAATTCTTTTTAGGGTTTAGTGTTTTGATGACGGAGTTAAAATATTTTTAAATCTTTTTTTTGTATATATTACTATTTTTATTTATTTTTAACATTTTTATTTTAAAAGCCTAATATAACTTGAAAATATTTTTTTTCCTTTTTTAAAAGATATCAATTGTAAAATGAGTGATTCCTATTGGTTGGGTGAACCTCTAGATTCACTATAGGGATGAACCTAAGAATAAGTCATTGGGGAGGAAGAAGAAAAGAAGAAATTTTTAAGTTAAAAAAAAACTCTACCACTAGGTGACCTAATATAGCTTTTACATAATATTTAAATTTATATATGTTTTTAACACAGTAAATTCATATATGTTTAAAATATATAAATAAAGTAATAATCAGTTAATCATAACATTTGTGTAGGGTAAGATATGCTACTAGAATAAGTAAGTACGGCGGATATATGATTGAAAGAAGGAAAAGAAAAATTAAAATAATAATAATGAAGTAATCGACGAATTAAGTGCGCTAGATTATGATTAATTAACTAATATATTTAATATCATGAGGTAGTTGAAAGAATTAAGAAATTAATATTATATTAAAAAGAGGTTTTGTCACGTTATGACTTTTATAAGACATATTAAGACGGACAACACATCCATTTGATCTGCCCAAGTGGAAGTCTTAGCTGTTTCTATTTCCTTCAACTCTTTTTCTTCTTCTGCTTTGCTTATGGGCGGCTTATATTACTTATTTAGTGTACAGTATATATACTTTTTCTGATAATGAGAAGATATCCAAGGATCAAGATTTAACCGATTAATTTTTTGAGAAGTTTATCCACCATCACCAGATAAATCCAATTATTTGTAATAAAAATCAGATATTTATATCGTCTGCCCACACAAATAAACATATTTGGAATGGTAGGTTTTGAACTTGAAATGTTTATCACCTTTCTAAACATGTCTTACCACTCGACCATGTATCGTTATATACATATATAATATTCTTTTTACTTTTTACATATATACACATTATAAATAAACAATTTTCTCGTACACAAAGTCGTTACACGAAGGAAGGTGATCAGTGCAACCGTCCGAAGTCTGCTCCAAAATTAAGTTATATTGACAGTATTGATCATTCTCACTAGCATGTTTGGCTTAGATATAGATATAGTCTTTTTATCAGAAGATATAGATATAGTTAAAGCACAAAATTACAGAATTTTCTAGCGAAGAAATCAAACGGAAATATATAATGCTTAAGTTAAAAACCTAAAAAAGTATATGATATTAAAAAAAACTAACTAGACATAGGGCTCTAGAATTTTTTTTACCCCAGGGCAGAGGCGGAGGTAAGAAGGGGTTAGGGGGTCAGCTGACCCCACCTCATTTTGAAAAATATTTGTAATCCTTTAAATAAATAATGTGTTGACTCCATGAAAATATTATTTCTGACCCCACAAAAATTCAAACACAGTAAAAGCAAAATGATAAAATTTAATTACCTAATTAAATGGGATCATGGAAACCAATTTCCATTAATTAAATTTGGGTTCATAATAAATTTAAGCCCAATTTAAATATAACAATAATCACTAACTTTTGTTAGTTAATTAAAAATTTATTACTTTATTTTTGTTTTAGAAAACATAAACTTCAGAATCCGACTTTAAAGATCTGTTTTTATTTCTTCAATTTTGAGTTAATTCTCGTATTCTTTTAAATCTTCAACATTTTCTACTTTATGAACCTTAATTTTAATTAACTTTCAAAATTTTAAGATTTGTTTTAACTATAGAGTTTGAATAGTTTTAACTTCAAAATTTATAAAATTTTAAAATTAATTATTTTAATTTATCAAATAAATAATAGATTAGTTTTGAAATTTCTTATTTACTAGATGATGATACTGATTATGTTAATTTATTGCATGTTATTGAAAAAATATATTATAATATGATTTTAATATTTTAAAAATGAGATAAAACAATTTTTTTACAATTTTTTTTTACCTTTGTAGTTTTGAATGTAAGCTTATAGAATACATAATTCTAGTATGCAAAATTACATTTGCAATTTTTCTAGACTTTATATGTTTTATATTTTTTGACCCCGGTAAAAAAAAGTTCTGCCTCCGCCACTGCCCCAGGGCATCCGCTATTGAATTAAGCCGGCCATGCTCGTACATGCACTAACTACGATTTTTTTTCAATAGAACTTAAAAAAAGTTCTTGGCTATTCAAAAGATCCTAGTAATTGATTATAGCTACAAACTTAGTGAAAAAACAGGGAAACAACAATGAAGTTTGATAACATATACAAAAGACTTTATATACAAAAGACTTAAGAAAATATGGATACTCGTCTCGTATGTTTACTACCTATATATATGTTTTGTTAATCGGTTGTATATTCGATTTCGTTAAATTGCATTAGCGAAAATATATACACGACATCTTTTCCAAAGAAAAAGAACAAGAAAAATACACGACAGTCAAACGTTATTCTTTTTTCTATGCATTAAATTATGTATGTACATCCTAATTAATCTTCAAATCGCAACTTATGTTGTAACATGGTGCTACTTATTAGCGATAATGATACGTGGTGGCCGTTGCCATTTCGACAAATCGTTTTTCAAATTAAAATCCAAGAAAGTTATACCGAGACTGTTGCTAAAACCAAAAAAAAGTAATACCGAGAATTTGCTAAGGTCATATAGTTTGAGAGAGTTTGACTATTAGCTAAGAGCAAACATACAATCAAGTAGGAATTATAGATGGGAAGATGAGTAGTGAATTACAAGAAAATATATAATTCCCAATCAACTATATCCATCGGAAAGTCGTAAAGAATGACTTTTATTGATATATTCCCGAAAAATAACATTTTGTTAAATGTATTTCATCAGGAAATAAATATTTATCAGGAATTTGTCGAGAAACACCGACAAGTTTCAGATGATTTCCTGACAAAATTACATACTAAATTTTGTGATATGTAATGTGAGCTTTAACAGTGTCAGCAATTTTTTTTTAAATTGTTTCAATGAAATAAATTATTGTATAATATTGCTAGATAACATTTTGAAGCCAAAATCTTATTAGACATTGATCAAAACAAAAGATCTTAAACAGTTTTTTTGTTGATTAAAACGCATTTAAACATTTCTGTAAAAATATAGTTGGTTGGATATAAATTGATTTAAATTATATATTTATTATTAAAACAATAATTAAATATTTGTAGATACTGTATAATAAAAGACTAGAATTCTTCTAGAGCAAAAAAAACTCGGAGTCTAAGATAGAAATATAAAGATTTTGTGAGAATTAATAGTCTAAGATGGTCTAAAATGTCTTTAATACTTCAGTTGGGAAATGTTTCTGCAAAAGTAAAAACATACTGTAAAATAATGGATGACAAAGAAAAACATAAAATAATGAGTGTAAAAGTTAAATGTGACGTTGTGAGAATTAATTGTTTTTCTCCCATGTTCTTCCTCCTTTGCACATCAGTATGTGCGCATGTGAGTATGTGCTTGACGTTTCTTTATTTACTCTAAGTGATTTTTAAGGTTTTTACACATAGATTAAAGAAATATAAATTTTTATATAATTTATTTTGGTTGTATAAAAAATCATTAAATAAAACTACTTCGACTAATAAAAAAATTAGATATTTTATAATTGATCAAAAATTCAAATATTATTAAATTTTATCTAAAATAATGAAAACATCAACTATTTTGAAACAAAAAATTTCTTTTAAATATCTCTTAAAGTGATACGCAAGTAGTATTTGATTTCCCAATAGTTATATTTATTTTGTTGACTTAATTGTTTTAGTCAATATATTTCATGCTGGTTTAACTGAGTTTTATTTCCACTCTATAGTGAATTTCGAATTTGACTCTCAGTGCTTAACTTCGACACTAATTCTAAATGGTTTGAATTTCGTTTCTTCATTTTCAATTCTGTTATTTTGTCTTTTACTTCTTTTTAATAGGCCTATTTAAGATTTTTTTATTATAAAAGAGGTCGATGTATGGCTAACTAAGTATGGCATATATGTATATATATTATATATATGTTGCAAAATCATGAAGAAGAGAAACTGAAATTGGTGAAAGCAAAGATGTGAGGTTTTCATTGATTTAGTAATTAACGATTGCATATAACCGTTGACGTCAATATGAATGGTACGACTTTGTTTCTTTGTGTCGAAATCTCTACCCACCTATATCATTTTTACTAATCTCGTCTCAGTTTGATTAAAAAAAATTTAACTATAAGACCTTTTTGTCTAAATGTGCGTATATATTTTATAACGTAGTTAATTTATATGTAAAAAATAGTTGATAATAGTGGAATATGAAGACCAGTCATTGCAAGTGTTATGCGTATCTAATGTTTACTTGGAATAATACATCACAATATGTCTAATTTATTTGCACCATGCATCTCATTGAATTTAATATTTCTTTATAATATGGTAAAGCCAAGAGCCAATAGATTTTGACTGAATCCGTATATTGATATATATATCTACAATTAAAGGATAAACAGAAGTCAAAAGAATAAAATACTAAAGCAAAACACAGAACGTGTAAACGATTAAATCACTCAGAGGTTGACTTAAAAGAAGAATTGTAAGATAAACGTCAAACCGAGGCGACAAGAATAGTTGAGAGCATTAGTGTGTGTGTACACAAATATTTTACAAACTTATAAAATTATGACGGCCGAGATCTAATCAATTATATCCTTTGGTCGATGGAGTAATGATGATGATTGTTTTGGACTATATAAAATCTACCTTCACCTTTACCTTGTTACCCTAGACTTTTTAATTTTACGAAATTATCTACTGTATTCTTGTTTTTTGCCAACATCTAACGTATTCTAATATGAAAACATGCATGAACTGATGAACCGTTCTTAGAATGTTAATTTATGCCAACAAAATAGAGATCGTGGGGATAAGGATTGGAACACAAATTCATATAATGATATATTTATCGTTAAAAAGTTTTATAAACGAAATATTTGATAGTTTTGAGTTTTTCTTATGTAGATGTAATTTTTCGTTTATCATATATAAAATACATCTTATCATAACAAGCTATTATGTCATTGCCAACATCGATCTGTTTTTCATTTTAAAATAGAGTTTAAAGTAAAAATGTTCCAAAATACTACATTTTTTATTCTATAACATAATAAAAAAGAGTTTACTATATATATAAAATAAATTGTATTTTTGGTTCATTACTCTATTTTATGCTCTAAAATAGAATATCAGTAGAGTATATCACAATTTTATTATAAAATTACTATATTTATAAATAAAAAATAAGATAAACCATTGAAGACGATGTTTTAGTTCAGTGGTAAAGAAGTGTTTAGTAAACATTCTGTCACCGGTGTTCAATTATCGTTGAAAATAACTATTTATATTATTTGGATTTCTGGTAAAAAGATAAAACCACCTTTTTACACTAAAAATGCATGATTTAGTACTAAAATTTTTCTTTTGAAAGATAGAAACATCATTTCGCATTAGAAACACATATTTTTATTTGTGTATGTTACACGTTACTCTGATCATCATCGAGTATGTAGTTTTACTCTTAGTAATTGAAAATCTGATTTGATTTCCATCTTAAAAGAGTAGGAGACTATAAAATTCAACGGTCCAAAAACAAAAAGTTAAGGAAATAGAAGTAGTCGATGATGGGATGATGGAAGGCCATGAGAGTGGCAGTGTGGGTTTGTCTCAGCGACAGTCTATTTCTCTCATCTTTTTCTTTGCTTTCTCAAACCCTCACCGAACAATTTACATGTGTGTGTTTCTTTTCTTTTCTGTTTTTTTTTTGTCTTTCTACATCACACTACATGCTTACGGCATTCTGACGTTTTCTCTCTACCTCAGTCTACATCCAGTATAGAAAAATTTCCCTCAAAATATATGTATAGACGAATGATCCTGCGTTGCCTGAATAAACTACAAATTAAAATGCGTATACAATATATAGGATATGCTACGTACGATGTTTGGATAGTAAAAGAAACAATATAAAGCGAATAGCATGTATGACACAGTCTAGCACGTAATAGTAATTTATGGAAGACATAATCAATATAAGCACAATTAGGAAACACCAATTTTAGTTTATTCCACTTGCTGTTCTTCTTAAGCCAGTAGCAACTAGGGGTGCGCAAAATATCTGTAAATTTGATTTGATCATTCGTTTTAATTCAATCCGAAAAATTTGAATATCCGTAACTTTACGAATACATTATAATCAAATACTAAAATTCAACAACCGTCAAATAAAGAGCAAATCGCAAATACTCATTAAAAAAAACGAATATTCAATCTGATCCGTAATGTACATATACATATATATATATATATATATATATATATATATATATATATATATATATATAGATTTTTAGTTATTTTATTCACTAATTTTTTGGTCATTAATTTTTTTAAAGTATGTAGTTTTTAAATAATTTTTAGTGAAATATTATTATTTTATATTAAAACTTTTCTTTTAATAGTTTTCAAAAAAAATAAGCTTTTTATTATTTTTTAGCGGATCGACGGATCGAATCGGATATCCGGTAAAATATACAGATTTTTCCGGATATACGTAGCACCAAATATCCAGGAAGATTACTAATTCAAATCGAACAAAAAAACCGATTTTTCATACTGGAATGATCGGATCACGGATATCCTTAAAATTCCCGATATCCGCTCCGTGCCCACTCCTAGTAGCAACACTAGTTTAATGGTGCAGTAGTCAAAGCATAGAGAACAATGTTGTAAATGATGCAATTGGATATTAATAAGCAAATTAGTATGTGGGCATCAAGATGTGTTGATATCTAGTCGTGTAATAGACACTATATCAAACTAGCAAAGCATTATTAATTCAAGTACTATTTTTTAAAACTAAATTTTTAACCTGGTTGAATCCAAGGGGTGATGCAGTCCATAAATGGATCCTTTAGCCGGATATTCAAATTGCTCATAAGCAATTGGTCAATATCCGTGTGGTCATATGAGGAATTAGGAATTTCGCACTAGAAGAAAATTGATTCCTAGCCTAGACTAACATAGCGACTCTTCGTTCAATAGAAATCACTAGACCACCACGATGTGATCTGTGTTCTATAGAATATAACCATTACATTTTACATTGACTTCTACATATATCATTTTCTTAAGCTCCACTCTATTTTTTTCCTCTAAATAGAGTTTAAAGTAAAAATACTCTAATAAAACTCTATTTTCTACTGTATAATAAAATAAAAATAGGTCTGTTTTATAAATAGAGTAATATATTTATTTTTTGTTAATCACTCTATTTTTCACTTTAAAATAAATTACATTGGAATATAATTTAACTATATTATAGAGTTATTATTTTGTGAATGAAAAAATAGAGTAAACTATTAGAGACAATTTTATATCTATAGTCGATTTGTGATTTATTTTTTATTTGTAAGTAATGTGGCAAACATATAACGAAGAGTAAAATGGGTTTTACGGAAAACGATATAGTTTTGATAAGTGCTCAACTCCTTAAAGAATAGTTTCATTAAAAATAAAAACTAAATCACATAAAGTAATTTTAATAAAATTATAAAAAATATTTTGAAACGCACAAATGAATTTTCAATACAGAGAGTGTTGGAGATATAAAATATTTTATTTAAATTTAATAAAAATAAGTGTAAAATAAGTTTAACTTCAGGTTAAATAAATAAAATCATATTATGGGTTAGAATTATTAGAGTCTTCAAAAATTTAGTCATATTTGAAATAACAAAAATAATTCATATAAGTAATAAATTTCATAAAAAGTTAAAATATATAATTTATCAAAAATCATAATTTTTATTACGTAAAATAATTTTTCCAACAAAAATATACTCGCCCTTTTTTAAGGGCGGGATCAAAATCTAGTAAACAGTTAAAACTAATTGGAAATCCAAACCCACTAATGATGAAAAAAATTGGGGTAAAATGCCACTTGAACCATATTTTTCTTGTAAGGGGAATTCAAATTAATAAATCACCTGGTAAATGGCATACAACCGTGGAGCTCTACTTTTTTCTACACGACAATCATACTGTAATAAGTAATTAGTAGTCTACTTCAATGCTAGTAAGTAAATTATTTTCAACATAGTGCTATCTTAAAGAATGAGAAGTTAACACTTCAATAAGAATGCAAATAGACTAACTGGTGATGTGTATATATAAGTTGTTAACTCGTGTTGCAAAAAGTTATTCAAATACTTCAATGAACAAACCAGGCAATATGGACACTAGTGACCGAACTAATCTAGTGTAAAACATATAAAGGTAACTGAATTGTTTTTCTAAAGAATGATGTTTTTTAGAAAAGAACAGGATCATGCAAATTGCAAACTAACTTTTAGCGGCTGTTAAAGAAAGTATGTGAGGTATGGTGATAATATTAGACACTGTCTCACTACAATCCAAAAACTAATGCAAAAGTTTAAGCAGAATTTTTTTTTGCTAAACAAGTTTCAGCAGAATTCAACATCTAAAGCCCTTTTTCAAAAAAAAAAAAAAAAATTCAACATCTATGTGACTTTGTTCTTTGTCGGGCTCGTCGAGAATTAACGAGAGAATGTGCAACGTTAGGCAAAAGGAAATGATTAAAGAGACGACTGCTGAAAAAACAAGGATATTAATTTGGATATTAATCTTATAATCCGTTTTAACTTTTAATACACAAATTGTTTTAGACTTTTTACAATATATTTTTTCAAAAGCTAATACAAAAATGATTCTTGAAATATAATTTATTATCAACTATTTTAATTAATGTTCAAATAGAATAATATTTATTTAGAAAAATATTAAAATAAAATATTTTCATATAGTACTAATTGGTTTTAGCCATAAAGAGAACTAGATTTTGATCCGCGCTTTCAAAGCGCGAGTTTATGTTTGGTGAAAATTTTATATAATCACATTTATATAATACGTCTTGTATATGTATTTATATAATCCGTCTCATATATGTATTTTATATCTAGATTTATGTTCGGTAAAACTATATTATACATGTATTTTTAGGTTTTTAATTTTGAATTAGATATTTTAAATATAAATCAATATAACAGTTTTATAGTTTTGATCGGTGTTTTGAAATTCGACTGAGACCTGCGGTTGAACGGATTACCGGTTGATCAAAGATAAATTCAGTTCGGGTTTGAAAAAAAAAAAATTAAAAATCCAATAAAAACTACTAAAATCGAAATCTGGTTACCGGTTGAACCACTGGTTGAACCAATAAACAATTTTTATTTTTTTAAAATAATTTTTGTTAGATAGTTGGGATTATATTTAGGAAAAAACGATTTAAAACCAAACCATTAAATAGTTTGAGAAAAAATGATGCAGTTTCAAACATTTCCGGTTGGAAAAATATTAAAATGATGCAGTATCAAAAACGGAATAATCACATACCAAAATTGAATTAGGAAACCGGTGGTTAATGACAAAACCAAAAACAATTAAAAAAGAAACCAATGCAGAATGTCCAAAATGTCATTAATGAATACAAAAGAAAGTCTATTTAATAGGGGTAAACAGAGTAAAAATCCAAATGTGCTTGTACTTTAATAGTATAGATATAGTATAGATATAATTACTCTTTTATTAATTAAGATTAAGACAAAGATGCCGAACAAAAGAAGAAGAGAAGTGTCACACTCGAGCTCTGACTCCCAGACGGAACAAGTGGGGTCCATATACCAAAGCACGCTCGCACGCCACGTGGAGCCCACTCGTTGACTCGATGTAACCGGGAAAAATATAAGGGTGAAGAACATAGCCAAACGGCAGATACTGAAGATAAAAATATCTTCAATGGTCTGTGACTCTGATTGTGACTGACCGTGACGGTGACGCGTTTCTTGGTCTAGTCTATCCGTCACTCGTTTAGATCTAATAAGTCAAATTCCGTGTCAACTTCCTGCCTCCATAAAGTCAATTGGTTACTTGTTTGATCCTTACAAAATAAAAGTTAGTTGTGGTTAACTGTTTTATTTAATTAATCTTCTGACAAAGTTAAATAATTTTAAACGTGATGCTGGAAACTCCACTTGATTTATGATAGATGGAACACTATTTTGAAACTTTTTAGATTCCGTTTCATTCACTGAATGAATTGAAGTTGACTAAACAAAAATAACTCTTTGCCAAGTAGTTGGCATAGATGCAAAGTTCTTTAAACTAGATGGTTTGATTTTAAAGGAAATGCTAACTATTAATACATATTAGTGGATATAAATTTACCTAACATTTCATGAAAGACATGTAGAGAGTTGTGCGTGGTGGTCTAAATACTAACTTTGAAGAAATTGTTTTTTTTTTTTGTGTCGATTTTTACAGACTCAACTAGACTCTGTAAACCATAACGGTAGCTCTGCATCCATGTGCACAACAAAGGATGTCTGTTTTCTAGCACTGCGTACTAAGCCATCGGCCTTCAAATTTTGTGTGCGAGGTACATGAATGATATCCAAGCTGTGGAAGGATTTTTTTAACGTCTTGATGTCTTCTAGATAGTTAGCAAAAGCCGGCTACTCCTCTGGTTCAGAAACCATCTTTACTAGTTGCAGACAATCTGTCGCAAACGTGACCCGAAACTGACGCAAATTCCTCATGCATTCCATTGCCCATACTAAAGCTTCTGTCTCCACATGAAGAGGAGATAGAGAAGTCCTTATATTCCGTGCTCCCATTAATCCTGTGAAGCCTTCTAGTATACTATACCATCCCTGGTCCGAGAAAACTTCCTTCTCCTTCCAAGATCCATCCACGAAACACCACCTGCCGGGAATCATTGGCAGATTCGACTGTTGTGGAATTGGTGTTGGTAGTTGCATTATTTGGGCCTCGGCCCAAAGGCGTGCTTCTGTTACCGCCAGTTATAATGTTTCCTGTGGATCAACATCCAGATTACTGAAAACCTTGTTATTTCTTCCTTTCCAAATATACCATAAGATCCAAGCAAATTGATGCTCTTCCATCTTCCTTGAAGAAATTGTTTATGAACATGTATATATAGAAGTGTCTGTTACGTGTACTCATGATGCTGATGAAAATGTTCCTTATACAGTCGTTTGTAAAAAACGCTTACAGTGTATTCATGTGTTTGAAATATTCGTCGCTTGATGATAAAAGTGTGACTTAATAATATTATATTATATGATAATATCTATATAAATGATGATATAATACGACAAAACCTAAAAAGAAAGAACTGACGGTCATTTCGAATCTATACAATTAAATGGATGATATTAAAGCCACTAGGCATATCCAAAACCAAAATAACTGAATTTCCTAATTATCAAATGGATTATATATTTTTTTGAATCGAAAACTGAAATCAAACCAACAAGTGAACATTTAAATCTTTAAAATATAATCTATGTACATAAAATATTAATTATATTTAGTTTAAAATATTAAATTATCCTAAAAATCTTATTTATAAACTAAATCACCCAAAACTGAATTATCCGAATGTTATATTTTAAATATCTAAATTATTCGATATTTATCTAAAAATCTGATATTTTTTTTGGGAAAATCTAAATTATTCATTAAAATTTATCTGAATTAACAAAAATTATTCAAAAATTGCGCATAATTGAAATCAATTTTCCGCGGATATAATTCGGTTCCCATTGTAATCTAAACGCCAAAATAACCGCACTAAATTTTATAAATATCCAAATGAATTATATATGTAGAACTAAAAAATGAACACCGAATTAAACGAACTGAACGGAACCAAAAATCAAAATTCTCAGAAATAAATGATACTGGATATAAAAAGCGGGTTAAGAGGGGTGATTTGATTATTCTTACATTGTGTACTTTCTACAATAGTTAAAGGAAACTTTAACGAAAGATAACAAATGATACATTCCAAAAAAAAATAACAAATGAAAGTTGAACTGTACTCTTTGAATTATGAAATCAAAAAGACAACCAATATAAAATAAACTTTTTCTCGAGAGAACAAAAAATAAGTAGAAGTTGAGTATGACGTGGGCAAAAGAGTCAGCGAGAGCCATCTGAAAAAATGTCAACCGAACATTAATCGGATTTCTTCATAAATAGTTAACGAAAACCCTACCAGAAAAAAAAGAACAGAAAAATATCCAATATAAATTGATAAATATTCACAACTATAAGTATCTCTCTCGTGTGGATCCTCATCATTTCATGCGAAGCACAATCTGAGAAGACACAACATATTAAGATCCTCACCAACATATATATATATATTACACACATAGTGATCATAACAACAAAAAAAGCATGGGAGATCATCATGATTTCATCAACTCTGGAAGCTGGTGGAAAGTATCTTCTTCTTCCTCAATATCTTCTTCCTCTTCCATGAGAGCAAACTCAAATGAATCTGGTGGTTCTGCTGTTTTCCATGATAAGCTTCATCATGAAGATCATCATTCATTAGCTACTGAACACCACCTACAGATGATTGGTCTAGGGCTTTCTTCACAATCACCTGTTGATCAATGGAATCAATCTCTCCTGTGAGTCTTCAGATTGTTTCCTTTTTTCCTTGGTTTCAAATCATTGTGTAACAATAAACTTAATGATTGTGTGTTTTGTCCTTTGTTTTTTTCTTTGCGGGGAACAAAAGAAGAGGAGATAGTAAAGCGGAGACAAGCTTCGGAGTGATGCTTCAAGAGAATCTCAATTTAGATGCGAATTCAAAGGCAAACGCTAACACAACGTCATCCACAACGTCTTACCAGCTGCAAGAATCTGATTCCTCTCACAACCAAGCTTTGTGGCGAGACCCACATATCAATAATAACGATTTCAAACCGCAGCTAAACATGACGAGCAGCAACCGCGGGTTCTTTTCAGACCACCATCAGTTCAGTCCTCATGGGAGCTCAAGTACCGACAGTAGCACAGTGACATGTCAAGGTTTCTCTAATTGACAACTCGACCAACACCATGTACGGAACATCAACAACTCCTAACTCCTCTTCAGCTATGTTCCATCAACATCAAGGAGCTGGCTATAGTTTGCCTGGCTCTTCCGACCAGCAACCGTCGAGGAATCATCAGCAGTCAAATCTTGGGTACTCTCAGTTCGGTTCCTCCACTGGAAACTACGAACAGATCGCAACGGCGTTACCTTCGACTTGGTTTTTAAGATCTTCGCCGCCGAAACCACACAGTCCTTTGAGATTCTCTAACAACGCAACGTTTTGGAACCCTGCGGCGACGGTTGGAAACCTGGGTCCTACTCAACATGATGCGTCGTCAAACTTTTTTCCGGCGTTACAGCCGCCGCAGATTCACCAACCAAGTATTGACGAGCAAACCAAGGTTTATATATATATATATATCTATAGTTGCATGAGTTATATATACGGATGTTTCATATATATGGATCATTTTCGGTTCAGAGTATATCAGAAGTTAGAGATTCTAGTAGCGGTGAAGTAAAGAGAGGCGGAGGAGATCAACCGGCGGCGAAAAAGGCTAAAAGCGAAGCAGCGTCTCCGTCACCAGCTTTCAAGGTATATTTTGCTTTTATTATTAAAGGTAAAATAATAAAAGCTTCTTTTTTGGGACTCTAATAAAGGCATCTTTATGCAAATTGATATTTTTAATAGATTTAAATATACAAATATTTCCTTGGTTTTGTCAAAGAAAAAAAAACGAATCTTTTTGTTGATTAATACAAAACCCTAATTTAAACAAGTTTATTAGGGTTTTATTTTTTTAAATCAAGACAAAACCCTAACTACACAGGTTTATTAGGTTTTATTATCATTTCAATCCAAAACATTGTGGATTTAGATAACCCATATCCATGTATTATTCTTTTCACAAAAATAAGCAGGCTTGCTGAGTTTTATTCCTTTTTTTATAACAATAAAACAAACATTCTTCCCCAAATTCTTGCATGATTACAAGATAACTTAAGTTTTTCTGCTAAATCATATTAAAATATTTGTTTTTGCTGAATTAGGTGAGGAAAGAGAAAATGGGGGACAGAATCGCTGCGCTCCAACAATTGGTTTCACCTTTCGGAAAGGTACTCTCTCTCTCTCTCTATCTCTGCAATTTTTTGCTTTAGCTTTCAGAAAGATGATGAGTGTGTATTAGTATATTTGTCTACTGTCATTATTACTATATTTTTCCTTTACATATAATATGTAAAGTCTATTATTCTATAGATATTATTTTTGGGGATGATGAATGAAATACAATTCTTAGATTTTGTTTTACTGAATCTCATGTGGTTTTGTGTCAGACTGACGCAGCCTCAGTGCTCTCTGAAGCCATTGAATATATTAAGTTTTTACACCAACAAGTTTCTGTAAGTTTGCCCATCTCTTGTTTTATAGTATATAACTTTTTGTTTTCTTTTGCTACAATATTATAATTAGTTACTTATTGTATTTCTGCTGATGTACAAACCTGCAAATGATTAAACTTCAGGCTCTGAGCAACCCATACATGAAAAGTGGAGCTTCTTTACACCATCAACAGGTAGTTTTTTTATAATATAGTTATGTACATTGTTACTGTTATTATCTTATACAATTGAATTAGAGTATGGCTCTCGTTCTTATTTTTTATCACACATATTTATTTAATGGTTGCTTCATCTTCAAGATTTGACAAAAAATATTCTAAAGAAGAATGTAGCGAGATGCTTTTGCAGTTAAAGAGGAATTATTGAAGTTTAATTTGTTTTATTTTATTTTTACCAATTGATGCAGAGTGATCATCCCAAAGAGCCAGACGTATCAGAAGAGCCAGATTTTAGAAGTCGAGGCTTATGCTTAGTGCCAGTTTCGAGCACGTTTCCTGTGACACACGATACTGCAGTAGATTTCTGGACTCCAACATTTGGTGGGACTTTTAGATAGACTGATAGATGAGAATTTGATATTAGATCTTGGTTGACGTATATTTTGATTAACCTATATATACGTTGATTTGCTGATAAGAAAATCACTAGAATTTTAAACGAAGAGGGAAGATCAATTAATGGACAAGTACTGAAAAGTGTTTGTCTCATTTTAATTTATTTTAATAGATTTATAACTAATCTTATGAAATAATGTGTAATTGAAGAAATATATACAGAGAATACGTAAGAGCTATTGAGATTTGACTTGTACTTTCTTTTCACACGATTAACAGCAGACATATTTCAAAACATATCTAGAGAAGTCGTTTTTGCTTCTGTTATAATTAATACAGTACGTATAAAATATACTCCCTCTGTTTTTAAAAGATGCATATTCTGGAAAAAATATTTGTTTCAAAAAGATGTATTTTTTATGTTTTCTATATAAAAATTACAATTTTCAATAAAATTAATTGAATTTATTGAAAGACTATTGGTTAAAATGCATTGAAATTTAATAATTTTTAAAAACAATGCATGATTAATGTGTTTTCTTAATATGTGTGAAAACTCTAAAACATACATTTTTAAAAAACAGAGGGAGTAGATACTAAGACATTCGTTATAGAATAATAATGTAGGGCTCTCTATAATGCCATAGTCTTCATTAATTGATTCAGAGAGGGAGAAAGATGATTTAATTATGACGAAAAGGAGCTTTTGTTTCTTCCTTTATTTAGCTATTCTATTTTTTGAAAAGGAATAATTAGATTCCACGAATAAGAGAGAGTAATGTGTTGATATGCATATTTTGATTGGACAAGAGAGAAAAAATCGGACATATATATTTTTATAACTTTGGAATAATGTTAGTGGAAGTAAAATGATGGCCCACAATTGTTTCACTTTTATTTTTGTCTCAAAATGTTTTTATTTGAAATATTAATTTTGTAATATAAAAAAGAACTTCATGCCCTCTCCATTTTTGTTACACTGAATTGTTTGTTTAAAGGGATAATATTAGTTTCAAAGAGAATAGTTTTCTACATATGGAGGAAAATTGGATGGACCAACTCGGTCCTGCTATTTTGTTTTCAACTACTCTAGTGGGTTTAGAAAACTTTTTACTTCTTATCTGGAATTTTGAACCAACACAGTGAGATACAGTGACGTGAGATTATTGCACTGACCTATCAGTTTCATGTCGATCTTGATATGTTTTATCCATTATAAATATGATTTTTTTTTTGTAAATCTAAATATGAAAATCTTAAAAACGAGATTGTTGTAAAAGGTACATGCAGAATTCTTTATAAAATAATGTGATTACCAATTAACAATAAACAACATTTTTTTCCCAATTAACAATAGTATTCATCGAATTAGCACTTGCTCATGCATAAAAGTTTACATTAGTATACTGGGTTTATCTATTAACTAGATGCAGTATACAAAAGTTATAGATAACTAGGTGACCGACCCGCACCCTGTGCGGGTATAAAAATATTGTATAATATCGATTGAGTTCAAATGTAGGAGAAGGTGGATCAAGTGAGAGTTTCAATGCTGAGACATGATTTGCGCAAATCTCCAAGATGCAGTAGGAGTGGAATTCTTTACTTTTTCGGTTCGGTTGGTTTGTTTAGTTAGATTTTAATATTTTTTTCAAATGAAGTAAACCATATTTAGTCTGGTTCGGTGTGGTTTATGTCCATTTTAGTTTATATTCGGTTCGGTTTGTTTTTTTGGATCAGTTTAATTAGGCTCTATGTCGCTTAATTTTCTAAAAGAAAAATTATGTTTTAAAAACTTAAATTATGTCCACATAAACTATGTGAACTAAATTCAATATAAAACTGAAACAAAAACTAAAAAAGTCACAAAAGTATATAAGAATAAAACAAATGAATGTTAACTAAAGTAAAAAAAATCAACATCATTAGTATGTTTTGAATATAAGTTAACTAATAAAAACAACAAATGTAAGAAAAATATACAGGAAATAGTGATGTATTAAAAAATGTGATAAAGATCTCATAGGTATCAGATCTGCTTGGGTTTTGGGTTTCGGAGGTCAAAGATTTCAGCTCCATTCAGATATTTCTAAATTTTATTTCGAATTATAT